>JAPDVR010000002.1:3221492-3413992 GCA_026230005.1 Gila orcuttii | reverse complement strand
TTGATTGTCCAAAATGTGCTTTATGATTTTTCCTTATCTTATAGACACTTTCTTTTTGTTTTTTATATGACAAGAATCTAATCAAAGCAAGTTTTTGTATAAATATTCTTTTATTTATTGGTAAGTTTTATAGCCATAAATGTAAATATACAAGAAAGCCACATTTGTATCATGTTTAATATTCTTTCTCAAAACACTTGAATCTTTATCTTCATGCTTTTAATCTTAATTCTTAATCCCCTCTCTTTATTTCTTTCTTTCTACTTTTCCATTTCTTATAGGAAATATATTCAACAGGTTAATTGGGCTATTTTATATAATTTCTCTTGTTAACTATTATGTCATAACTTGTATATTGTTTGAAATAATGTTTGCATGGAAAAAAAAAGGGGGGGGGGGTAGGGGGTGAAAAAAGAAAGAGATAAAGATAATGTTGACATGACCTTTTGGGGCCGGAAGTGACCAGACATTTGGTATTACTGTGACCCAGCGGAAACACTATGAGGCAAATACTTCAGGTCAGTTCTCATGCGTCAGTCAAAACCGCCAACAGAACAGACTGAGCTGTTGCTTATTTTGTCCAATATGTTTAGATGCTTTTTCTGTATTTCTATCTTTTTTTGGGTCCAGCTGGGTTCTATTTCTGGTGGTCTGGTGATTGTGTTGAATTGTACGGCTTTTAATATATCGCCATTAAGTGGTCATATGAAAACACACATACTAGCCTACTCCAGGGCTCTCAAGTTTTATCAAAAGTTTAGAGTGAGATTTAGGGGAGGAGCCACCCAAATATTTGCAGCAGCGGTCCCTCGACCCAACCAAATTCGCTTCAATTTTTGCTAGCAGTTAAATTTTGCCTATTGTTCATAATTGACCAGCACAAATGGAAATTATAACAATTGTTAAATCTGATAAAAAGACAAACTCATCCAAATAAAATAAATAGTTATATTTAAAAAATACAAATTTATTGAAAAAAAAGAAAAAAAATGTGACCCCAAACAAGCCAACTGAACATCAGTGCTCAATGTACATAACATTGTGTCATAACAACTTGCCCTGAGCATGTATGTCAAGACCCAAACCGGTCACCTTTACAGGGGTCATCGGATGCCCATTTTCCACAAGTTGGTATGATTCTTTTGGGTCTTCATGTAAAGTTTGTAACATACTTTGGTTAAAATTTCTCAATGGTTGTGTAAAACAACACCCTTTTTACCTCTTCAAAAACAGCTCTGTTCACAGTGACCCGTTTCGGTGCATGTCTCTTTAAATGATAATGAGCAACAACTTTTTGGCTTTTTGAGGATTAAAAAAAGTGAATGGATTTTTTTCATTGCATGGTGATTGTGTCCACACACTGCAAAGACACATTTATTTGCAAATACCATATAAAAGTGTATTTTGCATCCGATGACCCCTTTAAAAGCAGTTGGAGAGTTTTTGAATGCATCAAAAATAATTTAGCACGAATTTGTCTATACTCCTCAACATCAGCTCTCACTGTCTTTGATCACAGGCAAGAGATATCGTCCAGGAATCGTAAAATCAAAATGCTAAAAAATAAAAAAAATAAATGAAGATGTCCGCAAAACGCATTCATCAGATCGTGCTCTTTCAACTTCCACTCCGTGTGCGCGTGTTGTCTAGTAACGAACGTGCTTGCAGCGGGAACACATAATTTACCTGGAAACAACTAATTCTAATTTCTGATTGGCTGGTAGCTAGCATTTAACTCTGTATAACTCGAGACAGATGCTATGAACTCGGCAGAGAACTTCCCTCCGTTTGCCTGCGCCTCGTCCATTAATTGTATAGCGGGACAAAGTTCCCTTACTCCTCAGCGTGAGAAATACAAGGTGTGGCGTGTGAACGGGTTGAAATGCGTGTGTCTCACGCCCAATGCGTGAGACTTGAGAGCCCTGCTACTCCATAATTTCATGCTATTATGGTGAAGTTTTTGTGGACATGTCCAGACACGGAGTTGGTTGTATCAATGTTCAAATAAACTTACACTTTCTACACTACCTTTCTACAATGATAAAAACGATAATAAACTCAAACGCACAGTAGATTATTATTGGATCGATATCTCGGTGTTGGTATTTTAACTTCAATATTACACGCGCTAGTGCGCGCGCTTTCTCAAGCCGCGAACTCGCATAATTTAAAAATTAACGGTCATTTGCCGGCTTTCTGGTAACATTCGTTTATCGATGTCTTCATGTAATAATTCATTTAAAAAAATCAATAGTTTGGCTCTCCCAACTCAGCCGGACCTTCAGTTCATTTCTTCTCTTCTAACTCCATCGCTTGTACTGTGGAGGCGCTGTGGTATTCTTTAGTGTAGGCTACTCGTAAAACCACTGAAGAAAGAAAGACTGGACTAGTGGTAAGTGTGACTGTTTTATATTATTTGTCTTTTTTTAGCTGTTTATGTTCTAGCTAGTTGTTCTTTTTCCTGTCCGTGTTTTAATGAGCTTAAATGACGCTTTTCCTCGCCGTATGAAAAATAACCATGGTTTTAGAGTAAACATAACAAACAAATGACCCATAGTTTTACTACAGTGACCATGTTTTAATCATGCTATTTCTAGTTAACAATAGTAAGTATACTAACACAATGTATGCTAGATTAAAGTTTTCACAGTTGTGGGAGAAATTAGTAATCTGACAATACCATGTTTAATATCTGAATATGTATTTTAATTATGTCATATATAACATTTATATATTTTAATATCATATGTCTATAACATTCTTGCTCTGTGCTGGTTTTTGAAAGTAAACATAAACATATTCTCCAAAATAAGATGTTATTTTCTATAGTTCTGCTCATGATGTTTGTCTTCAGATGTTGACCATGAGAGCGCAGATGTATGTGATCTGCTGTAAATCAGTAGGAACGGATCTGTCCATGCTGGATATTGAGGATTTCATCACTGAAATCTGTCAGCTGAAGAAAGAGGTGGCGTCACTGGAGGCAAAGCTGAGAGAAAGAGGAGACAAACCCAACAGAGAGGTTTGAGCAGCTCATCATTTCATCCTTCAGCTCAATCAAACCAAAGTTTTGTTAGCTTCTCACTTCTTATGCACATCTCAAGTTAAGTTAACAGCAAAATATGCAAACAAATCACCAATATAACCACTAGAGATAACTGCTGAGTAATGAGGCTAATATCAACAGGTTGTTTATTTGTGTTGATCTATGATGTGTTTGTCAGGATCTGGAGAAGGTTTCAGTGTGTGTGACTGATGGGACAGAAGCTCAGGATTCAGTCTGGAGATCCAGAGTCACACAGGACTCAGAGCTCAGCCTCACTTTACTGTGTTATACTGACGCTCAGGATCATGGATCCGCTGATCAAACCTCTGACTGTAATGCTGGAGAACAGCAGATGAAGATGTGCTCCGTCAAACTGGAGGATTGCAGGAACCTGATAGAGAGACGAGGAGAAGAAACCACAGCAGAGGAACAACAACAGAGCCATGAGGAGGAGGATGAAGATGAAGATCAGAATGAGGATGATGATGACTTTGTTCCTTCAGGTAATGTTTCTTCCTTTTGTGAATTAACAGACTTGTTTTTATTAATGATAAATAGTAAAAATCTTATCTATGTTCTGACCTAAATTCATGTGGAGCAGCATTTTTCTGTGAATTCTGCCAATTTGAGACACCAGCCACTTTTCCATTACAGATTTGCGCAAAACTTTTGCGATATTTTTTAAATGTCGATAAAAAACTATAGCTAAACTATTACAACAGCGTTTCCATTAACCCATGTTATGCGACTAAAAAGTAATTTTTTCCTCTCGCAATAAGTCATTCTAAAAATCATTGCAAAGGATGTTGGTAGGTTTATGTATATCGCAGCCACCGCACTAGCTATTATTTTAAACCGAAGGAGAGGTAGGCGTTATCCAAGCATTAATGGCAAGAAATGCCCCCTATACTAGGGGTGCACGATATATCGACTCAATATCGTTGGCCAATATTATATCGAAAGTCTCGCGATAATTATTCGATATTTTGTTTATATCCGACTCATTTCCTGGTTCTCCTTCTCCATAAACAACATGAAATCAATGAAAGGGTTAAATTTTCATGCTAAAAATTTCAAAATCAAAGACCGCAATAAGAGAGAGCGGCAACAGCACTGGTAAGATCATTTTGTTTCTTTACTTTTAATGAACATAATTGTGTGTTAAGCATCTGTGACTACATCCACTTTGATTTGCGTTAGCTTGCACGTTGGCTTGATGAATGATGCTCAGCTTCTCATCTGTGGTGATGCTTCAGGAGCGCCGTCATATCTGGCTATAACATTACATATAGCCTATAACATGCTCTCACACGTTTATTTTTTAGCGTTTTTGAGAGGAGTAAAATTTACATATGTGGTTTCAACAACCAAATGCATTTACACTTTTCCAGTTTCATCTGGAATGCGGGCGTCCCAGACCTCCTCCTGAAGTGGTTTGAGCGATCGGATTCAAACCCGTCTCGACTCGAATGCGTTTCGGAGGGCATTTACACCTGGTCTTTTTGTGATTGGATAGCTATCCGATCACAGAAATCGCATTAAGTGGCTAGGTGTAAACAGCCCATACGGCGAAACCTCTACCTGTGAGGGAAAGTGCAAATTGCCTTCTAAAGGTTACACGGTTGTTGATGGGCCCTGTTTCTCATGACAATTTTCTTTTTACTTGTTTTTTTAGATTTATTTTTATTGTTTCTAACATGTCCTTTTCTGTAGACTTGCTATTTATTTATTGTTTTTATACTGTAGTGTACATACAACCAGTACAACATGTGCTGTTCTATAGACATGCTCTTTATTTATTTATTTATTTTATACTGTACAACCAGTAAAACATCTCCTGTTCTATAGACATGGTTATTTATTTATTCATGTTGTACCAGTCCAATATGACTGTCAGTTGAAGTAAACTTTGTGTTTTAAGAAAACTTGTTTTATTTGTTATGAATCTATTTTGATGCGTTTTCCCATAACTTTTGTACGGAGCCCCCCCTAGTCCCACTTTGTCAAAAAAACAAAAATTATAACTATCTCGTGGCCTCAAGATAGTAACTCGTGGCCTCAAGATAGTAACTCGTGGCCTCAAGATAAGTGTATATAAAAGGAGAATGCACAATGGAACAGCTTTTCTCCCCAAAGCAGAAAGTGCACGCTAAAGCTGCCACCCGCTTAAGGCACTTCTTGTCAGGCTAATAGCTGTGGATAGAGAGCATTTGATAAAGTTGTATTTTAATTTAGGGATGCGTTACCAGGATATTCTGAACACACTTGCATTGCAAGGGATTATTGTCAGTAAAAGGCAGTTAAACGAACACTCCACCATTTTTTGAAATTGGGGTTATTCACTGTCTTCCCTACATTTAGATAGGTGGGCAAATGCATTTTTGTCTCAGTGCATGCATTGTCTTAGTCTGGCAGCGCCGCCGAAGTAGCAGGCGAAGCACTAATACTTGGGCGCAGAGATCACGCAACACCTGAAATAAAGCTTGCCACAAAGAACCGGCAAAAGTAATGATTATGCATGAAACATTTTAATTGTTTATTAATAAACTAGTGTTTTCTATGTTAGTGGCTGCAAAGATAATGTTGACGATGCAGACTCGCAATCTTCGCAGTAACAAGTGAACGCACCTATTGAGAGAAATGCACACTTCATATGAATTAGCCTACATAAGCAGAGAGTAGCCAATTTATTTTAGTTTTTAATTGTTTTGTTTAAAAGTAGACATTTCGAGCTTTCTATAGATATACTTCTCAGCTGAGTTTTGGTTCATTTATGAGACGCGCTCCAGTTCACGCGCTGGCGACTCCGTGTCCTGATTATTGTCTACTATATTTGCTTCTTATTTATTAATCCAGGCAAATTTGTTGATGAAACATTGCTTAAAATGAAGATACAATTTATACAAAACGAAATTTTCAAGCAAAAATAATATTCGAAGATTGCTGAGAATTATTCGATTGTTATTTGAAAATCGCACACCTCCACCACATGCACGCACACATGCATGTATAGGCTACACACCAGAGCATGTGAACAAAGCGGAGCAGTGTGACGCTTAAATATAAGTTAAAAAACGTAAACATACGTTTCATATTTATGTTTAAATAATATAATGTTATTTTTTAAATTTCATCTATGTTGATTATATGAAAAGGGAACCGCATGAGATGAGTAAGATAAGATGACCAATATATCTGAAAACATTTGGAATGGGTCAGACATGATTTTGACCACTTATTAAGTTTTGTTGTGTAGAAAGCCTTTCTTTAAAGTGAATTTTGTTTTGTATAAATTGTATTTTCATTTTAATCAATGTTTCATCAACAAATTTGCCTGGATTAATAAATAAGAAGCAAATATTGTAGACATCAGTGCTTCGCCTGCTACTTCGGCGGCAATAATGCATGCACTGAGACAAAAATGCATTTGCCCACCTATCTAAATGTAGGGAAGACAGTGAATAACCCCAATTTCAAAAAATGGTGGAGTGTTCGTTTAACTGCCTTTTACTGGCAATAATCCCTTGCAATGCAAGTGTGTTCAGAATATCCTGGTAACGCATCCCTAAATTAAAATACAACTTTATCAAATGCTCTCTATCCACAGCTATTAGCCTGACAAGAAGTGCCTTAAGCAGGTGGCAGCTTTAGCGTGCACTTTCTGCTTTGGGGAGAAAAGCTGCTCCATTGTGCATTCTCCTTTTATATACTTATCTTGAGGCCACGAGTTAGTATATCTTGAGGCCACGAGTTAGTATATCTTGAGGCCACGAGTTAGTATATCTTGAGGCCACGAGATAGTTATAATTTTTTTTTTGACAAAGTGGGACTAGGGGGGCTCCGTACTTTTGTAATTTTACATATGTTTAAAAATATTGAAATTACTAATACTTGTTAGCGACCACGTTTGAGGTGTTTCTGGGTGTTTCTCCCTCTTATCTGCATCAAGCTCTTGATAAATTGTGGCATTTCTTTGTGGTTTAGAATCCAGTATTCCTGTGATACTTTTTAATGAAGAACTCTCTTGTCTTTTGTCCAATCATATTTCGCTGCCTCAAAAGAATGATCGACTTTTACGTACACCAGGTGACCCGCTAAATGCGAAAAGTTTCCATTGCAGTTCGTGAAATATTCCTTTTTTGAATTGCCTGATAAACAACCTCATGTGAGTGTAAATACCTTTTTGCGATATATGGGAGTTTTTGTGAACTTCACGTGTTTTTTATTAAGCGTATTTTCATTTTGCAATTCCAGTTTGTGCAATTTGAAGGGTAATGTGGATACTGAGAATGGCTTATTGTGAGTTGCATGCGTGTAAAATATCATATATATGATATTTTATATCATAGTGAATGATCATTCAGCTCTAGAAGTTATATAAAAGTTATATAGAAGTTATTACCGCTCTCCCAAGAGCAATAATGCAGTTTTATCTGAACTCTTGACTTATCTATGTTCCATATCTCCAAATGTTATCATTTTGGGTGATTTTAACATTCATATAGATAATGTCAGTAATGCATTTACAAGTGAATTTTTATCATGTTTGGATTGCTTTGGTACAACAATTTAACACACTGCCTACTCATACTAAGGGTCATACTCTTGATCTTGTTTGCTGCTCTGGTAGGCTATATCACCTTTTCATTGTACTGTTTCTGATCTATCCATATCAGATCACTTTCTGGAGTCCTTTTGTGCCAAACTGGCAGTTTTTAAGGTAAACCCGTGTTGTCCGATCACATTTCGGAATATTAAGAACATTGATGTGCCTACTTTTGCTGATGAACTTGCCATCTTCTCCAGTAAATCTGATTTCTCTACTGTTGATGAACTGGTTACATATTACAATGATGGACTGAACATGATTTTAGATGAATTTGCACCTGTGTAAACTCGATTTGTTTCATTTGTACATTCAGCTCCTTGGTTCACACCTGAACTGCGTGAACTTAAAACTAAAGGCCGTAGGTTAAAGCGGTTGTACATCAGGTCTGGCCTTACTGTTCATAAAGAAATGTATGCTGAACATATTCAAACTTATAAAAATGCACTGTCCAAAGCTAAATCTGATTACTACTCCAAAGTAATTGGAGTTAGCAATAGGAACTCCAGGTCTCTTTTTTTGTTGGTAAACAATATTCTAAAACCACCTGATTGCCAAATGATATGTATTCCACTGACTTATGTGATCGCTTTTTGACTTTTTTTGCATCTAAGGTTGAAAATGTACATGTACAGCAATTACTCACTGGTACTCTTCACAATTATTCCTGTCAGTCTGTCACTTATACACCTCCCCACTCCGTTTTCTCTACCTTTACACTACCAACTACTTCAGAGATAGTGGGTCTGATAGGTAAATCTAAATCTTCGACTTTCCAGTTAGACCCTCTACCAACTTCTTAAGTGAAAGCTTATTTACCAGCCCTGTCACCATTGATCACTAAAATTGTTCACGCTTCACTTGTTTCTGGTTCTGTATCTCCATCTCTTAAATTTGCTATTATTACTCCCATACTTAAGAAACCAGGGGGTGATCCATTTAATTGTGATAATTTTCGTCCAATTTCAAATTTACCATTTATCTCTAAGGTAGTGGAAAAGTGTATTGCAATTCAAATTCATGAACATCTCTCCAATAACAACTTGTATGAACAACTCTGGGCTTATAACCATACTAGTCCTTCTTGACTTGAGCGCTGCCTTTGATACTGTCTCACATGGGATACTTCTTGACAGGTTAGTTTCTATTGGTATTACTGGCACTGCTCTGTCTTGGTTTAGGTCATATCTATCTGGACGCAGTCAGCGTATTCAATTAAAAGGCTTTAGATAAAGAATATCTACAGTCACCACTGGTGTTCCCCAGGGTTCTGTTTTGGCCCCCGCTTCGTTTAATTATTTATATGCTCCCTCTTGGTTATATTTTGAGGAAATATGGTATTCATTTTCACTGTTATGCGGATGACACCCAACTTTACCTGTCTGCCAAACCCACCGGTTCTTTTCCTCCACCGTCCTTGTCCAGCTGTTTAGCTGAAATTAAAGATTGGCTTTCAGCTAACTTCCGGAAGGTAAATGGCAACAAAACTGAGGCTCTGCTTGTTGGCACTAGATCAGTTATGTTTCTTTGAACATTGACAATACTGCAATCTGGCCTTCATCACAGGTTAAAAGTTTGGGTGTCATCATGGATGGCACACTATCATTTGAAGCTCAAATTAATAATATCACGCGGATTACATACTTCCACTTGCGTAATATTAACCGTCTCCGTCCTTTTCTTTCAAATAATACTGCAGTTCTTATTAACGCATTAGTCACTTCACGTATAGACTACTGTAATGCTCTTCTCAAAGGTATTCCCTCCAAACTGCTCCATAAGCTTCAGTTGGTTCAGATTCTGCAGCTCGTGTTCTCTCTAGAACACCTTATACTGAGCACATTTCTCCAGTTCTCCAGCAATTGCACTGGCTTCCAGTAAAATATAGAGTTGAATTCAAAATCTTGCTACTTACTTATAAGGCACTTCATAATGTTGCACCACAATACCTTACTCAACTTCTCCATGTTTACACTCCTTCACGTTCTCTCAGATCTTCATCTTCAATTTCTCTTGTGGTACCTCGGATTCGACTTACTACCATGGGTGCCAGAACTTTTAGTTATGCCGCCTATGGAACTCTCTTCCCACTGATGTTCGCAATAGCGAGTGCTTGTTGACTTTCAAAACGCGTCTTAAGACATATCTTTTTATACAGGGTTTTTTATAACATGTTTTATTGAGACTTTGCTGCACTTAATCTGTATGCAACTTGTTTGTTGTGTGTTTTGTCTTATGCAGTGACCTGTATATTGCTTGTGAGGTGACCTTGGGTTATTTTAAAGGCGCCATTAAATAAAATGCATTATTATTATTATTAAAAAGTTCAATATTTTATGGCCATTTTGCACCTTTCAGATGACAACGCTGGTTCATCTTCTGATGGAGAAACTGCCTCTACATCGAAAGATCGACAGACAGTGAATAGTTTCTCCTGCGTAACCTGCGGGAAAACATTGAGCTCACAGGGACATTTAGCGAGACATGAGAGAACACACACAGAAAAGAAAGTCTTCACCTGCAAGATATGTGACATCAGCTTTTCTACCTCAGAAGAGAAGAGACTTCATTCAAAAGAGCACAAAAAGAAAGAGTTTCATTGTGATCAGTGTGGAGAGAATTTTAATTCCTCTTCTAGTCTCTACCGTCATAGACGGAAGACACACAGTAGTGAAAAACCTTTCGAATGCAGTGAGTGTAACAAATATTTCCGCACCAAAGGACATCTTTCAACTCATAAGAAATACCACAGGGAGGAAAAGCTGTACAAATGCCCTCAATGTGAGAAGAGCTTCAAACAAGAATCCCATCTGAAGAACCATCTACTCGCACACACCAATGAGAGGCCGTACCAGTGCAGTGAATGTGGGAATACTTTTAAGGACTCAAAATCTCTGAAGGCACACCATAAAATACACTCTGATAACAGACCATATCAGTGTTCACACTGTGAGAAACGTTTCCATCATTCGACTCACCGGAAAACCCATGAGAGGATTCACACCGGAGAGAAACCGTACCTGTGCTCCTTCTGCGGGAAGAGCTTTGCTAGTCCATTTTCTTTCAAAGTTCATCAGAGAGTTCACACTGGAGAAAAACCGTATCACTGTAGTGATTGTGGGAAGGGTTTTTATAATGCAAGTGACTTAAAAATACACATGAGGACTCATACAGGAGAAAAACCTTTTAAATGTTCACATTGTAACAAGACTTTTGCTCGATCAAGTGCCATGAAGGTCCATGAGCGATGGCATACAGGAGAGAAACCTTACCGCTGCTCCATCTGTGGCGAGAGATTCGCTTTTAAATGGGTTTTTCAGACTCACCAGAAGAAACACGCTGCTCCAGAATCATCATAGCCTCATCATGTCATTATGTTTAGGTTTTGTTAAAAAAACACTTTGCAGTGTTGCCCAAACCTGCTCCTGGAGGGCCGCTGTCCTGCAGAGTTTATTTTTTAAACATAATTAAAATCACCTGAACCAGCTAATCAAGAGCTGTGTCTGAAATCTGCCCATAACCTAAAATAGGGAAATATTTGAGCGAACAGCTATTTGTTGTAGGGCTGGGAGAAAAAATCTATTCACCTAGCTATCGCGATTTTTCTTTTTACGATTCTAAAATCGTTTTATTTTTTATTCCAGAATCGATATTAATTCAAATTCAATTGCTTTATTTTTGTCCTTGGTTGTAGATGAGGTTGACAGAAGTTAGCCAATTTCGTTCCAACAGAGGATGAAATGTGTCGTTATCTTTTGAGTGTTGAGTGACGTAACATACAAGTGGACGTGTGGAAGAGACATGAGACTGAAAGCACTGAAAAGCCCTCGCGATACTCATATACTGAGAGAGAGATAAGGCAATAGAGCTGCACGATTCATCTTTGTTACGACCCCCGAATTAGTCTAGGGGTTCGGGAGTCCCAACATTTAAAAGCGACAATAAAGAGGAACATATATAAGCCATGGTTTATACAAAAGACCCAAGAATCCAACTTGCTGTGCAAAAAGCCAACACCTTTATTCAGTATAACAAGGTCAATGGCAAAAGGGAAGTGAACCAATCTATGACAAACATAGATTAATAGATATATAGATATGGGATACAGAATTTCTGTAAGATAAGTTGATCATCACAAAGAGAAAAAGATAGACGTGGACGGCGCCAAAATAAAGAAAGTAACAAAACCAAACGAAGTCTAGCTGTTAAATAACCTCTAATCCTAACTGAGAAAATAAAGAAGAAAACAATAATCTTCAGCGTCCAAGACGCCCTACCTAATCTCCACTAACTATCAGAAAACAAAAATACAGGGAGTGGCACTCGCCCCTAACCTAGTCTATTTAGACAGAACGAAAACCCCTGCGTGTTGCAATGTATGTCACGTGACATGCTTACCTGTCTATCTCTCTCTCCGCACTAGTAACCTTCAGCGGTCTGCTGTATAGCAAGTTACACAAAACCAGAGAAACGAACACAGGAAGAGTTCACTCATACATTAATTCAACATCACACAGATCGAACAGGGACAATAGTCTTAACAGGGTATACGAAATCGCAAAACAGAAAGCTGCGTGGCCTGAGTCTCAGCGAGCTGAGCCTGGGTGGAGACATCTGGCGTGCTCTTTTATTCCCCAGGTGGCCTGTTCCGATTGGCGACAGCGAGAAGTGATGACGTCAGTGCTAACAATGATTGACAGGTCACTTGGCCAATCACGGGTACCTGCAAAGTGAAAGTAACCGAGAGAGCGGGAAGAGAAACACAAAAGAACACACACAATACAATACAGGAACGCAACAATCTTTAAAAGACGTGATCTCTGATTCAAACACCCACGCGATCTTTCATTTCGTCTGTCTATTAAACTTTGACAAAATCATATCGCAACATTCAAAGCTGTGCTGTGCTGCCGCTGACCCGGAGAGAGTTGTCATGAAACAGCTTTACAAACAGTCTTTTCAACCTCATAGTATCATTATTTCTGTGATGCAATAGTTAAAATTATCATAGAAGTACTTGGATAAAAGTTTAAAGTTCAAATATGAACACTGATGTCTACGTTAGCTATCAAAATCAGCTTTTGATAGAAACTTGGTGCTTAAAATAACGCATTTACCGATTACATTGTTTCGCCACTAAGTGGCGACATGTGACTATTAAAAAATGTATTCGTTATTGGATAATTTATTCAAGAGAATGTAGTATTGTATGATGCTTCTGAAATAAAAGTCAGAAAGATGTGATGATTTGTTTTTGTAAATATGACTTATCTTATACATCATGTACAGTCTGTATAAGTGTATGATTTAACTTTTCCCGATGTTTAGTGTTTAAAAAACTGCAATATATTGCAATATCGAATCGCAATACTTGTAGAATCGCAATTCTTAATAAAACTTGACATACATAGCGTATCGGCACCCAAGTATCGTGATAGTATCATCGACCCAGCCCTAATTTGTTGTAGTGTCCGTAACCAATGTGGACGTTATTGATGGCACTCATTCAATCCCACAATGCACTGCAATGACGAGTATATACAACCAATGTACACTCAGTGGCTATAGAATACCCATAATGCAACTTTAAATTCACTGTAATGTGCAGATCAGTGTCTGATGTTGGATTAAAGTGTTTATGAGGTATTTAAACACACTAACAGAATGACTAGGCCTAAGTTTTTAATTAATTATTGAAGTATTAATTATTTAATACTTACTGAAAAACATGATGGCATGAAATGAGTCTTATTTCCCTTAGACACTTTGTTACACAAAGCTGAAATGATCCAGACATGGATGTGAAATAATACATTACAAGTACAGTAACATGTCACATTGCCAGTTTTTGAGATTTAACAACTGCATTTACTGACAGGTGTGAATCGTGAAATGTCTTGTTCACAAATCAACTTGAAGTAGCACCTCAAATACTGTATGTATTAATGTGCAACGGCAGTCAAGCCTGTATTTACTTACCAGTAACCAAGTAATGTCTCAGCATACAACAAAGCAGTTTAATGCAATTTATAATGCAAGTTATTATGTTACCTCTCTCCGTTTGTCTCAGGGAGTGTGTGTGTTTGTGACTGGCCTGCTTCATTTCTTCTTGCCTGTTTTTTTGCTGGATGGGATGCAGTAAAAACTGCAAATACAATAAAATTTTCCAATTTTAAATCACTGTTTTCTATTTGAATCAATATTCAATGTTCCCCCCCCCCCTGTATTCTGTATTTTTCTATTTTTATGATTGGCTCTTACTACAGTCTTCTTACTCACGTGAACCAAAAATGATATGCTGATTTGCTGCTCAAGAAATCTTTCTTACTATTATCGCTGTTGAAAATGCTTGTGCTGCTTAATGAAGTGTGGAATCTGACAAACAGTGTTTTTTCAGGATTCACAGATCAACAGAAAGTGAAGAACTGCATTTATTTCAAACAGAGCGCGTCAGGAACATCTTCCTTCAGTGCGCCTCTGATATCTGCGCGCGTTTTCTCCTGTCTTCCACAGAAAGCCGCGAACTCGCGTAATTCAAACATTAACGGTCATTTTGATTTACCGCCTGACCGACTAACAATCGTTTTATTAGTATTAGTCTGTAGACAACCCTAGTGAAATACAATGGTATTTTTAAGAAATTAGTTTTGGTGAAGCCTCTACTCTTTTACTCCATCGCTTGTACTGTATGAGGCGCTGTGACGTTATTTAGTCTACCGGTAAAAGTACCGAAGAAAAAAAGACAACTGGATCTCTCAGACGGTGGGTGTTTAATCTGTTTTACATTATGCGTTTTAGCTGTTTACTTGTTCCTTTTCTGTCTCTAGTTTTTAATGAATTTAATATAGCTTTTCCTCGCCCGCTCGCCATGAAAAAAAAAAGGTTTTACTAATAGTAACCATAACAAAGGTCCTCTTTCTTTACTTCAGTAAACAACGTTTTAACCATGATAATTGTAGTCAACAGTAGTTCGTATACTAACACAATGCAATTAATTTTAAAGTCTAGACACTTAAAGCGCTTCCAGTTCGTGAGAAATTAGCAGAAACCTGACAATATTATGTATAATATCTGAATATATGCATATCATATTGTAACATTTGATAATTTTCGTGCTCTGTGGTGACGCAAAACACATTTACATCTGAAATGAAATGTTTCTGAATATTCTCCTAAAATTAGATGTTATTTTCTTTAGTTCTGCTCATGATGTGTTTGTCTTCAGATGTTGACCATGACAGCGCAGATGGATGTGATCTGCTGTAAATCAGTAGGAACGGATCTGTCCATGCTGGATATTGAGGATTTCATCACTGAAATCTGTCAGCTGAAGAATGAGGTGGCGTCACTGGAGGCAAAGCTGAGAGAAAGAGAAGACAAACCCAACAGAGAGGTTTGAGCAGCTCATCATTTCATCCTTCAGCTTAATCAAACCAAAGTTTTGTTAGCTTCTCACTTCTTATGCACATCTCAAGTTAAGTTAACATGACATGAGCGCACACAGCGTGTGTCTTCTCTAGGTCGTGCTTACCAGGTTGTTCATAAAAGCCGAAATGTGCCCAGATGTAGAGCTCCAAGTAGTTAGAGCATTTTTAATTACTCGCACTTGCGTTTGCGTTTACTCCCTCTGCCATTGTATGCTACCACGACAAAGCACATGCGCGATAAATGACGTCAGAAAAGCGTCAGTACATTATAATCGGTTATGGTCTATTACTGAACCGATACCGAATCGACCTCGTCTGCATCGCGATGCACCGTAGAAACGATTAATTTCAACACCCCTACAATATAACCACTAGAGATAACTGCTGAGTAATGAGGCTAATATCAACAGGTTATCCTTTATTTGTTTATCTATTTTGTCAGGATACTGACGCTCAGGATCATGGATACGCTGATCAAACCTCTGACTGTAACGCTGGAGAGCAGCAGATGAAGATGTGCTCCGTCAAACTGGAGGACTGCAGGAACCTGATAGAGAGACAAGGAGAAGAAACCACAGCAGAGGAACAACAACAGAGCCATGAGGAGGAGGAAGATGAGATTGACTATGATGAGGATGATGGGATTAAGGGTGAGGATGATGGGACAGAAGCTCAGTACTCGCTCTGGAATGTCAGAGATCAGAGATCCAGAGAGACACAGAACTCAGAGCTCAACCTCACTTTACTGTGTTATACTGACACTCAGGATCATGGATCCGCTGATCAAACCTCTGACTGTAACGCTGGAGAACAGCAGATGAAGATGTGCTCCGTCAAACTGGAGGACTGCAGGAACCTGATAGAGAGACGAGGAGAAGAAACCACAGCAGAGGAACAACAACATAGCCATGAGGAGGAGGAGGAGGATGATGAAGATCAGAATACTGATAATGTTGACGATGATGAAGATTTTGATCCTTCAGGTATGTTTCTACCTTTTTTGACCAAAAAATTTTGTACAATTGAATAAATTCAAGGCGCACATTTTTATTATGCAAAGCTCTTTGTCTTTTACCATAAGCAACTCTGTTTTGAACTTCAGACAATATCAGACAAATGGAGCGTAACTCAGTCCCTCCAGGATTTCGCGATGTTGCGATCACAACAATTAACGCAACTTCAACGAATTCAGTGCGGCTTGCAATTTTGACCAATCACCGCAACTTTTCTGTAACTTTGACCAATCATTGCGGTCTCCTGCAAAGCGTCGTCCACTTTCCTCACGCAGCGGCTCACTCTCCTCACACAGCGGGCGACTCACTTTCCTCACGCAGCGACTCACTCTCCTCACACAACGGGCGATGCACTCTTTTTTACAAAATAGGTAAAAGTAGGGCTGGACGATATGGCCAAATTTTATATCACGATATATTTCTTAATTTTGGTCAATACGATATAATTCCGATATCGATATGAACAATATAAAAGCCTCAGAAAAACTGCCAAGAACGCCCACAACAGATTTCTGTACCTACAATCTTTTGAAAAATGAATTGGCCAAGTCTATGAAACCTGCTGGAGTCTTTTGGTACTGCACCATAGCAAACTACATGAACCAATGAAATAACCCATCATAACAATAATATTCTCTTCTCAATACCTGCTACAAGACTATGATAGCATTTGGGTAGCAATATTCAATTTGAAATGTAATATGCAAAATGACAATGCAATATGTAAAATGGCAATGCATTTCTGTTTTTAAATTTACATTTGCCATTACATTTGTGCAACGTTTGGTGCAAAATTAAAATTCAATAATCTAATTTACATTTGCCATTTCATACATTAGTTTTCATATGTAAATTGAATACATATTTTAACGCTTTAAGTTGCAAAATTAAAATGTATTACAGATATGATTAGATATGTTTAACATTTTCAAGCAAAAACTATAGCAAAATGATCATTTAAATGTTATTTTTCTTAATTGCATTTACACTCGCAGTTAGACACTTGCGATTGCATTTTCATTAAATGTCCCGCAATGAATGTAGCAAAATTCAATGTGCAAATTGAAAATACATTCCGAGCCGATCACGTCCTGCCCCCTCCCGCCCTGTCAATCACTGCGTGAAGTTTTGGTTTCTTAGATATTAAAATCATATGTAGGGGTGCTCCGATCAGGATTTTTGGGGCCGATCACCGATCCCGATTACTGGAAGCTGTATCACCCGATACCGATAACCGATTACAGGGTCTATTTGAAGCCTTCTATTTATCATGTAGCATTATTTATTAAACTATATTTATCATCAATGCAAAGACAACGTATCATGAATTGACACCTGTGTATTTATTTGCAAGCAACATGTCCAGCATATTAACTTAGCAGCCTGTGCTTGGTTATTGGGAACAGTTTAGGGCTTGACAAATACAACTTTCCTGTAGAATATAAAATAAAAAAAGGTAAAAGACAGAACATATGAGTCTTTAAATTTAGCTTTAGACTACTTTAAACTAAAAACTGCAACAAAAAAGGCTATAGCCAAAATAATGTTTTGGGTCAGTCAGCCATCAGTTTTTCTAATACACTTAAAAGGACCACAGTTAGTTAAGTGCACAGCAAAAAAAAGAAAATACGAATAAAAATTAGGGCTGAACGATTATGGAAAATAATCTAATTGCAATTTTTTTAACCAATAATGCGATTGCGATTTAATATGCGATTACTTTAAGTTCTTTACCTTCTGTATTAGTCGACAAAGACAAGCAATAAATCATTGTACAGTAGGGATGGGAATCTTAAGGCAGCTCATGATCCGATCAAATTTTTTTCTTATTAATTAATCTTAATAACACTTAAAATATGTATTTAATTACATGTGTAAATATACATACTTTAAATATATATAACACATTTAATTAAACCAATTACATGTTAAGAATTTTAAATGGGCTATAAACTAATATAGCTTCAAAATATAAAAGCTAGTAAATAAAGAGGAACAAAAAAAAAAAATATTACAAGCAATAAACAAAGAGTGCTTTCAGTATTTAAAAGTAGGCTGTCTGAACGTTTTCCATTCAAGAGCTGGAGTGATTTTCCCCCTATATGATAAGCTGCATTCACACTAATGCACATATCTCTTTTGAAATGGTAAATGTGTTTTGTCCTGTTGGTTTAAGATATAACTGACCGTGTTTACATTAATTTCGCGTCAAAAGCATTTTGAGATGCAAGTACATTTAACCAATGAGTCACTCACAGCCGCATGCACGAGCACTCTTCACAAAGCGTGCGTAAGTATTTTAAAATGAAAGCAGCTTTCTCAGTGATTTTCATATTTTTAATATATAAGCCAACTGCATTCCAAAAGACATAAATAATGCCTTTGTGGAGCATTTGTAAGGAAAATTCCGGCGGGCAAGACCGCGCACTGCAAGAGTAACATCAAAGCGGCAAAACCTCTGCAATGAAGCCCGCGACTGTCCATGTAATTCGCTTAAACCCCGAACTTTATGAAAGCGAATTTTTCGGAAGGTTCGAGCGGTGTCGTGTGTGTGTGTGTGTGTGTGTGTGTGTTCATGTTTTCCTATCCTGGTGGGGACCTCAACCTGAAAGCACACAGACTCATGGGGACTTGTCACAGTGGGGACCTAAATAGAGGTCCCCATGGGTAAGCAAGCTTATAAATCATACAGAATTAGTTTTTTCTGGAAATGTAAAAATGCAAAAATGCAGACAGTTGTGTGTGATGGGTAGGTTTAGGGGTAGGGTTAGAGTAAGGGGATAGAATATACAGTTTGTACAGTATAAAAACCATTAAGTCTATGGAGAGTCCCCACAAAGATAGTAAACCAGATATGTGTGTGTGTGTGTGTGTGTGTGTGTGTGTGTGTGTGTGAGAGAGAGAAATTAGAAGCAAGCAGAATACGGTTGTTTCTAAAGCACGTGCAGCGTCATCACGCATCTGTGTTTAAAAACTAAGCTCAGACTCGATTCTGAAATTCTCTGAATCGATCCAGAATTGTTGGAGAGAGAATAAATATCACATACATAAAAAATAAACTGTTCTTTCCTGTATGCCAGACCTATGCGTAGCGTGCCAAGTTGATGCTTGATCTGCAGACTGCTTTTCTCTCGCGTGTCACGTGACTAGTGTAATCGCAGCTTTTGCGGTTATAAAATCGCATTTCATCATATCGCGATATTATCGCAAATGCAATTAATCGTTCAGCCCTAATAAAAATACTTCTTAAGCATCAATATTTTGGTAAATTTTTTTTTTTTTTGCAAGAACCCTTGCAAAATTATTTTAAACAGATTAAGAAAGCCACCACTACTGGTCACATCTATGGTTAGATTGATTTGTTTAGATACAGTGAAGTCGTGTCCCACCACTGTTTCTAAGGAACGATATTGTCCCCCACCAATTTTTGTAACATTGAGGCACGCACGGATGTACCTAATACAAATAAATAAAACATCTCCAGTTAACTAGCAGAACATTCATTTAGTTCGCTATTAAATAAGAAATCTAGCGCTAAAATGTATTGTTGTTTTTTACTCAAGCTGAGCGCTCGTTGCCGTGGCAATTAGTTGCATGGATACAGCGTTCTCTGTGGCTCGCGCAGTCTTCACTCGGACGCACGCTTCAATCTATCGCCGTTGTGGAGACTCTCCATTCATTCCGGCGAAATCACAAAATAAAAAGCACACAAACGTGTCCCTGCTTGATATACTGTAACCACTGATGAACATATTCAGTTTTGATGAGAGAAAAAAAAACTATTTGAGTGCGGATTAGAACCCGCAACCTCTGACACGCTTGGCAAAGGATCTACCGCTAGACCATTTAAGAACTCAAACGTAGTTTGCGGATCGATGGATTTATTTACAGAGAGGCTGCACAGTTTGACAAGCGGGCAGCGGCATGGTACACACATTACAGATTGATTGCTAATGAATTGTCTTTTTCACACACCTTGTAGAATTGCCAGACTGGTGAAGCCATTTTTACCAGGGCATAAAAAATTGTCTCGCGAGTTTTGCGTCATCTGATCGGCTTTTCTTGATCGGCCTTTATAGAGACCGCCGATCACACATCCCAAAGCAATTATCGTCCGACTATGATCGGCGACCGATCAATCGAAGCACCCTTAATCATATGTATTGGTCATTCTGAGGTCACTCAGCATCCCCACATGCTCCAAATTAACGCAAAAAAGTCTCGTTTGTTGGTGCCGGTTAAAGTGTTGTTTGTGCTGCTTCTATCGGGTGGAACAGGTTTGATGTGTTCCCGCTGCTAGTCAGCACCACTCTCCGTCTCATTTTGCAGCGCGCTGAAACCTGAAGTTTTGAGATCTCAGCCGAAACACCACTGAATTTATACCACTGAATTAGTCTTTCCTCTCTTATCAACTATTTCGTCTGCTTTCTCCTCACTTGTGGAAGCTCGTTACGTCACATTTGTATTGCGGTCAGGTGCGCTCATTCTGTAGCTGAAACTTGCCGCGTTGGAGATCAGCCTACTAGTGCTGAGCACTGGCTGCGTCCGCGTGTCTGTGGTGAACGTCATCACTAAAGTAGCCAATTGTGTTTTGCTCTTTCTGACGGCTGCGCACCTAACATCAGTCAGTGACAAATGCTGTATATCGAAATATCGAAAATGAGTTTAAAAATCATATCACCGTTATCGAAAAAAAAAAATATTGCGATATATATTGATATTGAATTATTGTCCAGCCCTAGGTAAAAGTAAAACACATTTCAAAGTTACATGCAACATTATGTTTTGCAGCTAGGCGGGCATTATAACGTGTGTTACAAAGTGAGCACATTTGTCTCTGAAGTAAAAGCTGGACTACAATAGAGCAGATGGTGAACAGTGTTTTCTCTGGGACATGGTAAGTCCCTTTGGGGTGGACTTTGGGCTTTTTCACTTTGTAAACCTATAATATGCACAAAAAAAGATATATAACAATAAAAGAAAATTCCCGCTCCTCCATGAGAGATACGAGACCGGTGCGTCTCACAGGTGTCGCTCATCAGTAATCACTCGCGTCGTTCTCCCGCGGCCCTCAGTCTCGTCCTGCTCGCCACAGTAAACATAATGAATGGCGACTGTAGAATGCAAAAGCCGAATCCCGGACATTTTTGGCGATCTCGAAGTCCCGGGCAGACTTGTCACAGAGACTAACTAGTAGATAGCCTTGATGTTTAACTACGCTCTCTTACCGGTAGGGCGTGGCTTGGGAATGGCAAATTCAAAAATAATTTCACATTTATGTAGTAGAAATGTGAAATTATTTTTGAATTTGCCATTCCCAAGCCACGCCCTACCGGTAAGAGAGCGTAGTTAAACAACAAGGCTATCTACTAGTTAGTCTCTGTGACAACTTTTTTGAAAAGTGTCCGCAACATCAGGCATTTTAGGCCGCAACAATCACAAAAAAGGCCAGCGAAATCCTGGAGGGACTGGTAACTGGAAGAAAACAAAACTAAAGGTTTTTCGCATTTCGTGGAGAGAGCACGATTGCGTACAGAAAGGCCTTAATTTATAGGGCCCTATAAATTCCGCGATCACAGAATCACGGACGGAATCGCGGAATTGGCAAATTAACGCGGAATCTAGTGTTAATGCGGAATTTCGCGGAATTTTACATATTTGTAATGAAATTCTGTTTTTGTGTGGGAGAAGAACGTATGTCTGGGGAAAATGCAGACCGGGGGAAGCAAATCTGGGCGACACAACCCCTCCAGTCATTTCAGCTGCCTCTCCCCTTTCAAAACAATGAAAGCATGGCGAAGCGGCTCTCCACGCCTCTGCTTTCGTCTGCGAAAAAGTTAAGAAACTTGACGCTAAGCCTTCAGTACCGAACGTGACTTTTATGCAGTGTTTCCCACACATAGACTAATTCGTCGCGGTGCGCCACAGAATCAACACAGGCATGATTCATGATCTAGACCTACAAAAATATTATTAATAATTAATAACATACTAGTTGGAAAATGCAATGATGTACATGCTGTTTTGTCTGTTACTTTCCTGACAATGTTATATTCCAGCTAATATTATTCAGTGAATTAATATTAGCCTACCCAGGGAATTATTCCTCACTCTTAGTTTAAACCTATTAAACGGCACATAAACCTTCTAAAACTGTTTAAAATGAATTACATTTCTGCAAAGGTGATATGACTCCCCTGTCAATTATTTTCTCCATATGAAAACATTAGACTTTTAACATTTATTTTGCCTATTGTTAACATTGTTGCTGCTGATGCTTATAAATTATATGTATAATTTAGATATAAATTATATGTATAATTTAGATATAAATTATATAATGTAATAATATAAATGTTTTTATTGTAATTTGATTTATTTACCATTTATGAAAACAAACGAAGCAGGCTTACAGAGCAGAATGCTGAAAGACTCTGTTTTCTACACTACAACCTAGTTCTGCTTAACTGGGAGTATTAAGTTACACTACTAAAATAGCTACTAAAATTCATGTAATTTAGATTTTTTCCCCCCAGTATGTTAGAATCATTTTTGTGCTTTATTTTTTACCTCATCAAAGCTTTTATTTTTAAACAAAGGCACTTTATTTTTTGGACTCAGCCCCCTCTATTTATTTGTGTATAAATATAAAGTTTTATATTTATATATTATATAGGAGGGATATTATATATTATATAGGAGGGAGTGATTATATTATATATTATTATATTATATATTGTATAGGAGGGAGTGATTGTTATAAATAAAATGGTTTGTTCAGTTCATTTGTGTTGTAATAATTGTGTCAAAAACAGAAGTATAACAGTAAATAAATATCGGCTCTGCATATCGGTTATCGGGCACATAAACATGCAAATAATCGGTATCGGTTATAAAAAATCAATATCGGTCGATAACTACTTTCTGACATACACACAACTACAGCACTGACAAGTGCTGTTTATCTATGCATTTTCACAGAACTATATATAGGCTACTCAACCACAATCGCGCGTGCATATAATAAATATTTAATTTCCACAAAGTGGTATATTAAGATGTTTATTAGCGAAATAATTGCTTTGTAGTAAATGATAATATAATCTAGGGTGTTTAAACAAGATAATCTTGTCAAAAATTTCATTCAGTGGCCGTGCTTGAGCATTCCTGATCATCAACCCAGTGAGTGCTCAGCAATATGAACGAACTTTTTTTCGAGACTAATGGTGAGCAAATACAACAGATAAAGAATTAAATTCAGCGATTTTATTTTCAACATGCACTCATTCATGTCTGTTTTATTTAATTCATGTAAAGTTACGTCTTTATTGGGGCAGGACATGAAGGATTACGCTACGTGACTCCATGAGTTTGTCTCAATTTTTTAGAACCAAGCTGCATAAACTATATCAGGCATTTATGTCTCAAACCTCATTTCTGCATGCCTGTTATGTTAAATAAAGTTGAATAATTAAAGCAAAGCAAGTAGAACATATACTTTACGTGTGCACAGAGTTGTTGTTGACTGATCTCCTCAGACCCGGGCTGGAATGGCGGAATTCTAAAAACGGCCACAAGATGGCGCCATTTATCGGCAAATCCGATATTACAAAACCGATACCCGAAATGAGAAAATGCTTAAATATCAGGAAAAATATCGGTAAACCGATACATCGGTCGATCACTAAAAAAAACACAACTTGATCCTACAAAATTAGTCAATTACAGGCCGATTTCGAATCTACCTTTTCTGTTAAAGATATTAGAAAAGAAAAAAATGGTATCTGCCAGGATTTCTAGTCAGGATTTAGACCGTACCATAGTACTGAGACGTCTCTCATTAGAGTTACAAATGATTTGCTCTTATCATTCGATCGTGATTGTATCTATTTATTAATGTTACTAGATCTTAGTGCTGCATTTGATACCATTGACCTCAACATTCTTTTGAATAGTCTTGAAAATTATGTTGCATTAGCATGGTTTAAATCATACTTATCTGACCGTTATCAGTTTGTAGCAGTAAACAAAGAGATGTCATATCGATCACAAGTTCAGTATGGTGTACCACAAGGTTCAGTACTAGGACCGTTGCTGTTCACACTGTACATGCTACCCTTGGGAGATATCATTAGGAAGCATGGCATTAGTTTTCACTGTTATGCTAATGATACTCAACGGTATATTTCTTCGCGCCCTGACAAAACTTAACGGAAGAAAAAAATAAAAAAATTAACGGAATGATATAAAAAACTGGATGACTATTCATTTCCTACTACTTAATTCTGAAAAAACAGGGATTCTAATTATTATGTCTACTTACAAAGCACTAAATGGTTTAGCTCCCCAGTACTTTGAGCGAGCTCTTAAGGCATTATAGTCCGTCACACCTATTGCGATCTCAAAATTCTGGCCAGTTGATAATACCTAGAATATCAAAATCGACTGCTGGCGGTAGATCCTTTTCCTATTTAGCTCCAAAACTTTGGAACAGTCTTACTAACATTGTCCGGGAAGCAGACACACTCTGTCAGTTTAATCTAAACTAAAAATCCATCTGTTTGACCTAGCATACGCATAACACATTATCAACTTCTATAATTCAAATCATGTAAAATGTTAGGCTGCATAAACTTGGTCAGCCAGAACCGGGAACACTTCCCATAACACCTGATGTACTCGGTACATCATAAGAAGGATGGCGTCTACGCTAATATTAGTCTCTCTGTTTATCTCGAGGTTTACCGTAGTCCGTCGGATCCAAGCCGGATCTGATGAAGGACCTGCGCCTGGACACGGTGACAACGCAACCCTGAAGTGTCAACTAGACTCAACCCTGTGAAGGCCTCCTTCCCTTCCCTTTACCTCTGTACAGATAAAACATTATCAAAATTATTCCAGTTTGCATGGATCTGTGGAAACGACTAAAAATTCTGTATTATGCAGGCCAGACAGATAATTTGGCAATGTCGCTTTGTAAAGAAAGAGTAATATTTGTAATATTCAAACGCGCATACCTCAGTGTTTCCGCTACATTCATTCTGTGGTGGCGGGCCGCCATACCAAAAATCCTCCGGCTACGGCTGCAGCTTCTCAGTGACGTCCGATATTGTGCGCACTATTCTGTGTTATAATTAAGCCTAGGGATGCACCGATACCACTTTTTTCAGAATCGATCCGATACCAAAAATTCTGAGTATCGACCGATGCCGATCCGATACCAACACAGTTTTTTTTAAATCAAGTAGAATTTATATAGCCTAACTCTCTGTGTGTTGAACTGATAATCACTTTTTTGTGTGTTAAACTGTTAACCGTTGCCAGAGCGCCGGCGCACTGAAGCGTTTTTTTGTTTAAATAGTTCAAAGTTACTATCAGATTTAAAGTTATTACCTTGACAAACCATACATCATTAAAAAGATATAAGACTCAAGTTTCAGTATTTGACCACTATTGTATTCTGAGAAACGTATAGTGACAGTTATGTCTTAATTTGTGTCAGGAGTAATGTAATCAAAAAATGAGTTGATACATTTAATATGAATTATGAGCATTAGCCGGTCTCATTCAGAAAAAAAACTCCTGTGAGGTCGTCATGACAGCGCTTGACAAAACAACGTCCCTCAGGGCTGTTAGCTCAAAAATGTGCAGATTTGGAGAAATATTGATAGATTCTCATAGGTTTACATCAGATTTATATAAACAGGAATAATATTTATTGAATTTATACCCAAATGGGCCGATGTAATCATTACGAGCGCTGGATACTCTGATGTACTGTGTTTTCAATCCATACTGGCAGCCTGAGGGCGCCCTGTGCACATGCAGTCCATATATGGAACACATGAAGAAGAGCCATAATCATGTGACATTCAGGAAGTCCCGACACAAACAAAGCTTCCAGAGATCGCTGTAACCATAGACATCATATAGATAGACGCCCTATCGACCGCTACTGCCTATTGGCGCGAACGAGCCGTGAGGCCGCCATCTTAAACCGGTCACCCGCTCAGCTCAGTGTTATCTGTTTGGCAGGTGCAATGAGCTGTCAGCGCATTTAATTAATCATATCTCATTGAATACTGAACTGATTTTCACGCGGGTTTTTTTGCTGCAAAGGTCATACACGTAGCTACGATACAGGACACATTGAATATTTTGTTCACAAAATACAACCAATAGTACGGTAATGTTAAATGTTAAATCTTACTTGTGAAAAGTAATCCCCGAGTGATGGTCCGCCGATTTGAGCAGGAATATGCTGCACAGTGCTCTGGCATCTACTGCTGCTATGCAACGCAAATATGAGTATGACCTGTTTAAGATGGCGGCCGCATTTCTTACGCCACAGCGGCCAATAGGGCATCTAGTCTCTATATGATATCTATGGCTGTAACATGCAGATAAAGACGTTTTGAAGACAATAAACATGATTGCAATGATATTTGATTTACCTGTGTTCTTCGAGTCATGTCAGGTATTTTCATAATAATAGATTATATTTATAATGTAATGCTAATCGATATAGACTTTATCATTGTGCAGAATACTATAAAATAATATATTTTCTGTCTGATTTTTTTATCTGAAGCCAAATCAGATCACAGAAGGTTATTTAAAACACTCGACTTGCCCTATAAAATAAGTTTGGAGAACAAACATGGTTTTAATCTCATAAATTGTCGTGTATTGATGGTGTGCTAAGCTAACATGGTAGCTAGCCCTCAGATGCACCTGCCACCTAGCTGTTATTTTATGAATTTTTCTAAATAGGAATGCTTACTGAAATGTTTCTTTTTTCAAGAAGGTCATTTGATACAGTTTCAAATGTGAACTGAGAACTTTGAAAAAAGAAATTAGGGATTGAAACAGTGTGAATAGCCAGTCGTTAGTAATTATAATGAAGACAAAAGAAAAACATATTTAGAGCCATAACCAGGCCGGAGAGGTGTGAATGTGTGTAGGGGAGACTGAGACTGAATGGGGCTTGTTTGCACCACAAAACAATAGAGACAATAGACTGAATAGATGCTTAGAACATGACAATAATAATCAGTTTGCATTTTAGAGTCTATTCAAAATAAAGTCATATGACATGATCTTGAAAAACATTTAACTAAATGCAGAGTTTTAGACGTGTCATCTTCAGATTTTAAATATAACATGGTCAGACATGTGGCTTTAGCTGCAGTGCATTCATAGATTGATACAATGCCAACTTCAATATTATTTTTATGAAGATATTTCATAAAAAATAAATTTCTAATAACTTTACAAAACTTTGAAGCGATTTATAACTATTTTTTCATTATGACAATAATTAATTCTACATTTACAATAAACTGCCAGGTGTCAGCTTTCAAATGAGATCATACTTGTGCTTTTAGTACAAAGGGTTTATGAACTGTATGTTTTAGTTTGGGTATGCCATTTCTGGGGATTTTTGAAAAGTGGGGTTGCAGCTTAACAGGTTAAACACAATCTACTTAATACAGACAACTTCATTATAAAGAAAAACAAATTAAAAAAATATATGATCATAATCTATGACAAAAATGCTATTATAAACTAGATTAGTGGATAATTCAGCAGTAAAATTTAGTCTAGAAAAATCATGAGTCCACAAAATTGTATAAAATCTGAACATTTAGTGAAAAAAACAAATAAGAGACACTAAGTGTAACACTAAATCTGGTAAAACGTTACACACGTTACACAACGTTGCTCTTTGTATTGTTGTAAAATACATTCATGAAAAACAAGATAACAAAAATCAAAAAGATAAATTATTTTATATATAGCTATAGGCTACTATACAATTGAGACATTTTTTAAATGTATAGCACACCTGTTTAATGAGGCTGCAACATATGCTAGATAGAACAGAACAGGAAAGGCCATTAATAATCTTTCATTGCGTCACTGTATTATGATATGAAAGGCTGCAATACAGTGCGGCACAAAGCGCTTATGCGCATCCCGAGCGCAGAATGATGCGCTTGAAGCAACACGGAGTCACAGCGCGTCGAGTCCGCATTGAAAAGTTCAAAGCACAAACGAAAGACATATTGATGCGTAGTGTATTATACAGTATCTATCTATGCAATAGTTCATTGAGCCTTTTCTTTTAACAGTTTTAAATTTCAGTTACTGTGCGCGTGAAGAACAATTATAGTGCTCTGACTCTACTCTAGTGTTGTGATCTAACAGACACCCGGTAGAAAGTAAGATGATTAAGTTACAGCAATAAAGTCCAGCAAGATAAAGTTGTTTTATGTGAAACCATAGACCTTTATCTACAGATCAAGTATAATAATAGTAACATTGAATCATCTTGGAGAGAGTTTCATCGAGTTGACGCGCTGTTTGAATGCTGAATGAAGAATGATTGACAGCCGCAGCGGAGGGAAAAGTTTACGTGATCTTCAATTTAATGACTTAAATGTTCATTTCTATCTCACATTATACTATAATGGCTTCAGAACACTTGTAATATAGTGCACAAAAACTTTATGGTGCTTTATAATGTTTTGGGGGCTTTTGTGGGGCTTAACAATAACACAGAATAGTATACGCACAATATCGGATTTGGACCGGCCTCGTCTGACCGATACCCGATCCGGCAAAAATGGCAGTATCGGATCGGTGCATCCCTAGAAGCCCCACTAAATTCACAAAACATTGTAAAGCACCATAAGGTTTTTGTGCACTATATTCCAAGGTTTCAGGAGCCTTTCAATAGCTTAAAGTGAGTTACTAATAAATATTTAAGTCGTTAAGTTAAAGTTAATGGAAACTTATCTCTCCTCAGTCATTATCCATTCAGCATTCAAACAGCGCGTCGCGAAAATTATCTGCCGAAAATGGCATTTTCGTTTTTTGGCCGAAAGAGAAAAAAAGCCTAAAATATGCAAACGACCAGGTTTCATTCTCGCGCAGCTTGTTAGTAACTGCACGAGCGGGTCTTTTCTGCTCCGTGTGATGCGCCGCACTCTCCGTTCCGTGTGTGTGTGTGTCGGCGCGCTGCACAGCGCTCTCAGCTCTATTGTTCACGGCCCAAACGCTCCAATCATGTACCGGTCACGCACTGGAAAAGCGAAGTCCGCTCAAATAACGTGACATTTCTCAGTATTAGACTTCTGTTTGCAAGAGCCCCCCCACTGAGCTGGTATAGCCATGCTGGGCAACAATGGTAAAATTACCTGCTCTGATCACATGCTCTGGTAATAATAGCTTTGTAGGACTATAGGCCTACTTTATTTTGATAATTAGTCAAAAAATAAATCTGTTAAATCTGAGTATGCTGCATAGAACTGAATGAAGAATAATATATTGTTTAATAGTATTTTAATATAATTCCTTTTCTTTTTTTTCTGTGTTGTTTAATTTAATTAGGTGATTCTACATTTAAATATTTATGATCAGTGTTGGGGAAGTTACTTTTAAAAAGTAGTGTTTGCTCGTTACTAGTTACTTCTTAAAAAAGTAATCCGTTACTTTACTTAGTTACCCCCTTTGGAAAGTAACTTTTTACGTTACTCGTTACTTTTACGTTACTTTTATGTTGCTTGACTTTGGGCAGAACCCAATATCTGTTTCTAAATGTGTAGGCTTACATAAAATTCTACTATGAACTCTACTTATTGAAAAACTAGAAAAAAAAACTAGAAAAAGAGATTTTGAGATAGAAAAATTAATATTTTTATTTAAATAACATTTGAAAAACCTGTATAAACTGAACACCAAAGAACAATATTAACTATTGAGCAGTGGTGACGCGTTCATGAAAAATGTCACAAAGAACCGGCAAAAGTATGATTATGAATATGTCAAATATAGCAAGGAGACATTTCAATTGTTTATTAATAAACAAGTGTTTTCTTTGTCAGTGTCGACTGCAAAGATAAAGTTGACGATGCTGACTCGCGATCTTCGCAGTAGTGAACGCGCCAGAGAGAAATGCACATTTCATACTGATTACATAAGCAGAGACTAGTCTGTTTTATTTCGTTTTGAATAGTTTTGTTTTAAAGTACACATTTCAAGCTTTCTATACATTTCTCAGATCCTTGAGGAAAGTAGCTTATATGCTGAGTTTCGGTTCATTTATGAGACAAGCTCAGTTCACGCGCCGACACAGAGCTCCTGAAGTCCTGATTATATTGCCTGCTATATTTACTTCTTATTTATTAAATCCAGAGAATTGGTTGATGAAACATTGATTAAAATTAAGATACAATTAATACAAAACGAAATTCATTTTAAAGAAAGGCTTTCTACAAAAACAAACTTAATGAAGTGGTCAATCATGTCTGCCCACTCCATTTGTCTGACTCCGATCGCGCAACTTATGATCTTACTCATGCTTTTCACTTTTCATATAATCAACATAGATTAAATTAAAAAATAAATTATTTAATTTAAACATAAATATGAAACTAAATCGTTTTCTTTAATGACTAGGCTGCAACACGTAGGCCTATACAGAGAAATTTAATATTTGAGCGAACGCAATCATCGAATATTATTTTGCTTGATATGCCAATCCTTAATATTTGGTGTTTTAAATGCCTGTTTGAGGTCTCTGTGAAAGATTTAAAGCAGTCTTTTAGTGCCGCTTTCAGAGCGGTCACGTCCGAAGAACTGTTACGTCCATAACATTGTTTCTTTCCTCATAAATGCGAACACGAAAAATACAATAAAATGAATATTTTATGTGGAGAGCCAACCCTTCTTCATCCGGTGGGTAGTATTACTTTTGGTTTGCGCAGTGTAATTCACAGAATTGATTGCTCTACCAGCCTCTGTCACATACCGTGTGGAGCTTGTGGCTATTGCAAGCGCGCAGCTGAGGAGACGCTCGCTGTCGCTGTCAAATCTGTCCCTGGGAAAATTGTGATCCCAGCGAACGTTGTGCGGAATTGAAAAAGGAACTATGTTTCATTACCAAATTTTCAGTAGTAGTGCGTTACACTACTTTTTACCCGAAAAAGTAGTTACGTTACTGTAACGCGTTACACACAACACTGTTTATGATTACACGCTTAGGGGAAATGCGATTAATCACAGCAAATTGTGCAATTAATTAGTTAAGTTTTTTTATCGATTCCCACCCCTAAAATATATATATATATATATATATATATATATATATTGTACTTGTTTTTCATCAAAGTATTTTGTAACAATACAAAGAGCAAGGTGGAACATTTTACCATTTATTTGTTCTCTTCACATAAGCCCCTTTCACACAGTGCGTTGATCCCAGGAAATTGCCGGGAAATTGCCAGAACACCTTCTGTGTGAACGCAAACACGACCCGGGATTGATGCCGGGATCGATGCCGGGTTGGGGACCTAGTAACATTGCCGTGTTCAGTCCTGGAATGCGCGCTGTGTGAACAAAAGCCGTAATCAATGCCATGTCGTAATGATGGCGCTGAAGCCGGGATCGTTTGTTAGCGTGAAACGGTACGTAATGCGCTAGTTTATGATCGAATCAGAGAAAAAAAATGCACAAGTGTGGTTTCTCGAGAGAGAAATCGCAGCTCATAAGCAAACTATAGAAGCTGCTGAGACATTACATGTCACATCGATGTCACGTGTCTTTACGGGATTTTTACGGGTTGTGTGTGAACGCACTCTCTGATTTCGGAAAATCACTGGCTGTGTGTGAAAGAACAAAAGTCAAACGAACCCGGGTCAAATCCCAGGTCACTTTATCCGTGTATTTTCTGGAATCTCTGTTTGAAAGGGGCTTTAATCTTTTTTTCACTAAATGTTCAGATTTTATAAAATGATTGTGCATTCAAGATTTTTTTTAAATAACTTTTTCTGCTGTATTATCCACTACTAATTTATAATAGTATTTTTGCCATAGACTATGAATGTAGCATTCTCTTATTGTGGCACTTTATATCTTTGCAAATAAATATCTTGCGTAATTTGTTTTGATGGAGATGGTTGTTTTTCATTTTTCAATTCCTCAGAAAGTGGCCTGTGTGTGTGTGCTCGTGATTCTTGGGTAAGGTTCAGTGGGAATCACTCCTAGGCGATGCCCCCTCCCCTGTGGAAATAGGCCTGCCACCACAGCTGGAAAAAATCCTAGAGGAAACACTGTACCTATAGACTAAACATGTAATATGCATGTGCATGCTGTCACCGTTTTCACAGATTCACGTTTTTGAAGTTTACGCGGAGATGATAACGTTTTCAAAATCTTTCAAAATTTGCACCTTGAAAGCTATTTCAAAGTTTGCGTTCTCGAGCCACCAAACACAGTTGTCATGCAAATGAACAGCCAGAACGCATTAAAAGTTACCTGTTACCGGTTAAAACGGTGTTGTGTAAGCGGCCCCTAAGTTAATTACTAATGATCTTTGCAACAGAAGTGAATCAATCAAAAACTTACTTTAGCTGGACAATAACTTTTTCTAGATCTAATGTAAAGCCAAAACAATCTCAGTCCCATCAATTTCCTATTATCACTGTAAAGCTGATTTGAAACAATCTGTATTGCTAAAAGCGCTCTATAAATGAAGGTGACTTGACTTAACTTGACTTTCTTCTCATATCTCCTCTCCCTCGTGTCTTTGACTTGCGTGCTAGAAGACGAGAGTCTGGCCGCAGCAGCAGGCCTTCAGCAAGCCTGGGCTAAGCCCCTAATTCTGCCGCTGCCAGGCCGCACTATCCCCCTCCGCTCAGCCACACGCCGCGGCTTTTCCTGGTGCCGCACCCCATACAACAATGCCTACCCCTCTCAACAAATGCCTTCTCCTTAACGTGAGGTTGCCTCCGCTAGTGGAGCAAGCTCAGCCATTTCATCCTGCCGGATTACCCGTCCGATGCCTTGAGTTGTATGCACCCATGGGCCCTCCTGGTCAAATGGATTTATGCACACCCTGTTCACCTGCCGACTGGCCCACCCGTCTGATGCTGTGAGCTGCAGGATCCCATCGGATGTTGTGTAGGCCCTCCCGGTCGAGCATCCAGACTCCTCCCTGTAAACACCATTTTGCCAACTTCGTTAAACACTTTTTTGGGGGGTTAGTTGGTAAATTCCCAGCTGCTGTCCCAAGTTAATTCTTTGGGAGTTCTCTGGGTTCTGGCCACATTCCAAGCTCAGATGCCTCCCCCGGACAGCACACCAAATACACATGCTCTTTTACTCCATCTAATCATTTGTAAGTGTGAACTCGTGAATTTAGTGTTTTCTCCAGAGTGGCTATATATATAAATGCACTAAATTGATAACTTTTTTACAACAAAAATTAACCATCACTTAACTTACTGAAGCAGGACTATGACGCTATTTTCTTTTAGAAACAAGCTTTGTTGCATTATTATAAAGCTGCTTTGAAACAATTTGTATTGTAAAAAGTGCTTTATAAATAAAGGTGACTTGACTTGACTTATGCCCATTATGTTCCTTTCAGATGACGACGCTGGTTCATCTTCTGATGGAGAAACTTCCTCTATGTCCAAAGAGCGACAGACAGTGACCGACTGTGGAAAAACATTCAGCAAACAGGAACATTTAGCGAGACGTAAGAGAAAATACACAGAACAGAAAGACTTAACCTGCAAGATATGCAACATCAGCTTTACAACCTCAGAAGAGAAGAGACGTCATTCAAAAGAGCACAAGAAGAAAGAGTTTCATTGTGATCAGTGTGGGAAGAACTTTAATTCCTCTTCTAGTTTCTACCGTCATAAGACGACTCATAAGGACGGGGAGGAAAAGCTGTACCAGTGCCCTCACTGTGAGAAGAGCTTCACCCAGGGATGGATTCTGAAGAGCCATCTACGCATTCACACCAATGAGAGGCCGTACAAGTGCAATGAATGTGAGAAGAGCTTCAAACAGAAGGCCCATATGAAGAGCCATCTACTCACACACACCAATGAGAGGCCATACAAGTGTCCTCACTGCAAGAAGAGCTTCAACCAGGGACCCCATCTGAAGAGCCATCTACGCATTCACAATAATGAAAGACCGTACCAGTGCCCTCAATGTGAGAAGAGCTTCAGAGATGGATCTAATCTGAGGAAACATCTATTCATTCACACCAATGAGAGACCGTACCAGAAGAACCATCTACTCACACACACCAATGAGAGTCTGTACAAGTGCCCTCACTGTAAGAAGAGCATGAAATACGAAACCAGTCTGAAGAAACATCTACTCATGCACAGCAACGAGAGGCCATACCAGTGCAGTGAATGTGAGAAAACCTTTACAAACTCAACTTCTCTAAAGTTACACCAAAAAATACACTCTGATTTCAAACCGTATCAGTGTTCACACTGTGAGAAACGTTTCCATCATTCGACTCACCGGAAAACCCATGAGAGGATTCACACCGGAGAGAAACCGTACCTGTGCTCCTTCTGCGGGAAGAGCTTTGCTAGTCCATTTTCTTTTAGAATTCACATGAGAGTTCACACTGGAGAAAGACCGTATCACTGTAGTGATTGTGGGAAGAGTTTTTATAAGCCAAGTGACTTACAACTACACAAGAGGACTCATACAGGAGAAAAACCTTTTAAATGTTCACATTGTGACAAGACTTTTGCTCGATCAAGTGCCATGAAGGTCCATGAGCGATGGCATACAGGAGAGAAACCTTACCGCTGCTCCATCTGTGGCGAGAGATTCGCTTTTAAATGGGTTTTTCAGACTCACCAGAAGAAACACGCTGCTCCAGAATCGTCATAGTTTCATCATGTTTAGGTTATGTAAAAAAAGCACTTTGCAGTGTTATGGCACTCAATGTGCTCATTGGATCCTTTTCCCACTGTCCTGATCAAATCAAATATGATTTTCTTAAGCCCTCTCATCACCACCATCATAAACTCTTCCCTGCAATCTGGCCATCTTCCAATCTCTCTGAAAACTGCACTTATCAACCCTCGGCTTAAGAAACCCTCCCTCGATCCTGATATTTTATCAAATTACCGGCCCATTTCTAACCTCCCATTTCTCTCCAAAGTCATTGAAAAAGTCATTGTCACCCAAATCCACAATCACCTTCATTCACATAGTCTTTATGAAAAATTTCAGTCTGGTTTCCGCTCCGGCCATAGTGCAGAGACAGCCCTGGTCAGTGTCACAAACGATCTGCTTGTGGCTGCTTACCGGGGCTCTCCATCTCTCCTCATGCTCTTGGACCTCTCAGCCGCCTTCGACACTGTTGACCACGCCATCCTACTCCATCACCTGCAACACTTCGTTGGTATTTCACACACAGCACTCCAGTGGTTTCGGTCCTACCTGACTGATAGTGTTGAGTATGTGGCCCTGGGGGGAGCCAGATCGAGGCCACATACAGTTACATGTGGAGTGCCTCAGGGTTCGGTTCTCGGCCCTACTCTTTTTTCCATTTATATGCTCCCCTTGGGCCACATCATCAGCGGGCATGGAGTTGCTTTCCACTGCTATGCTGATGATACTCAGCTCTATATCAGGTTGGACCCCACATCCTATTCATTATCACTCTCCACTTTAAATGCCTGCCTGGAGGAGACAAGGGCATGAATGACTGATAACTTCCTTCAGTTAAACAGCTCCAAAACTGAAGGTCTCCTCATTGGGACCCCACACCAACTCAGATCCTTCCCCTTGACTGTCTACTCATTTGCTGGCCATGACATTCCCCTGACATCCTCTATAACAAACCTGGGGGTTCGATTTGACCCCCACTTATCATTTAACACCCATATCCAACTTATCTGTAAGACTGCATTCTTTCATCTCCGAAATATTTCCAAACTCCGCCCTTCCCTCTCTTTTCCTGACGCAGAGAAGCTGGTTCATGCCTTTGTCTCCTCCAGGCTCGATTACTGCAATTCACTCCTCATCGGGATCCCTGGTAGGAGCCTGCAGAGACTGCAGTACATTCAGAATTGCGCTGCCAGGGTCCTGATGAGGGTGTGCAAGTCTGAGCACATCACACCCATCCTCCATAAACTTCACTGGCTTCCTGTTAGATTCAGGATTGATTATAAGATCTGTCTCCTGACCTATCAGTGTGTTTACGGTAGCGCACCATTGTACCTCAAAGAACTCATCAATAGGCATAACCCAATCCGACACCTCCGTTCCTCTGATAGCCACAAACTCCAGGTCCCCAAGTCCAAACTTTGCACTTTGGGAGATAGGGCCTTCCAGGTGGTTGCGCCTCAATTGTGGAATGCCCTCCCTAACCACCTGAGGGCGCCACAGTCTATAGAGGTTTTTAAAAACAAATTAAAGAGCTATTTATTTGTTACTGCATTTTCTTAATATAATTTTATCTCCTTTTATCTTTGACCGTTCTTATGTGTTTTTACCTGTGCACCTGTAGCACTTTGAGATGTGTTCTTCACGTGTAAAGTGCAATACAAATAAAACTTATTATTATTATTATTATGGAATCATTATATTATGGTTGTAAAAAAACTAAAACTAGTATGTGTCCAGAACAGGGGCGCCCAAACTGTCCTGCAGAGTTTAGCTCCAACCATAATTAATAAATTCCTGCATCTATCAGCGTAATATCATAAAGGTATTAATTGCTTTTTAATTGATTATTAAACTGTTTAATAAAGGTTTATACATAGTTTACATGACAGAGTTTAAGATAAATCTTTTCATCTCACTACTGGAGCTGCCAGTTTCAAATGATTATTAAACAGCTCAAACTATGCAAAAGCAGCAGCCCTTCCAGTGCACTCAGTGTCTGAATTCACCCACTCGTTTTCATTCACTCGAACTATATTAGTGGACTATAGGGAATAGTGAATGAGGGTATAGGGGGTGATTTTGAACACAGCAAAGGTCTTCAGACTCACTAGAAACTTCCAGGCAAGTGAGCTGAACTGTGCAGGACGTTGGCCCTCCAGGAGCAGGATTGGACACCCCTGTTCTCGAACATTATTAACTGTGTAGAAATGAATCCTCTAGATGAAAATCTGTATTTCTTTCTGACAAATTTAAATTCTCTGCAATGTGCAGATCAGTTTCTGATGTTGGATTAAAGTGTGTTTATGGGGCATTTAATCACACTAACAGAATAACCTAATTCTTTAAGCAGTTATTTAAGACTTCCTGAAAAACATGATGGCATGAAATTAGTATTATTTCCCTCAGTCACTTTGTTACACAAAGCTGAAATGATCCAGACATGGATATGAAATAATACACTACAGGTACAGTAACGTGTTCTAAGGTCACACTGTCAGTTTTTGGGATTGACAATTGACCTATGGCTAAGCCACGCCCCCTCCACTCACTCGGACAACAGTCGGTGAAAGGCGCTATGGCAGCTGTCACAGTAGGAGACATTTCACAGGAGGCAATTGATGATTTTTGGAGACAGAAAGATTATATAGATTATATTTTGGTAGAAAGTTGTCTAAAATGTTGTGCTTCAATATGTAATTAATGGTTCATGATCAAATTAAATATGTACAGGTCTAAGTTGCATACGTTTCCAGGACAAGCCTTTTTACCATCTTTACCAAGAGTACATCTTCGTTAGTTTGGTGCTACAGTATTTACAATACATGAATCGTTCAGCACAACAAATTTGCTAACATTTGTTATCTAGGTTATTTACAGATACGTTAATGAAGCTAAGTGACATGATGTACAACGCAGCTAGAAGCTAACGTTTTCTAATGTTAGGCTAACGTTACATTAGAGATGTTAAAGATAATGTTCAAATACGTTGTTGACTTATCTTAGAACAGATGTAGACATCCTTATTTAATTTATCCACGTTTAGTTGGTGTTGTGGTCTACCGCATAACTTAATCCAGACACTTATCTCGGTTGAGATGTGGCTTGGGAAAGGGTAAAAAATACACACCGTCGCCCAGCCTCTCGGGATACCTAGTGTCGGAGTTGCATGTACCCCATGCACACCGTTTGACCATTTTAAACTTAAAATGTCAAGAAAAAACATAAAAATGCATGAAAACTGACTAACTGCAATGCATTTCAATGGATGAGGAAGCAGAGAATGTCCGAGTGTATTGGGTTAGCTATGTGCACTCTGATTGGCTCATCGCGTTTGGGGGCGTGGCTTAGCCATAGGTCAATTGCATTTACTGACAGGTGTGAATCGTGAAATGAATGTCTCCTTCACAAACCAGCTTACAGTAGCGCCTCAAATACTGTGTATTAATGTGCAACGGCAGTCAAGCCTGTATTTACTTACCAGTAACAAAGTAATATCTCAGCATACAATAAAGCAGTGAATGGAATTACTAATGCAAGTTTATTGTGTTACCTCTCTCTGTTTGTCTCAGGGAGTGTGCGTTTGTGGCTGGCCTGTTTCATTTCTTGGCCGTGTTTTGCTGGAGGGGGTACAAAAACAACATAGCCTTCAATAAATGTTTCCAATTTAAAATCACTGTTTTCTATTTGAATCAATATTCAATGTTTTTTTCTGTATTTTTCTATTTTCAATCTGTATTTTGATTAGATGTTACTACAGTCTTCTGTGTCACATGATTCTAAATTATATGTTGATTTGCTGCTCAAGAAATCTGTCTTATCGCAGTTGAAAATGCTTGTGCTGCTTAATGAAGTGTGGACAAGCAGTGTTTTTTTTCAGGATTCACAGATCAACAGAAAGTGAAGAACAGCATTTATTTCAAACAGAAAGCGCCAGGAGTATCTTCCTTTACAGTGCGCCTCTGATATCTGCGCGCGCTTTCTCCTGTCTTCCACAGAAAGCCGCGAATAGAGGGAATGCGCATGACGTCACAGTAAGCGGAAGTCGCTGCTGTTCCCGCTCACTGAGTGGCAGAAAGACTGAGCGGCAGCATTGGTTTTCAGTGTGAATGCTGCGGAAAAACACACAAAACGCGTCTAAAACGGGAAAGAGCTTTGAGACTGACTGTACGACTAGATTTGACAAGAAATATGAGGTATATTTTTACAGACTACCTAAAGCTACAGAACAGAGAAGCAAATAGATCGTTGCAATTCATAGAAACAACTGGACTCTAGGCAGCGAAAGGTGGATTTGCAGTTATCATTTTTGTGTCAATATGCTGAATTTAGTGGTAAAATCATTCTCTATATATTGTATTGTTATATATTGCAGTGACAACTCATCAATCAAATATTTACCACTGTATATTCTGTATAATTTGACATTTTTAAATAAACACTGACAAAAAACTATACAAGTTTTAAGTCTACACGATATGATGATATATATAACATTGATATAAGTGATCACCTGGATTTAGACCTGCCTATATTGTATTTATATAAAGCGTTCACAGGCACATATAGCACAAAATCAGGCACATATAAATGTCAGGAAACACAATTTCTGGCTGCATGTCAATATCCATGGATCACTGGATCTTTAGTAAGTTGTAAGGAACACTATATTGAGTCCAATCTTTAGTTTAAACTGATAATCGTTTGTTTTACTTGCGTTTTCGCAGTTTCCCCTATTAAATCCAGTCACGCAGCTGCTCTTCTGCCACTCAGTCCGGCTGAGGGGGCGTGTTCCGGCGGGAAAGTGACGGTAATGCATTCCCTCTATTTGCGTAATTCAAATATTAACGGCCATTTTGATTCACCGCCTGACTGACTAACAATCGTTTCTCGATGTCAATATTTATTAGTATATTAGTCTGTAGGCAACGCTAGTGAAATACAATGGTATTTTTAATAAGAGAAATTGGGTTTGGTGAAGCCTCATCCATCGCTCGTACTGTAGGAGGCGCTGTGACGTTATTTAGTCTATCAGTAAAAGCAACGAAGAAAGAAAGACAACTGGATCTCTCAGACGGTGGGTGTTTAATCTGTTTTACATTATGCGTTTTAGCTGTTTACTTGTTCCTTTTCTAGTCTCTAGTTTATAATTAATTTAATGTCTTTTCCTCGCCCGCTCGCCATGAAAAAAACAAAACAAAACATGGTTTTACTGCAGTAACCATAACAAAGTTCCTCTTGTTTTACTTCAGTAAACCACGTTTTAATCATGATATTTGTAGTCAACAATAGTTCGTATGCTAACACAAAGCTTAATTTTGAAGTCTAGACGCTTAAAGCGCTTACAGTTTAGTGAGAAATGAGCAGAAACCTGACAATATCATATTTATCTGAATATGCATATTGTAACATTTGATAATATTCATGCTCTGTGGTGGCTCAAACACATTTACATCTGAAATGAAATGTTTCTGAATATTCTTCTAAAATAAGATGTTATTTACTTTAGTTCTGCTCATGATGTTTGTCTTCAGATGTTGACCATGACAGCGCAGATGGATGTGATCTGCTGTAAATCAGTAGGAACGGATCTGTCCATGCTGGACATTGAGGATTTCATCACTGAAATCTGTCAGCTGAAGAAAGAGGTGGCGTCACTGGAGGCAAAGCTGAGAGAAAGAGGAGACAAACCCAACAGAGAGGTTTGAGCAGCTCATAATTTCATCCTTCAGCTCAATCAAACCAAAGTTGTGTTAGCTTCTCACTTCTTATGCACATCTCAAGTTAAAGGGGCATTTGGCAACTGTAGCTATTTCTTCGCTGATTTTCACTTTTGTTGTCACATGTTTTCTCAACGATCTTCCCCTACAGCTGTGAGGCGTATATTTCACAATAATGCCATAAAATACTCACTTGTGGCACCCTCCTCCCCCTTCCTACCGCTGCTCATGTGCATTTGTTTTTGTCGGAGCCGGCCAACTTTATCATGTGGAGCTATGTCTACCGAGGTGGGTAATACATCATACACATTGAGGGTGGCGTGTGTGTTTATGTCGAATTGCTGTAAAGCAGTTTGTTTCTCGCTCGTTCTCGCTTCTCACGAGACTTCCTATTTCCAACTTACCGGGACGTTAGTCCCCATGTTGCAAGGTTGGTTTTCCGCCTAGGAACGTTGGGGGGAGTGGGGAAAGTCACCATTCTCACCAGAACAGGTTATTAAACCATCCAGATGATTTCTAAACGGTTTTATTAAGTTGAAATAGTTGCCGAATGCCCCTTTAAGCCAGCTGCAAAATATGCAAACAAATCACTAATGTAACTGCTGAGTAATGAGGCTAATATCAACCGTTGTTCTTTGTTTATCTATTTTGTCATGATCTGGAGAAGGTTTCAGTGTGTGTGACTGATGGGACAGAAGCTCAGGATTCAGTCTGGAGATCCAGAGACACACAGGACTCAGAGCTCAACCGCAGTTTCCTCTGTTATACTGACGCTCAGGATCATGGATCCACTGATCAAAGCTCTGACTGTAACGCTGGAGAACAGCAGATGAAGATGTGCTCCGTCAAACTGGAGGACTGCAGGAACCTGATAGAGAGACGAGGAGAAGAAACCACAGCAGAGGAACAACAACAGAGCCATGAGGAGGAGGATGATGAAGATGAGATTGACTATGAGGAGGATGGTGGGACAGAAGCTCAGGATTCGCTCTGGAGAGTCAGAGATCAGAGATCCAGAGACTCAGAGTGCAGCCTCACTTTACTGTGTTATACTGAAGCTCAGGATCATGGATCCGCTGATCAAACCTCTGACTGTAACACTGGAGAACAGCAGATGAAGATGTGCTTCGTCAAACTGGAGGATTGCAGGAACCTGATAGAGAGACGAGGAGAAGAAACCACAGCAGAGGAACAACAACAGAGCCATGAGGAGGAGGAGGAGGATGAAGATCAGAATAAAGATAATGTTGACGGTGATGAAGATTTTGATCCTTCAGGTATGTTTCTACCTTTTTTGACCAGAAAAGTTTAGTGATCCTTTTGTGATTGTCGAACACAATTGAATAAATTCAAGGCTTATGTCTTTTACCATAAGCAAGTCTGTTTTGAACTTTATCTAATGAATACGTTTTCCACTCAAACCAGCAACAGATAAAGAAACAAACAATCATCTAAATTAGACTACTTTGCTGTTTGATGATCATCCAACATTACAGTATTAATCCGATGTGTCAGAGGTGAATATACACAGGTTATAAAGCGTTTTAGGCTTCTTCTCATCCTGTATGCGCATGTTATCACTTTGAGAGAATTTGGGTTCCGGCCACATTCCGAGCTCGGAGGCCTCCCCCGGACAGCACGCCAAATACACATGCTTTTTTACTCCATCTAATCATTTGCAAGTGTGAACTTGTGAATCCAGTTGTGAATTGTGAATCCAAGCTATATATTAGCCTGGGTGCTAGCCGAACTTAGCCCCGCCCACAACATACGATGATGGACAGATGATCAACAGTAACGTAATCATCCACGTCACCAAAGAGCGCTTGGGTTGAATTTGTTTACAACAAAGAATGGCTGCCGCTGGAGAATTTAGATGTGTAGATTCACCCATCGCTTCTGTTATAGAAGATGTAGACATCGCATTCATTTTAAAAGAGGAACAGAGAACCGCGATCAAGGCATTTGTCGATCGGAAAGACGTTTTTGCCGTCCTTCCAACGCGATTCGGCAAAAGTTTAATTTATCAGCTGGCCCCGATGGTTGCTTAGAAGATGGGGCGCAATGAAAACCCTGTGGTCATTGTTGTTTCTGTGTACACTCCGTGTATTATCCCATTGAGAATCCCACCAGTAAACACTAATACAACAGTTTTTATAGTATGGGGGTATGGCAAAATGACATGATACATTACATAATTTCTCTACAATTTGATTGGTTCTTCATTACTTCATAATCACAAGTTTTCAAACCTAGACATCTGTCTAGTTTCATTTCCCATATACAGGTCCTTCTCAAAAAATTAGCATATTGTGATAAAGTTCATTATTTTCCATAATGTAATGATAAAAATTAAACTTTCATATATTTTAGATTCATTGCACACCAACTGAAATATTTCAGGTCTTTTATTGTTTTAATACTGATGATTTTGGCATACAGCTCATGAAAACCCAAAATTCCTGTCTCAAAAAATTAGCATATCATGAAAAGGGTCTCTAAACGAACTATTAACCTAATCATCTGAATCAACTAATTAACTGTAAACACCTGCAAAAGATTCCTGAGGCTTTTAAAAACTCCCAGCCTGTTTCATTACTCAAAACCATGGTATTGACCATGGTATTACTGTGCTTAATTGGCCTGCCAACTCTCCTGACCTGAACCCCATAGAGAATCTGTGGGATATTGTGAAGAGAAAGTTGAGAGACGCAAGACCCAACACTCTGGATGAGCTTAAGGCCGCTATCGAAGCATCCTGGGCCTCCATAACACCTCAGCAGTGCCACAGGCTGATTGCCTCCATGCCACGCCGCATTGAAGCAGTCATTTCTGCAAAAGGATTCCCGACCAAGTATTGACTATTGAGTGCATAACTGAACATAATTATTTGAAAGTTGACTTTTTTTTTTGTATTAAAAACACTTATTTTATTGGTCGAATGAAATATGCAAATTTTTTGAGACAGGAATTTTGGGTTTTCATGAGCTGTATGCCAAAATCATCAGTATTAAAACAATGAAAGACCTGAAATATTTCAGTTGGTGTGCAATGAATCTAAAATATATGAAAGTTTAATTTTTATCATTACATTATGGAAAGTAATGAACTTTATCACAATATGCTAATTCTTTGAGAAGGACCTGTATGTTATTTATACACATGCACACACAACCAAAGTCATGAGTTTTCAACTAAAGGGGAAACATACATTTCAAATTCAAATGTTAGATGTTAAATAAGGTTAGATTTTAGAAACATGGTTAGTTTAATATACAGTCTTGAATTTCCACCACACACGGTTCGGTACGTTTTCGATACAGCCAAAAGAAAGAAATGCCAGAGAACTTTCCTTGATTTAAAAAAACAAAACAAAATTATTTATTAAAAGAAAAATAATTTTTAAATAAGTGTGAGTTTTCCTACATCTTTAAACTTTTAGTTTTATAAATAGGGGTAATCTTTTTAGTATGAACAAATAATGTTTTGGTCATCACATTAAAAATAACATATATAATATTTGAGTTTTGAAGTGCTGGAAAAAGATGTGTGACGTACTTGAAAGCATTTTACTATTCCTGCCAAACTTCCATGGTTACAAGTTAGTGTTACTACATATATCCATGTTGAATGTTGCTGATCTGTGGACTAAAAGCCTATAACTAGTTCATTCATGGAACAATATTTCTCCTGGTTTTCATGTCAGTGCTGTTTGATCAGTTAATAATGGAGAAATTTGAATGCTTCTCACTAGATCTCGCAGCGATGTTATTACTTCAGTGGAGAATTCAAATACTTTCTTTACTGGATCTCTTAGCTCGTTGTAGTAACATGTCGCTTGACCAAGATCGTGCTGCACTGACAATCTGACATTGGTCCAAACTGATAAAAGGTCCGTGACACAAAATAATGAGCAGTGCAGTTTCGTTCCGCTTTCATTATGTTTGCCATTTGATGTTGGGCAGCGTGACTACTAACAAAATTTTGGTCGCACCGGCAGGAAAATTGGTCGAACGAATTGTTCGGTTTGTAATGCGTACCGAATCGAAAGCCTTGTACTGAACAGTTAAATATGAATACGTGTATCGTTACACCCCTAGGACAATACAAACCTCTAAAACTGTAAGAGATATTGGGCTGTCAATGCGGTGACGGAACCGAACACGAGAGCAGCGCAACCTGGCTGTTTAGATCTTATTGGTTGTTTGCTTGTCAATGGTAGCACGTGGATTTATCAAAACATCTGATAGGCTCTTTAAGATCTACGGGCGATGCGAGCGCATTTTAATGAAAATATCAAGCGATATATCGAACATTTTTTACATCGTAACCGACAATGGTTTACCGTCGATAAATACCGATACCGTTTTATCGCCCAGCCCTAGCAGGACTATGACGCTATTTTCTTCTAGAAACGAGCTTTGTTGCATTATTATAAAGCTGCTTTGAAACAATCTGTATTGTAAAAAGCGCTTTATAAATAAAGGTGACTTGACTTATGCCCATTATGTTCCTTTCAGATGACGACGCTGGTTCATCTTCTGATGGAGAAACTTCCTCTATGTCCAAAGAGCGACAGACTGTGACCGACTGTGGAAAAACATTCAGCAAACAGGAACATTTAGCGAGACGTAAGAGAAAATACACAGAACAGAAAGACAGCTTTTCAACCTTAGAAGAGAAGAGACATCATTCAAAAGAGCACAAGAAGAAAGAGTTTCATTGTGATCAGTGTGGGAAGAAATTTAATTCCTCTTCTAGTTTCTACCGTCATAAGATGACTCATGAGGATAGGGAGGAAAAGCTGTACCAGTGCCCTCACTGTGAGAAGAGCTTCACCCAGGGATCGAGTCTAAAGAACCATCTACTCGTGCACAGCAATGAGAGGCCGTACAAGTGCGGTGAATGTGAGAAGAGCTTCAAAAAGAAATCCATTCTGAAGAGCCATCTACTCACACACACCAATGAGAGGCCGTACAAGTGTCCTCACTGCGAGAAGAGCTTCAACCAGGGATCCCATCTGAGGAGCCATCTACGCATTCACAACGATGAGAGACCGTATCAGTGCCCTCAATGTGAGAAGAGCTTCAAACAGAAATCCATTCTGAAGAGCCATCTACTCACACACACCAATGAGAGGCCGTACAAGTGTCCTCACTGCGAGAAGAGCTTCAACCAGGGATCTCATCTGAAGAGCCATATACGTATTCACACCAATGAGAGACCGTATCAGTGCCCTCACTGTGAGAAGAGCTTCAAAAATGGATCTAATCTGAAAATACATCTACCCATGCACACCAACGAGAGGCCATACCAGTGCAGTGAATGTGAGAAAACCTTTACAAACTCAACTTCTCTAAAGTTACACCAAAAAACACACTCTGATGTCAAACCGTACCAGTGTTCACACTGTGAGAAACGTTTCCATCATTCGACTCACCGGAAAACCCATGAGAGGATTCACACCGGAGAGAAACCGTACCTGTGCTCCTACTGCGGGAAGAGCTTTGCTAGTCTATTTTATTTTAGAATTCATCAGAGAGTTCACACTGGAGAAAGACCGTATCACTGTAGTGATTGTGGGAAGAGTTTTTACAAGCCAAGTGACTTAAAAATACACAAGAGGACTCATACAGGAGAAAAACCTTTTAAATGTTCACATTGTGACAAGACTTTTGCTCGATCAAGTGTCATGAAGATCCATGAGCGATGGCATACAGGAGAGAAACCTTACCGCTGCTCCATCTGTGGCGAGAGATTCGCTTTTAAATGGGTTTTTCAGACTCACCAGAAGAAACACGCTGCTCCAGAATCATCATAGCTTCATCATCTAATCATTTTTAGGTTATGTAAAAAAAACACCTTGCAGTGTTTTGGTAACGTTATATTATGGTTGTAAAAAAACTAAAACTAGTATGTGTCCAGAGTTTAGCTCCAACCATAATAAATAAATTCTTGCATCTATCCAGAAGATGGCGCCCGCTACTCAATCACCCATCCATCCATTTTCCAAACTGGTCCAATGTGGCGACAGTGTAATATCATACAGGTATAAGTTGCTTTTTAATTGATTATTAAACTTTAATAAAGGTTTATACAGAGTTTCCATGACAGAGTTCAAGATAAATCTTTTCATCTCACTACTGGAGCTGCCAGTTTCAAATAATTATTAAACTGATCAAACTATGCAAAAGCAGCAGCCCTTCCAGTGCACTCAGTGTCTGAATTCACCCACTTGTTTTCATTCACTCCTTCAAGTGAACTATTATTAGTGGACTAATGTAGGGAATAGTGAATAAGGGTATAGGGGGTGATTTTGAACACAGCAAAGGTCTTCAGACTCACTAGAAACTTCCAGGCAAGTGTGTTGTAGCTGAACTGTGCAGGACGTTGGCCCTCCAGGAGCAGGATTGAACGCCCCTGTTCTCGAACATTATTAACTGTAGAAATGAATCGTCTGGATGAAAATCTGTATTTCTTTGTAACAAATTTAAATTCTCTGTAATGTAATTCTCTGGATTAAATTGTGTTTATGGGGCATTTAATCACACTAACAGAATTACCTATATGAAATAATACACTACAGGTACAGTAACGTGTTCTAAGGTCACACTATCAGTTTTTGGCATTGACAATTGCATTTACTTACAGGTGTGAATCGTGAAATGTCTAGTTCACAAATCAGCTTACAGTTGCGCCTCAAATACGGTCTGTATGAATTTGGAATGGCTGTCATTTACTTACCAGTAACCAAGTAATATCTCAGCATACAATAAAGCAGTGTAAAAGCAATTAATAATGTAAGTTTATTGTGTTACCGTGTTTTGCTGGAGGGGGTGCAGTAAAAATGGCATACAATAAATTTTTCCTATTTAAAATCACTGTTTTCTATTTGAATCAATATTCAATGTTTTTTTTTTCTTTATTTTTCTATTTTCAATCTGTATTTTGATTGCATGTTACTACAGTCGTCTTACATGACGCAGAAATGATATGCTGATTTGTGCTCAAGAAATCTTTCTTATTATTGCATTTGGAAATGCTTGTGCTGCTTAATGAAGTGTGGAATCTGACAAACAGTGTTTCTTCAGGATTCACAGATCATCATAAAGTGAAGTACATTTCAAACAGAAAGCGTCAGGAACATAATTATGTAGGCTATCTTCCTTTACAGTGCGCCTCTGATACTGCGCGCGCTTTCTACTGTCTTCCACTTAAAGCCGCGAATTTGCCTTATTCAAAAATTAACGGTCATTTTGACTTATCTCCTGACTGACTAACAATCGTTTGTTGGTGTCAATTTTTATTAATATAATTAGTCTCTAGGCAACGTCAGTGAAATACAATGGTATTTTTATTAAGAGAAATTATGTTTGGTGAAGCCTCTAATCTTTAACTCCATCGCTCGTACTGTAGGAGGCGCTGTGACGTTATTTAGTCTACCGGTAGAAGTACCGAAGAAAGAAAGACAACTGGATTTCTCAGACGGTGGGTGTTTAATCAGTTTTACATTATGCGTTTTAGCTGTTTACCTGTTCTATTTCTAGTTTCTAATGATTTTAATAGAGCTTTTCCTCGCCCGCCTGCCATGAAAAAAACCCCCATGGTTTTATTACATTAACCATAAAGAAGGTCCTCTTGTTTTACTTCAGTAAACCACGTTTTAACCATGATATTTGTAGTCAACAATAGTTCGTATACTAACAATGCTTAATTTAAAATCTAGACGCTTAAAGCGCTTACAGTTTAGTGAGAAATTAGCAGAAACCTGACAATATCATGTTTAATATCTGAATATATGCATATTGTAACATTTGATAATATTCATGAGCTGTGGTGGCTGTGGCTCAAAACACATTTACATTTGAAATGAAATGTTCTGAATATTCTGCAAAAATAAGATGTTATTTTCTTTAGTTCTGCTCATGATGTTTGTCTTCAGATGTTGACCATGAGAGCGCAGATGGATGTGATCTGCTGTAAATCAGTAGGAACGGATCTGTCCATGCTGGACATTGAGGATTTCATCACTGAAATCTGTCAGCTGAAGAAAGAGGTGGCGTCACTGGAGGCAAAGCTGAGAGAAAGAGGAGACAAACCCAACAGAAAGGTTTGAGCAGCTCATCATTTCATCCTTCAGCTTAATCAAACCAAAGTTTTGTTAGCTTCTCACTTCTTATGCACATCTCAAGTTAAGCCAGCAGCAAAATATGCAAACAAATCACCAATATAACCACTAGAGATAACTGCTGAGTAATGAGGCTAATATCAACAGGTTGTTCTTTATTTTGTCAGGATCTGGAGAAGGGTTCAGTGTGTGTGACTGATGGGACAGAAGCTCAGGATTCAGTCGGGAGATCCAGAGACTCAAAGGACTCAGAGCTCAACCGCAGTTTCTTCTGTTATACTGACGCTCAGGATCATGGATCCGCTGATCAAACCTCTGACTGTAACGCTGGAGAACAGCAGATGAAGATGTGCTCCGTCAAACTGGAGGACTGCAGGAACCTGATAGAGAGACGAGGAGAAGAAACCAAAGCAGAGGAACAACAACAGAGCCATGAGGAGGAGGATGATGAAGATGAGATTGACTATGAGGAGGATGGTGGGACAGAAGCTCAGGATTTGCTCTGGAGAGTCAGAGATCAGAGATCCAGAGACTCAGAGTGCAGCCTCACTTTACTGTGTTATACTGACGCTCAGGATCATGGATCCGCTGGTCAAACCTCTGACTGTAACGCTGGAGAACAGCAGATTAAAATGTGCTCCATCAAACTGGAGGACTGCAGGAACCTGATAGAGAGACGAGAAGAAGAAACCACAGCAGAGGAACAACAACGTAGCCATGAGGAGGAGGAGGAGGAGGATGAAGATCAGAATAATGATAATGTTGACGATGATGAAGATTTTGATCCTTCAGGTATGTTTCTACCTTTTTTGACCAGAAAAGTTTAGTGATCCTTTTGTGATTGTCAAACACAATTGAATAAATTCAAAGCTTATGTCTTTTACCATAAGCAAGTCTGTTTTGAAATTTATCTAATGAATATGTGTGTTCCACTCAAACCAGCAACAGATAAAGAAACGAACGATCATCTAAATCAGATTGTACTTTGCTGTTTGATGATCATCCAACATTACAGTATCAATTCGATGTGTCAGAGGTGAATATACGCTAGTGCTGGGCGGTAAACCGGTTCAAACCGAAAACCGGCTTATATTTTCGTCACAATATTGATTTTGAATAAACCGCCATACCGGTGTATTTAATTACACAACGATCGGAACGAACGTTACGCTGCGCGACACTGTTTCAGACGGACCCTTTACAATGTTGCACTTCTAAGCAGCGACGAGTGAGGGTAAACAAACAGCAGTGCTCTGTTACGTTACATGGACGATGGATGCTGAAGAATTAGTACAACATGACACAGAAGAACAACTTGTGCCAAAAAGAGGAGCCGGGTCTGTTGTTTGGAGGATTTTTGGTTTCCAAAAATCCGACGTCGAACAAACAACCATTTTATGTAAGTGCTGTCGGGCTAAAATTCTCGCCAAAGGCGGCAACACGAGCAATTTGCTCCAGCACCTTAGCCGCAAACATGTCTTGGAATATCAAGAATGTATTAAATTAAAGTCAGCCGCGGACTCAGCGCCCTCCACATCAGCATGTAACACAGGGAAAGCTAAAGAAAAGTCGAGCCAAATGTCACTTAAAGACGCGTTTGCTAAAGGGACTTACCACGACAGAAAAAGCATGTTCCTGGACTTGTTCCTGGACTTGTACTTGAACTGGCAAAAGTATTCCAAGTTGTTCTAATTGTGTTGTTTAAAATAAAAGTTCTGTATTTTGACTGCAATTGTCTTTGCATTCTGATTCCTCACTTCATTAGAATCATGAATGGCTCTTATTTGTAAACAACAGCATAATTTTCTGGGGCCATGCAAACCTGTATTACTAGTGTGTAATTATTCTACAATATTCACTAATGACAGTAAAATAGACCATCCTAAGTCAATTTACTGCAGTAATTCCTCTCTCAACCAGTAGAAAATGCATTAAACACCTGACTATGCATGAAAAAAAAAAACCCGTCATAAACCGGAAACCGGCATCATTTTGAAAAAAAACGTGATATCAATTTTTGGTCAAACCGCCCAGCACTAATATACGCAGGTTATAAAGCGTTTTAGGCTTCTTCTCGCGTTTTAGGCTTCTTCTCATGTAAGCGCATGTTATCACTTTGAGAGATGTTTTTTTTTTTTAAACTGAGAAAATAAGAATATTTACAAAAATGTTTTTAGAATCGATCTCTCAGCCCGCATGGTTTCTGCTGAGCTCGGGATTCCAATCGCCCAAGATAAAACCATGGGTCCAGCCACTTCCATTGAATTCTGGGCATTAACTTGGATACAGTTAATTTCCAAGCCTCATCGCACAAGGAAAAATCGATAGGATATTTCTGGTCGCGTCTACCTTCCCAGACAGTCGAAACTGTTCTAAACTAGGCATTTTTCTAAAATATTGTATTTGAATATTCGGGCTCATAAAAATAGAATCTTCATTTATTTAAATGACGTTTAACGAGAAAGATATTATTTTTTTAAGTTTAAAGTTTTTGTCACCATTTCTGAACAAGCTTACGGTTAATCAATATACACAACAAGCTTACGATATATCTTAAGGTTTTCTTTTACATGCTCGAGTGATAAAATGCACTGCGCTGGCAGACGTTGCAGAGACACAAAGATAACGGCGTGCTAAGCGAAGTTTCTAACAGCACTTTGCATTTTCTGTTCTTAAACCGGTCTCCCACAACAAATTTTAAAGGAAGCAAATGTCTTGAAATCATTTTGCAATCAGATGATAAATTATATTCTCAGATCACTCTGGGTACAGCGGCGCTTACCTGCAGTCGTGAATGCTGTGATGGACGGCTGTCTTTCCTCAGTCGACTGCTGTTTGGATTTCATTTGATTTCTCATTGTGGTGATGATATTATGATAACTCAGTTTCATTAATTTATTTGATTAAAAGTACTTCCATTTTGTAATATCACTGTTAACACTTAACACTGTTAACACTTTAGTGTTAACACAGAACTATCAGTGTTAACACTAAAGATTGCTTTATAAATAATCTTCCTGATCAGTTTCATCTCTTCAGCATCCCAGATAGCTTAGCAGAACTTGATGTTGCAACAGAAACTATTTAGACTCTCTTTTCCAGCACTTTTCACACAAGAAAATACTGCAACGCCGTGGTACAACGAGCACACTCGGGCCCTTAAGAGAGATGCCAGAAAAATGGAGCGTAACTGGAAGAAAACAAAACTAGAGGTTTTTCACATTTCGTGGAGAGAGAGCACGATTGCTTACAGAAAGGCCTTAAAATTGGCAAGATCTGCTTATTTTTTCAACCCTCTTAGAAGAAAACAAACAGAACCTTAGGTATTTATTTCAAACAGTGGCTAAATTAATGAGAAATAAAGATGTTTGTTTACCCAGACGTTTCCAAACAGCACAGCAGTAATCACTTTATGAACTACTTTACTTACAAGATTAATAATGCTAGAGAAAATTATAACTATGCAACCATCTACTACAGTATCACATCAGACAGTGCATTGTAGTCTCCCTGAGGAAAAATTCCATTCATTCATTCCTATAGGAGAGAAAGAATTGTCTAAACTCGTTAAATCATCTAAATCAACTAAATGTATGTTAGACCCTATATCGACTAAGCTACTGAAAGAGATGCTTCAAGAGGTCATAGATCCTCTTCTTAATATCATTAATTTATCATTATCATTAGGATAACAAAAACTTTTAAGCTGGCTATTATTAAACCGCTTGTTAAACCACTTGATCCTACAGAATTAGTCAATTACAGGCCGATTTCGAATCTACCTTTTCTGTCAAATATACTAGAAAAGACAGTATCCTCACAACTATGTTCCTTTTTAGAAAGAAATGGTATCTGCGAGGATTTCCAGTCAGGATTTTGACCGTACCATAGTACTGAGATGGCTCTCATTACTTACAAATGATTTGCTCTTATCCGATTGTGGTTGTATCTAGAGCTGGGGCGGTATGGAAAAGCAAAGATTTTCCCGCTGTATGGCGGTAAACCGCTTTAAATACCCCCCCCCCCCCCACACACACACACACAGACTTTCGCGCACGCACCAGAAGTCGTTTTTGCTAGACAGACTTTGTTAAATATTGTCACCTAGCCTACATCCGAAAAAAAACTAGCACAATTTGAAATAGTCAAATTTTCATCAAGCAGTAATTTATCATGAACCAGTCACTGAATAGATATCCTTATTTAAGAATATTCTCAGATACATTCGCATTGAATTCATCATTTTCAGGAGAATACATTGATGTTCACATTGGAAATGAAAGAACACCTATTGCAACATGTCATAATTACAAATATTATACTCCATATTTATGTTTACATAATATAGTGTTATTTTTTATTTAATCTATGTCGATTATATGAAAAGTGAACAGCATGAGTAAGATAGGATCATAAGATGGGTCAGACATGATTTTGACCACTTTATTAAGTTTTGTTTTGTAGAAAGCCTTTCTTTAAATTAAATTTCGTTTTGTATAAATTGTACCTTAATTTTAATCACTGTTTCATTAACGAATTGCCTGGAATTAATAAATAAGAAGCAAATATAGCAGACATATAATCAGGAGGACGTGGAAGTGCCGGTGCGGTCTCTTGCACGTGAACTGGAGCTCGCCTCATAAATGAACCGGAACTCGGCGTAGGCTGGGCCTAAATGTCTACCTTTAAACAAAATTCAAAACAAAATGATACAATTTTAGTCTACAGTAGCCTAGTCAGGTAAGGTCAGGTTTGCCGATGTGCGTTATAGACTATTTACTTATTTATATTTATCCCTGTGCGCCTATCGGAGACGGAGTTCACTGCTGATATTCTAGCCAATATACTAGGGACTTTAGCCTTTAAATATCTTTGCTGCATTGGATCAGTGTTCTTTCTAGAACAGCCAAGAGCTTTCTAGCCTCGCATTGCTCATAGACCTTAAAACAGTCAGCGCCGCGAATGCGGTTTCGAAAATTGATCAAAAAACGTTGGTGTGGGTGGATGGCGGACAGATGATGAGTTTTGTGATGCGGTTGCGGATGAAATAATAATAGCCCATCCGCGCATCTCTAATACGAATGGAATGTTATTATGTGTCATGGAACATTGCGCTCCCCAACTCGCGAAAGGTCGGATTTGCTCCATCTTTTTGATGATGAGTTTTCTTTAGAAAACCTTGAATCCATGTAAGACACAATATCATTAGACATAATCCATGTCATTAGAATCAATGAATCCATGTCATTAGACACAACGTGCACACATGACACATGTGCAGGCTAATGTCTTTTTTTTGTTTTTGTTTTTTGCGGTGATGACGGTGCCAAGCTCAGACCCGCGGTTGGAGTCACGTGACCGCGGTATTGCGGTAATGCGGTAACCGTCCCAGCCCTAGTTGTATCTCTTGCATTGGCATGGCTCAAACCATAATTAACTGACCATTATTAGTTTGTAGTAGTAAACAAAGAGATGTCATATCGATCACAAGTTCAGTATGGTGTACCACAAGGCCCAGTACTAGGACCGTTGCTGTTCACTCGGTAATGCTACCCTTGGGAGATATCATTAGGAAGCATGGCATTAGTTTTCACTGTAATGCTGATGATACTCAGCTGTATATTTCTTCGCGCCCTGACGAAACTTACCAATTCACATCATTAACGGAATGATATAAAAAACCGGGTGACTAGTAATTTCCTACTACTTAATTCTGTTAAAACAGAATTCTAATTATTGGACCAAAAACCTCTGCACGTAATAACCTAGAATACTGTCTAACACTTGATGGCTGCTCTGTCAAGTCAAAATTAACGGAATGATATAAAAAACTGGATGACTTTTAATTTCCTACTATTTAATTCGGAAAAAACAGAGATTCTAATTATTATATCTACTTACAAAGCACTAAATGGTTTGGCTCCCCAGTACTTGAGCGAGCTCTTAACGCATTATAGTCCTTCACATCTATTGCGATCTCAAAATTCTGGCCAGTTGATAATACCTAGAATATCAAAATCGACTGCTGGCATTAGATCCTTTTCCTATTTAGCACCTAAACTTTGGAACAGTCTTCCTAACATTCAGACACACTCTGTCAGTTTAAATCTAAACTAAAAACACATAGCATGTACACCTGTGCACCTAGCGTACACATAACACATTATCAACAAAATCATGTAAAATGTTAGGCTGCATAAACTTGGTCAGCCAGAACCGGGAACACTTCCCATAACACCTGATGTACTCGGTACATCATAAGAAGGATGGCGTCTACGCTAATATTAGTCTCTCTGTTTATCTCGAGGTTTACCGTAGTCTGCCATATCCAAGCCGTATTCAGATCTGATGAATGACCTGTGCCTAGACACGGCGACAACGAAGCCCTGAAGAGTCGACTCTCCTCTGTGAAGGCCTCCTTCTCTTCCCCTACCTCTGTACTGATAAAACGTGATCCCAGTTTGCATGGATCTGAGGAAACGACTAAAAATTCTGTATTATGCAGGCCAGACAGGTTTGGCAATGTCACTTTGTAAAGAAAGAGTAATATTTGTAATATTCAAATGCGCATACCTATAGACTAAACGCATAATATGCATGTGCACGTCGTCACCTTTTTTATAGATTCATGTTTTTGAAGTTTACACGGAGATGATAACGTTTTCAAAATCTTTCAAAATTTGCACCTTGGAAGCTATTTCAAAGTTTGCGTTCTCGAGCCACCAAACACCGTTGTTGTGCAAATGAACAGCCAAAACGCATTAAAAGTTATCTCTTTTCAGTTAAAACAGTGTTGTGTAAGCGGCTCCTAAGTTAATTACTAATGATCTTTGCAACAGAAGTGAATCAATCAAAAACTTACTTTAGCTAGACAATAACTTTTTTCTAGAGCTGCTGTAAAGCCAAAACAATCTCAGTCCCATTTATTTCCTATTGTCACTGTAAAGCTGATTTGAAACAATTTGAATTGCTAAAAGTGCTCTATAAATGAAGGTGACTTGACTTGACTTTCTTCATATATCTCCTCTCCCTCGCGTCTTTGACTCGCGTGCTAGAAGACGAGAGTCTAGCCGTAGCAGCAGGCCTTCAGCAAGCCTGGGCTAAGCCCCTAATTCTGCCACTGCCAGGCCGCACTATCCCCCTCCCTCCGCTCAGCCTCACACCGCAGCTTTTCCTGGTGCCGCACCCCACACAACAATGCCTGCCCCTCTCAACAAATGCCTCCTCCCTTGCGTGATGTTAGAGCCCTGCACGGGTCTCAAATCTAGGCCCGAGCCCGGCCCTGGCCCGAGACGCTCAGGCCTTACTGTGCGTTCACACCAGACACGAATTGAGCATCAAATTCGCGCCTGCCGCGTCTAGTTATACGCGTGTACACTTTGAATCCATTCACGGATTTCGCATCCGACGCGCGTAAATTTCGCTTCAAACTTTTGTTTTTTACTGGCTCCTGATTGGACGCGGTGTGAATTGCGGCGTGAATTGACGCAGAAGTTCAGATTTTTCAACTTGGGCGGCAGACGCGAATTCGCGTCAAACGCGTGAATGCACAAAAAGCACTAAATAAATCATTCACGTGTAACGTGCCAGACGCCCTATTCGCGCCATTCGTGTGAACTTGACACGCGAATGAGGCGAATTCGCGTCTACCGTGCCGCGCTCTACGCCTCATTCGCGCCGCAGGAATTTTTTACGCGCGTAAGGCGTCTTTGCATTGACTTAACATTGAAATCACTCGCGCTAGACGCTCTATTCGCGTCTGGTGTGAACGCACCATTAGCCCGACCCGTGTCCGACAGCTCATCAAAATTATCAGCCCGAGTCCGAGCTCGTTTTTTTTTTTTTCTCTTCATTACACAGCGACAGCCTGCGCTATTTGCAGCCATTAAATAGGTCAGTTTTGTTAGTTATGTTTCTTTTAATTTATTTATTTGATCAATTTAGCCTCTCAAATCAATGCTAATACTTTACTTGGCTACAATAAAATCCATAGATATAAAACACTTAAAGCATATCACACAGACAGTTTAATAAATGTTTATTCATTAAACCACAGTGAGTAAAACAACATTTTTTGAAATACTACTGAGGCAGGCTCAGGCTGCTCGCAGCGCTCGCGAACGAAATGAGCAATATCCTACAACCTAAACAAATTAAATTAAATTAATTAAAAACAAACTTGCAGGTTATCTTACCTCAAAAATGCACCACAGAACATGGCCATTCTTTTTTCCAGTAGTTTCCAATCAAACAAAAAACATCAGTAGTTTCCAACAGTTAAACGAAAATAAAGTCCAATCAAACGAAAAGTTAGAACAGTCTCTTTCTGTTTTCTCTTAATATTCTCCATTGCACATGAGGCAAATCGTGGGTCGGGCAGCTCGCGCTGACGTGAAACCTTCTGTGTGTGTGCGTGAGACTGTCATGTCAGTCATGTCAGTGTAATTATAAGATAGGTTAAAAACAGGTTATGAAATGTCTTTTTATGTTTGTTTTTCTATCGTCGACGTCAACTTCTCATATTTTCTTTCAATTAATGTCTAAAAATATAAAAAGGATAACCCAGAAAAGGCCCGAGGCCCGGCCCGCATGTGAACAGTGACGTGAAAATTTACGCCCTGGGGGCGTAAATAAGTCGGGGCCCGTCGGGCTCGGGCTGAAATGCAGGGCTCTACGTGATGTTGTCTCCGCTAATGGAGCAAGCTCAGCCATTTCATCCTGCCGGCTTACCCGTCCGATGCCTTGAGTTGTATGCACCCATGGGCCCTCCCGGTCAAATGGATTTATGCACACCCTGTTCACCTGCCGACTGGCTCACCCGTCCGATGCTGTGAGCTGCAGGATCCCATCGGATGTTGTGTAGGCCCTCCTGGTCGAGCATCCAGACTCCTCCCTGTAAACACCATTTTGCCAACTTCGTTGCACTCTTTTTTGGGGGTTAGTTAGTAAATTCCCAGTTTTCTTCCCAAGTAAATTTTTTGGGAGTACTCTGGGTTCTGGCCACATCACTGAACTTGCTAAAGGTGGACTATGACGCTATTTTCTTGTAGAAACAAGCTTTGTTGCATTATTATAAAGCTGCTTTGAAACAATATGTATTGTAAAAAGCGCTTTATAAATAAATGTGACTTGACTTATGCCCATTATGTTCCTTTCAGATGACGACGCTGGTTCATCTTCTGATGGAGAAACTTCCTCTATGTCCAAAGAGCGACAGACAGTGACCGACTGTGGAAAAACATTCAGCAAACAGGAACATTTAGCGAGACGTAAGAGAAAATACACAGAACAGAAAGACTTCACCTGCAAGATATGCGACATCAGCTTTACAACCTCAGAAGAGAAGAGACGTCATTCAAAAGAGCACAAGAAGAAAGAGTTTCATTGTGATCAGTGTGGGAAGAAATGTAATTCCTCTTCTAGTTTCTACCGTCATAAGACGACTCATAAGGACAGGGAGGAAAAGGTGTACCAGTGCCCTCACTGTGAGAAGAGCTTCACCCAGGGATGGATTCTGAAGAACCATCTACTCGTGCACAGCAATGAGAGGCCGTACAAGTGCAATGAATGTGAGAAGAGCTTCAAAAAGAAATCCATTCTGAAGAGCCATCTACTCACACACACCAATGAGAGGCCGTACAAGTGTCCTCACTGCGAGAAGAGCTTCAACCAGGGATCCCATCTGAGGAGCCATCTACACACACACACCGATGAGAGACCGTATCAGTGCCCTCAATGTGAGAAGAGCTTCAAAGATGGATCTAAACTGAGGAAACATCTACTCATTCACACCAATGAGAGTCTGTACAAGTGCCCTCACTGTAAGAAGAGCATGAAATACGAAACCAGTCTGAAGAAACATCTACTCATGCACAGCAACGAGAGGCCATACCAGTGCAGTGAATGTGAGAAAACCTTTACAAACTCAACTTCTCTAAAGTTACACCAAAAAATACACTCTGATGTCAAACCGTATCAGTGTTCACACTGTGAGAAACGTTTCCATCATTCGACTCACCGGAAAACCCATGAGAGGATTCACACCAGAGAGAAACCGTACCTGTGCTCCTACTGTGGGAAGAGCTTTGCTAGTCCATTTTCTTTTAGAATTCATCAGAGAGTTCACACTGGAGAAAGACCGTATCACTGTAGTGATTGTGGGAAGAGTTTTTATAAGCCAAGTGACTTAAAACTACACAAGAGGACTCATACAGGAGAAAAACCTTTTAAATGTTCACATTGTGATAAGACTTTTGCTCGATCAAGTGCCATGAAGATCCATGAGCGATGGCATACAGGAGAGAAACCTTACCGCTGCTCCATCTGTGGCGAGAGGTTCGCTTTTAAATGGGTTTTTCAGACTCACCAGAAGAAACACGCCGCTCCAGAATCATCATAGCTTCATCTAATCATTTTTAGGTTATGTAAAAAAAACATGCAGTGTTATGGGAACTTTATATTTTGGTTATGTTATATTATGGTTATGTTATATTATGGTTGTAAAAAAACTAAAACTAGTATGTGTCTAGAACAAGGGCACCCAAACTGTCCTGCAGAGTTTAGCTCCAACTATGATGAATAAATTCCTGCATCTATCCAGAAGATGGCGCCCACAACTGAATCATCCATCCATCCATTTTCCAAACCACTGGTCCAATGTGGCTACAGCGTAATATCATACAGGTATAAGTTGCTTTTTAATTTATTATTAAACTGTTTAATAAAGGTTTATAAATTAGGTTTTCAGACTCACCAGAAGAAACACGCCGCTCCAGAATCATTATAGTTTCATCATGTTTAGGTTATGTAAAAAAAAAAACCTTGTAGTGTTATATTATGGTTGTAAAAAACCTAAAACTAGTATGTGTCTAGAACAGGGGCGCCCAAACTGTCCTGCAGAGTTCAGCTCCAACCGTAATGAATAAATTCCTGCAGCTATCTGCGTAATATCATACAGGTATTAATTGCTTATTAAACTGTTTAATAAAGGTTTATACATAGTTTACATGACAGAGTTCAAGATTCAGTTTTTCATCTCACTACTGGAGCTGCCAGTTTCAAATGATTATTAAACAGCTCAAACTATGCAAAAGCAGCAGCCCTTCCAGTGCACTCAGTGTCTGAATTCACCCACTCGTTTTCATTCACTCCTTCAAGTGAACTATATTAGTGGACTATAGGGAATAGTGAATGAGGGTATAGGGGGTGATTTTGAACACAGCAAAGGTCTTCAGACTCACTAGAAACTTCCAGGCAAGTGTGTTGTAGCTGAACTTTGCAGGATGTTGGCCCTCCAGGAGCAGGATTGGACGCCCCTGTTCTCGAACATTATTAACTGTGTAAAAAATGAATCCTCTGGATGAAATTCACTGTAATGTGCAGATCAGTTTCTGATGTTGGATTAAAGTGTGTTTATGGGGCATTTAATCACACTAACAGAATAACCTAATTCTTTAAGCAGTTAAGACTTATTAAATTAGTATTATTTCCCTCAGTCACTTTGCTACACAAAGCTGAAATAATCCAGATATGAAATAATACACTACAGGTACAGTAACGTGTTCTAAGGTCACACTGTCAGTTTTTGGGATTGACAATTGCATTTACTGACAGGTGTGAATCGTGAAATGTCTTGTTCACAAATCAGCTTACATTAGCGCCTTAATTACTGTCTGTATTAATGTGCAACGGCAGTCAAACCTATATTTACTTACCAGTTACCAAGTAATATCTCTGCATACAATAAAGCATTGTAATGCAATTACTCATGTAAGTTTATTGTGTTACCTCTCTCCTTTGTCTCAGGGAGAGTGTGGCCGGCCTGCTTCATTTCTTGCTTGTGTTTTGCTGGAGGGGATGCAGTAAAAACAACATACAATAAATGTTTCCAATTTAAATCACTGTTTTCTATTTGAATCAATATTCTGTTTTTTCTGTATTTTTCTATTTTCAATCTGTGTTTTGATTGGATGTTATTACAGTCTTCTGTGTGACGACGCAGAAATGATATGCTGATTTGCTGCTCAAGAAATCTTTCTTATAATCGCAGTTGGAAATGCTTGTGCTGCTTAATGAAGTGTTGAGTCTGACGAGCAGTGTTTTTTCAGGATTCACAGATCAACAGAAAGTGAAGAACAGCATATATTCCAAACAAAAAGCACCAGGGACAGTGCGCCTCTGATATCTGCGCGCGCTTTCTCCTGTCTTCCACAGAAAGCCGCGAATTTGCGTAATTCAAATATTAACGGTCATTTTAATATTAACAGTCTGACTGACTAACAATCGTTTGTCGATGTCAATATTTATTAGGATATTAGTCGCTAGGCAATGGTAGTGAAATACAATGGTATTTTTAATAAGAAAAATTGGGTTTGGTGAAGCCTCTAATCTTTTACTCCATCGCTCGTACTGTAGGAGGCGCTGTGACGTTATTTAGTCTACCGGTAAAAGTACCGAAGAAAGAAAGACAACTGGATTTCTCAGACGGTGGGTGTTTTATCTGTTTTACATTATGCGTTTTAGCTGTTTACCTGTTCCTTTTCTGTCTTTAGTTTTTAATTAATTTAATATAGTAACCATAAAGAAGGTCCTCTTGTTTTAACTTTACTTCAGTAAACCACGTTTTAACCATGATATTTGTAGTCAACAATAGTTCGTATACTAACACAATGCTTAATTTTAAAATCTAGACGCTTAAAGCGCTTACAGTTTAGTGAGAAATGAGCAGAAACCTGACAATATCATGTTTAATATCTGATAAGCATATTGTAACATTTGATAATATTCATGCTCTGTGGTGGCTCAAACACATTTACATCTGAAATGAAATGTTTCTGAATATTCTCCAAAAATAAGATGTTATTTTCTTTAGTTCTGCTCATGATGTGTTTGTCTTCAGATGTTGACCATGAGAGCGCAGATGGATGTAAACTGCTGTAAATCAGTAGGAACGGATCTGTCCATGCTGGATATTGAGGATTTCATCACTGAAATCTGTCAGCTGAAGAAAGAGGTGGCGTCACTGGAGGCAAAGCTGAGAGAAAGAGGAGACAAACCCAACAGAGAGGTTTGAGCAGCTCATCATTTCATCCTTCAGCTCAATCAAACTAAAGTTTTGTTAGCTTAATCTCAAATTAAGCCAGCAGCAAAATATGCCAACAAATCACTAATATAACCGCTAGAAATAACTTCTGAGTAATGAGGCTAATATCAACAGGTTGTTCTTTATCTATTTTGTCAGGATCTGGAGAAGGTTTCAGTGTGTGTGACTGATGGGACAGAAGCTCAGGATTCAGTCGGGAGATCCAGAGACTCAAAGGACTCAGAGCTCAACCGCAGTTTCCTCTGTTATACTGACGCTCAGCATCATGGATCCGCTGATCAAACCTCTGACTGTAACGCTGGAGAGCAGCAGATGAAGATGTGCTCCGTCAAACTGGAGGACTGCAGGAACCTGATAGAGAGGCGAGGAGAAGAAACCACAGCAGAGGAACAACAACAGATCCATGAGGAGGAGGAGGAGGATGAAGATGAGATTGACTATGAGGAGGATGGTGGGACAGAAGCTCAGGATTCGCTCTGGAGAGTCAGAGATCAGAGATCCAGAGACTCAGAGTGCAGCCTCACTTTACTGTGTTATACTGACGCTCAGGATCATGGGTCCGCTGATCAAACCTCTGACTGTAACGCTGGAGAACAGCAGATGAAGATGTGCTCCGTCAAACTGGAGGACTGCAGGAACCTGATAGAGAGACGAGGAGAAGAAACCACAGCAGAGGAACAACAACAGAGCCATGAGGAAGATGACGAAGAGGAGGATGATGAAGATCAGAATAATGATAATGTTGACGACGATGAAGATTTTGATCCTTCAGGTATGTTTCTACCTTTTTTGACCAGAAAAGTTTAGTGATCCTTTTGTGATTGTCGAACACAATTGAATAAATTCAAGGCTTATGTCTTTTACCATAAGCAAGTCTGTTTTGAACTTTATCTAATGAATACGTTTTCCACTCAAACCAGCAACAGATAAAGAAACGAACGATCATTTAAATCAGACTGTACTTTGCTGTTTGATGATCAGCCAACATTAGGTTATAAAGCGTTTTAGGCTTCTTCTCATGTATGCACATGTTATCACTTTGAGAGAATTTTTTTTTTTTTTAAACTGAGAAAATAAGAATATTTACAAAAATGTTTTTAGAATCGATCTCTCAGCCCGCATGGTTTCTGCTGAGCTCGGGATTCCAATCGCCCAAGATAAAACCATGGGTCCAGCCACTTCCATTGAATTCTGGGCATTAACTTGGATACACTTAATTTCCAAGCCTCATCGCTCAAGGAAATATCGATAGGATATCGTGTCTACCTTCCCAGACAGTCGAAACTGTCTTAAACTAGGAATGGGCATTTTTCTAAAATATTGTATTTGAATATTCGGGCTCATAAAAATCGAATATTCGTTTATTTAAGTGACGTTTAACGAGAAAGACGTTAAAAAGTTTTGTCACCATTTCTGAACAAGCTTACGGTTAGGCAAAATACACAACAAGCTTACGATACATCTAAGGGTTTTAGTTGAAAACATTAAACAATATGTGTAAACAAAAACTATAAAGAACAAAAGCATTTAAGCAATAGCAGCATGAACGGAAAGAAATGCTAATAAATCAGACTACGCCAGTTATCGTACAGAATGTACATATACACTCGAGTCAGCATATGGTTATCGTGTTTATATTGTTTCACGTTCATGTAGGGGTGTGACGATAACCGCATCACCGCAATATCGCGTGAATGAGATGCCTACCGTGGTGTGAGGTCATCACCGCACTTTTTTTTTTCTGCTGAAAGTTTTCTGTACCTCTTACTTCGTTACGTTGGACGACGTTCCTCTCGTCACTTTATTTTAATGCAATACATGTTGTTAAATGTGTAGTTTATTCCAAGCGCACTGTATCTTTTTTATGGGCATTAGCGGTGCTCAATTCACAAATGAATCACTCTTGAGTCGATTCTGTTTAAAGACTTCATCAAGTTTGCTCATCTGTCTAAATTGGTTCGCGAATCAGTTTGAATGATCTGTTCAGTTTCCTGCACGCACTGAATCTTCTGAAGCGCTTTCAATTCACACTCGACTCGGAGTCGTAACAGGAAGATTTAAGAACATCAAGAGCGTTGGATGAAGTGGCCGTGGACCTACAGTTTAGTCTAGTGAAAGCAAATCTGCAAATGCATCATATTTTTGCCAGCGATGAAGATCTTTATTAGTTGAACATCTTCGTAAGCTGTCTGTGAATGAATGATTCCACAGGACGAGACAATCGATTTCATTCAGGTAATACATTTTACAACCAAACAGATTATTACGCGACGATAGCACTACTACAAAGTATAACACTATCCGTTTTTGGACATATACATTATAGACGAATCCGGCGAAACTACCGGAAGTAAGCGGGCACCATAACTGAGCTGTTACTGGGTAGCGTTGCGCCATTGCCTCCTATTGTTTTAGTTGCAACTTGCGTCCACTGGAATAAACAGCCCGCGATTTACGACTGTCACTAACGTTACAACTTTTATAATGTCGAGTGGGAAAACATGTTCCGTTTTAAATTGTTTCGGACAGGTCCTTTTAGAACTATGTGTTTATCATCTGGTAGAGTGTGCATTATTTGACCAACCCATCCGGAGCTCAGATAATTTTGACCCTCTATCAGTGACCTGTAGTTGGCATTTTGTTGATCATCGGATGCCAGGCGAAGGAGAAAATACTTTTGAATACCTTTAAAACAACAGAAGGGGCGCATTGGGGCAGTAACGTTAGTAACATTACTGTTATGTCTGTTGTTAATGTTTGATTTTATGTCTGTTGTTAATGTTTGATTTGATTGACTGTGACAGAATTTTTTTAAAATAACACATTAAATTAAATATAATGCAGTTTTTGTTATAATAACAATTATTTAATGACATAAGTAAAAGATATAATAAATATGTAATATAGTGCTCAGCAAAATCTCCTCTCTAGCTATTTTTTCTATTCAATTAACATGCTATGGTCATTAAATGGCTTTCCTGAGCTAAATGTAACGTTATGTGACATAATTGTTCTCCTGCTGTTATATTTACCTATTTCCATGGTTTAAAAACACTAATTGGTCGATATTATGTATACTTTCTAGCTGTACCTTACCCTTGCCTTTTGCAATGTGAAAATGAGATAAATAATGGACACAAATGAAAAACATGAATTCGTTTATTTGATGTCATTCATTTATTTATTGTTGACAAATGGACAGATCTTTTTATAGTTTCCTCGTTAGCTAACGTTAGCCTAGCTAGCTTGCCAAGCTATTTTCATAAATAATCTGTAAGATCGTTTGTACCTTCATCTGTGACTGGAGGCCACTGTCTAACATCATCAACCCAACAAGTCATTCTGCCTGGCTGTAGCTGTCATCGAGGGTGCATTATCACGGAGGTTTGTTTACATACCGGTAACAGCTCAGTAATGGCGTCGCCACAAGATGGCAGCCTACACAGAACGCTCGTCGGATTCGTGTATAGGCTACGTTAAATAAGCTTGTCCACAGTTTATGAAATGAACCCCACCCCGCGGTAATGTGTGTGTATTGCGCAGTGGCGTGCGAACTCGACTTGAAAAATGCCTTTGCCTGCCTTAGACACTGTCAGTTAACCAGTTTAAACATGCTTGCAGAAATATACATTTGATTACATTTTGGAGAACAGACAGAAAAAGATCCGTCGATGTGCATTTGATTGTTGTTTGTGTTCAGATGTTTAGCGGTCATGAGCGCGAGCACACGTGAAGAGTTAACTCTTTCTTCTCTGTGTCAATGGTGTTCCCTTTACATGCCTTTGAATGCAAAACTCTGCAGAGTCACTTTATTTCGACATTGTCTAATAATCCAAATGTAGTTGTAGTTTTCCTTGTGGTTTGTTGTGGTTTTCCTGTCACGAAACCTGAAAAATAAAGCAGCAGGACTTGACGATTCACTTAAGCGGCCCAACAGCTGAACACTTGTTCAGACTATTGCTCTTTTATTTTGCACTTTTTAAAAAAAGGTTGTTTGTTTAGCCTAATTAATAGTTAATTATTTTATTTACAATTTAATATAAATGTTCATTTGCTGTTAATAATAAAGAAAACTGCTTTATAATGATTAAAAAAGGTTGTTTAAGTTTAGCATAATTCAGTTCATTATTAATATTTACAATTTAATACAAATGTTAATTAGTTTATTTGTTAATAAAGAATACTGCTTTATAATTATTTATTTCCATTGTCATTTACAAGCTACATGCGTTCTTGATCGCGTCTGCAGTGTGTGACACGGTCTCGGTGATTTGGCAGACCGCCAAACCGCGAGATTTGTTGCTTCTTCACCGCGGTAAGAAAAAATCCCATACCGTCACAGCCCTACGTTCATGTTGAGAAAAACAATAATATCCACATGCTCGAGTGAGAAAATGCGCTGCGCTGACAGACGTTGCAGAGACACAAAGATAACGGTGTGCTAAGCGAATTTCTAATAGCACTTTGCATTTTCTGTTCTTAAACCGGTCTCCCTCAACAAAATTTAAAGGAAGCATATGTCTTGAAATCATTTTGCAATCAACACATGTCAGGACCCAGTCATTGTCGTAATCATACTTTAGATCTAATATTGTCACATGGAATCAATGTTGATGCCGTTGAAATTATGCAGCAGAGCGATAACATCTCAGATCATTATCTAGTCTCATGTATACTTCATTAAGCCAAGGCTGCAAAACTGACTCCCTGTCACAAATATGGTAGAACTATCAGTTTTAACACTAAAGATTGCTTTATAAATAATCTTCCTGATCAGTTTCATCTCTTCAGCATCCCAGATAGCTTAGAAGAACTTGCAACAGAAACTAGTGATTCTCTCTTTTCTAGCACTTTTCACACAGTTGCTCTAAAGAAAATAGTGCAATGCCGTGGTACAACGAGCACACTTGGACCCTTAAGGCGAGACACGGCAGGCAAAAACATCGTTTTTTTTTTTCACTGGTCAATTTTGAGATTTTGGGATATTTGTCTTCAATATCATGTCTTCTTTCAGACTTGTGGTGAAAAAAAGTCTGAAATACACATTTAGGTCTTTATTTTACTACACTTTGTCTGTTTGCGTCTGTAGATTTCTCATAAATTCATCAAAAGTTGTCGTTATAAATCATCCCTCTGCTCCGCGATCGCGATCTGCACCCTGTCATCACACACACCGTTAGAAAGCTCTCTCTCTCCTGAACAAGACTGCCGGATCCAAATATGGTCATTTCCTTTTTATCAGCAACCAATCGCGAAAGTAAAAGCGGGGATTTTACTCTAAATGCGCAATCTCATTGGCTGATGCTAAATCTTTAAAGCACGTTTTCTCAAAATGTCTTTTCTCTCATACTCCAAGTCCGAAATCTCCACTTCAGTCGCACCTATATACACCAAACTTTCCAGTCTTGTACCTAGTTATATTATGAAGACATTTACAGAGGGATTTGTAAATATATTATTCCTAGCCTGATTTATATAACATTTTGTTCCCAAAAACATGGCGAAAATCATTTTTTTAAGGCTATTGGCAGTATATTCTGATTTACAGGATAACAAAAGTAGATATCCATAAATCCCTCTGTAATTTTTTCCCCATCTAATATGTGAACACAATGAAAAAATAATTTTGAACCTGGCTTTGTCCAATACTCAGATTTCGTTTTTTTAAAATATATGCAAAATAGCGCATATTTAATTAGACAATGCCTCATTTGCATATTTAAACATTAAATTACAGAAAACTTGTAATACATTTTTTTCTCATCTTAATGTAGGTAATCAACTGGCAAAGTTTCATGGTATTATCTGATAGTTAAAAAAATTACCCTATTCACCTGTAGTGTCTCGCCTTAAGAGAGTGGCCCAAAAAATGATTCTGGAAGAAAAGAAAACTAGAAGTTTTTCACATTTCGTGGAGCGAGAGCACGATTGTGTACAGAAAGGCCTTAAAAAATCTGCAAGATCTGCTTATTTTTTCAACCCTCTTAGAAGAAAACAAACACAACCTTAGGTATTTATTTGAAACAGTGGCTAAATTAACAAGAAATAAAGCTTCAACCCCAGACGTTTCCAAACAGCACAGCAGTAATGACTTTATGAACTACTTTACTTACAAGATTAATAATGCTAGAGAAAGTTATAACTATGCAACTGTCTACTACAGTATCACATCAGACAGTGCATTGTAGTCTCCCTGAGGAAAAATTCCATTCATTCATTCCTATAGGAGAGAAAGAATTGTCTAAACTCGTTAAATCATCTAAATCAACTAAATGTATGTTAAACCCTATACCGACTAAGCTATTGAAAGAGATGCTTCCAGAGGTCATAGATCCTCTTCTTAATATCATTAATTCATCTTTATCATTAGGATACATACCAAAAACTTTTAAGCTGGCTATGATTAAACTGCTTGTTTCTGTGAATCCTACAGAATTAGTCAATTACAGGCCGATCTCGAAAATACCTTTTCTGCCAAAGATACTAGATAAGGCAGTATGCTCACAATTTAGTTTCATTTTTTAGAAAGAAATGGTATCTGCCAGGATTTCCAGTCAGGATTTAGACCGTACCATTGTACTGAGACAGTTCTCATTAGAGTCACAAATGATTTGCTCTTATCCGATCGTGGTTGTATCTCTCTATTAAAATTACTGGATCTTAGTGCTGCATTTGATACTATTGACCACAACATTCTTTTGAATAGTCTCAATAATTATGTTTGCATTAGTGGAATTGCATTGTCATGGTTCAAATCATACTTACCTGACCGTTATCAGTTTGTAGCAGTAAATGAAGAGATGTCTTATTGATCACAAGTTCAGTATGGCGTACCACAAGGCTCAGTTCTCGGACCGCTGCTGTTCGCTCTGTACATGCTACCCTTTGGAGATATCATTAGTAAGCATTGCATTAGTTTTCACTTATGCTGATGATACTCAGCTGTTTATTTCTGTGCGCCCTGACGAAACTTACCAATTCACATCATTAACAGAATGATATAAAAAACTGGGTGACTAGTAATTTCCTACTACTTAATTCTGTTAAAACAGAATTCTAATTATTGGACCAAAAACCTCTGCTCGTAATAGCCTAGAATACTGTCTAACACTTGATGGCTGCTCTGTCAAGTCTTCGTCGTCAGTTAGGAACCTGGTTGTGCTCTTTTTGCTCTTTGATACCAATCTTTCATTTGAAAGCCATGTTTCTAGGATCGGTAAAACCGCATTCTTCCATCTAAATTATGACCTATGCTCTCGATAACAAATGCGGAACAGTTAGTTCATACGTTCATGACCTCAAGGCTAGATTATTGTAATGCTCTAATGGGTGGTTGCCCTGCACCCATAATAAACAAACTACAGCTGGTACAAAACGCAGCAGCTAGAGTTCTTACCAGAACCAGGAAGTATGACCATATTCTGTCAACACTGCATTGGCTCCCTATTAAACATCGTATAAATTTTAAAATATTGCTGATTACTTACAAAGCACTAAATGGTTTAGCTCCCCAGTACTTGAGCGAGCTCCTAATGCATTATAGTCCTTCACGTCTATTGCGATCTCAAAATTCTGGCCAGTTGATAATACCTAGAATATCAAAATCGACTGCTGGCGGTAGATCCTTTTCCTATTTAGCTCCAAAACTTTGGAACAGTCTTACTAACATTGTCTGGGAAGCAGACAAACTCTGTCAGTTCAAATCTAGACAAAAAATACATCCATTTAACCTAGCATACACATAACACATTATAAATTTCTATAATTCAAATCATGCAAAATGTTAGACTGCATAAACTTGGTCAGCCGGAACCGGGAACACTTCCCATAACACCTGATGTACTTGTTACATCATAATAAGTACGGCGTCTACGCTAATGTTAGACACTGTTTATCCCTAGGTTTAGCACAGCCCGCCAGATCCAGGCCGTATACAGATCTGATGAAGGACCTGCGCCACGTTTTTGAAGTTTACACAGAGATGATAACGTTTTGAAAATTTGCACCCTGAAAGCCATTTCAAAGTTTGCGTTCTCGAGCCACCAAACACCAAATGAATGGCCAGAAGGCATTAAAAGTTTTCTGTTTTCGGTTAAAACGGTGTTGTGTAAGCGGCCCGTAAGTTAATAACTAATGATCTTTGCAACAGAATTGAATCAATCAAAAACTTACTTTAGCTGGACAACTTTTTTCTAGAGCTGCTGTAAAGCCAAAATCTCTGTTCCATTAATTTCCTTTTATCACTGTAAAGCTGCTTTGAAACAAGCTGTATTGCTAAAAGCGCTACAGTTGGTAGTCAACCATAATAATACTTTTACAAAATTGGGGATGTGTATTTGCTGCCTTTTACCGCTAAGTGGCGCTATAATCACAGACTTTGAAGTGTAAGTTTATTCTCTCTATTACGTAATCTGCTGCGGCTCATTGAGAGCTGTAGCGGATCAATTTAAGTGAAAAATTGTAGATTAACAAATTCATAATCATAATACTGAAATTACAGTACAAATTTAGAACAAAAAAATGTATAGGCTTTTATTGTTTGCATCGAATTTAAGCAAAGTAAACGTTATACTCCGTGAGCCCAGTTTTTCTATAATTAGAAAGCTATGCATGTCGATAGGCTATGTGTCTTACACGTAATTTGTAGTAGGTTTCTTAACTGAAACGTAACTGAAATAAATTAAACTAAATGATCGTAAAATTAAAACATTATCAGGACTTGCTAACCGATGTTAGTCAGAGACTGGGCAGCATTTGTGTTTTTGCATTCTTTGTGATATTAAGAATGAAATAGCCTACAGTAGGTTGTTATGATCAGCATAATTTTCTTTAATAAACAATGGAAACATTTAAGTATAATACAACATTTCAATAGAAAAATGCTACATTGATGAGCCTTTGCATGAGCGTTTCATCTGTGATAAGACGCTGTAGCCTGGTGGACAGTGGTTTGACCTGTACTTTGTGGTGCTACGAGCTTTTCAAGTTCGCGTCCCGGCTCTATAAACTAACTTGATCATTTTGTCTCTAGTTTAATATTTATCACAAATAAAAACGTTCGTACATTTATTGGTTCGAAACACTTAACAGCGTTGTTTTCATTGTCTGTCATTTTAATTAGTAGGCGTTTATTAAGACAATAACATTTCACATGCTGTTAACCGAAGTTGGGCGACAGTGTTTGTTTTTACCGTTCTTAGAATTCTTAGAATTATTATTAAGGTTAAGCGTTTTGTTTAATTAATAAGCTGGGCGATATGGCAAAAAAAAATATCACGATAATTATTTTATATCAGTCGATATCGATAATTATCACGATAAATGTCAAATCTTTATTTCTTTCAAGTTTAAAGGCAGATTTTTGCTCCTAAGTGAAAGTTGTAGAAACCAGAGCATTAATTGTGGTTTTAAACTACTCTTTATTGTCAGAACATTTCACAAATCTCAGGTAGAACATTCAAACATTTGTAATTTTTCCTTAACAAAATAAATATCTTAATAGAAAAAATATATTTCTTAGTTTCTGCATGTGCTAATGGGGGGGATATTGTTTCAAGTCTTGAAACAGGTTTGTGTTGCCTGACTTTGGCACGTATCTTCAGCACAGTTTGCAGTGCACGCTGCAATATTAATATTACGTTTTGTCGCGAAACGCATATTTGACAGTGAGTTGACAGTAGCTTGAGTTAGGATGCAGATTTACTATGTTAAATTTATGTTCATTAACAAATTTTTACGACCTCCAATTTTATTTGGTAAAATGTAATATTCTGACTTTGAGTTTTTTTTAAATTAACCATTGGTCATCCAGTATCATGCATTTAGATCATAACCACAGATAAAACCAGGCATAGCCTATAGCACCTCACTATCATGGCAAAATGTAACTTTATGGTTTCTATTGTATTCGTATGAAAAACAGTAGCCTAAATACATTATTAAATACTGTAATTATATTCCATTAGTCCTTTAATACATTGTCTACATTAATAATACAGGTCCATCTAAAAAAATTAGCATATTGTGATAAAGTTAATTATTTTCCATAATGTAATGATAAAAATTAAACTTTCATATATTTTAGATTCGTTGCACACCAACTGAAATATTTCAGGTCTTTTATTGTTTTAATACTGATGATTTTGGCATACAGCTCATGAAAACCCCAAATTCCTATCTAAAAAAATTAGCATATTTCATCCGACCAATAAAAGAAGTGTTTTTAATACAAAAAAAGTCAACCTTCAAATAATTCTGTTCAGTTATGCACTCAATACTTGGTCGGGAATCCTTTTGCAGAAATGACTGCTTCAATGCGGCGTGGCATGGAGGCAATCAGCCTGTGGCACTGCTGAGGTGTTATGGAGGCCCAGGATGCTTCGATAGCGGCCTTAAGCTCATCCAGAGTGTTGGGTCTTGCGTCTCTCAACTTTCTCTTCACAATATCCCACAGATTCTCTATGGGGTTCAGGTCAGGAGAGTTGGCAGGCCAATTGAGCACAGTAATACCATGGTCAGTAAACCATTTACCAGTGGTTTTGGCACTGTGAGCAGGTGCCAGGTCGTGCTGAAAAATGAAATCTTCATCTCCATAAAGCTTTTCAGCAGATGGAAGCATGAAGTGCTCCAAAATCTCCTGATAGCTAGCTGCATTGACCCTGCCCTTGATAAAACACAGTGGACCAACACCAGCAGCTGACATGGCACCCCAGACCATCACTGACTGTGGGCACTTGACACTGGACTTCAGGCATTTTGGCATTTCCTTCTCCCCAGTCTTCCTCCAGACTCTGGCACCTTGATTTCCGAATGACATGCAAAATTTGCTTTCATCCGAAAAAAGTACTTTGGACCACTGAGCAACAGTCCAGTGCTGCTTCTCTGTAGCCCATTTCCTGCACACGCCTGTGCACGGTGGCTCTGGATGTTTCTACTCCAGACTCAGTCCACTGCTTCCGCAGGTCCCCAAGGTCTGGAATCGGTCCTTCTCCACAATCTTCCTCAGGGTCCGGTCACCTCTTCTCGTTGTGCAGCGTTTTTTGCCACACTTTTCCTTCCCACAGACTTCCCACTGAGGTGCCTTGATACAGCACTCTGGGAACAGCCTATTTGTTCAGAAATTTCTTTCTGTGTCTTACCCTCTTGCTTGAGGCTGTCAATGATGGCCTTCTGGACAGCAGTCAGGTCGGCAGTCTTACCCATGATTGCGATTTTGAGTAATGAAACAGGCTGGGAGTTTTTAAAAGTCTCAGGAATCTTTTGCAGGTGTTTAGAGTTAATTAGTTGATTCAGATGATTAGGTTAATAGCTCGTGTAGAGAACCTTTTCATGATATGCTAATTTTTTGAGATAGGAATTTGGGGTTTTCATGAGCTGTATGCCAAATCATCAGTATTAAAACAATAAAAGACCTGTAATATTTCAGTTGGTGTGCAATGAATCTAAAATTTCCACTAAAAAGGCAAATTTCCACATTGTGGACAATAAAATAAAATGAAATGAATGAAATATATGAAAGTTTAATTTTTATCATTACATTATGGAAAATAATTAACTTTATCACAATATGCTAATTTTTTGAGAAGGACCTGTATAATACAATTAAGTATATCCCACATTTCATGGTCCAGTTAATATTAGTAGGCTAATGTTACAGTAAATCCATGGTAAATGATGGGAATTTGTGGACTGAAAAGCCTTCTGACTGTATCGTTAAGCACAGTGTTTATCCTGTTTGTCAGTTTAAAGTGCATCTGCCTTTAAACTGGTTTAAATCACTGAGACATTTGTGTTGTTCGCTGAATTCAAGCGCTTCTCACTGGATCTCGTGACCGAGACCGATCAGAGTAAACGCGTCTGCTCTAGTGAGCTCGCGCTGCGCTGCCTTTTGGACTTTGAGCCGAGCGGATAAATGATCCTTGTGGCGCGCGGTTCCGCTTTTGCCGCAGAAAAATTATCAAACATTTATCGAACTCTTGAACGACTAGGCTACTAACTAAATAGTATTACTTTAAAGATAAAAACAAATAAAATTTCAATTACATATATTCAAAATAACATTTCAAGGTTTAAATAAAGTGTCGGGACAGTTTTATTTATTTAAAACAGGTTTGCATCGAGTTTAGCGTTTATTCCCTGTGTGATGCAAAATGAGGAATACAGAATCTTAGTCTTATTCTTGTGACATTTTAAATTTGTATTGCCAAAGGAATAAACCAGTTGAAACATTTGGATTGAACACGTCAATTGATTCACGTGAAAAAACTTTAAATACATTAGAATATTTATTTATTTATTTATTTATTGAGATTTATCCTGAAAGGAACTTTGTCTTTGCCTGCTCTTTAAGTTAAGCAACACTTCACTCTCCAGCGATTCACAGCTCATTGTCCGAACTGCGGACCAATGGCATTGATTCAATGCGTGACTTCCTCGCGCTGTTGATGCTGACCAGCGCTGCCGCTGATGCCATTTATGGTAAATACCCGTAAACGTTAAAAGGATGATACGACAAATATTTTGCTTTCCTTGGACACAGCAACCTTTTCACAAATATGTATGACTTGACCTCAAAGACAGACGCAGGTAATCGCACGCACTCAGTCGATCTCTCATTCACTGTCTGAGCAAATCCACGAAGCCTCTGTACAAATCACCATAATAAACAATCTTGTTATCATTAGTAACTTATTTAACATTCAATACAAATGCACAAAGTTCAAAACAAGAAGGGTATTGCCTTATGAAAATAGAAAACGCGCGAATATCGCTGTTGCTACAGTTACTTGCATTTCTCTGCGGTTGGCTAGGCAGTCAGTAGCGCGGTACTACAATATTGCGGTTATCGCGACAGCCCTAAGAGCATCTGAGGCTGACTTAAAACAAAGAGAAGTCACAATTTAGACTTAAATTGTTATTCTAGACATTAGCATTATTAAAGTGTTAATACTGAAGAAATATTATTTTTTTAGACAGAATTAGATGCTTTTGCCTCTAAAGAGATGATTTAGCTACTTCGTTTTACAAGGCCAGCAAAAATAAATAGTACAAACTTCAAACTCATGTTATTTTGTCGCACAACATTTTCAACTCAATATTAAATCCCACAGGGATCCTTACAACCATGTTTTTAAAAACACTTTCTGTATAAGGAAACCCCATAAAGGTTTTTTCTTTTTTTTAACAAAACTGCTGTTGATTACGATTGGAATTTTACAGATGTAAATTCAGTCATAGCCTACTGTTGTATAATAGCCTATTTGTTCCTTAGTGTAAAATGGAAATGCATCGTAATTTAATTTTATAAATGTAAGCAAAACACAATATGGTGTAACAAAGTTTTAGAAATACAGGAGACCAATCTCTCTGCTAATCAAAATTTTTTTAATTTTTTGTTTGGTATAGTGCAAGGGGGCCGTGATTAAATCCTGATCAGTGATCGCGCTGCCATCTACAATATTAAATAGGCTATTGTCGTCTCTCTTAAACTTTTGATTCTATTTTTCTGTTCTAAAAGTTTGTTCTATTGTTAAAAATAGCCTTTACATATGTAATTTTTGCTTTCGTTAACTTTAACCAATTCTGTAAAATTTAAAGTTTTATTCTTTTTTTCTATTTAAAAAGTTTGTTCTAGGCTATTCTGTTTTGTTTGTTTATTTTTTACATATCAGTCTCATTCTTGTCGAAATAATAAAGTTTTTTTAAAACCTTGTGCTGTTTAAAAAAAAAAAAAAACAGCCTACAAACAGAGAGATATATCGGTTCACAGCTCCACTTAGCTTACATTTCAAAATGCGGCAACTGCTTACTAAAGCTGGACTATGATGCTAATTTCTTCTAGAAACAAACTTTGTTGCATTATTATAAAGCTGCTTTGAAACAATCTGTATTGTAGAAAGCGCTTTGTAAATAAAGGTGACTTGACTTATCCCCATTATGTTCCTTTCAGATGACGACGCTGGTTCATCTTCTGATGGAGAAACTTCCTCTATGTCCAAAGAGCGACAGACAGTGACCGACTGTGGAAAAACATTCAGCAAACAGGAACATTTAGCGAGACGTAAGAGAAAATACACAGAACAGAAAGACTTCACCTGCAAGATATGCGACATCAGCTTTACAACCTTAGAAGAGAAGAGACATCATTCAAAAGAACACAAGAAGAAAGAGTTTCATTGTGATCAGTGTGGGAAGAAATGTAATTCCTCTTCTAGTTTCTACCGTCATAAGATGACTCATGAGGACAGGGAGGAAAAGGTGTACCAGTGCCCTGACTGTGAGAAGAGCTTCACCCAGGGATCGAGTCTGAAGAGCCATCTACGCATTCACACCAATGAGAGGCCGTACAAGTGCTGTGAATGTGAAAAAAGCTTCAAACAGAAGGCCCATCTGAAAAGCCATCTACTCACACACACCAATGAGAGGCCGTACAAGTGTCCTCACTGCGAGAAGAGCTTCAACCAGGGATCCCATCTGAGGAGCCATCTACGCACACACACCAATGAGAGACCGTACCAGAAGAGCCATCTACTCACACACACCAATGAGAGTCTGTACAAGTGCCCTCACTGTAAGAAGAGCATGAAATACGAAACCAGTCTGAAGAAACATCTACTCATGCACAGCAACGAGAGGCCATACCAGTGCAGTGAATGTGAGAAAACCTTTACAAACTCAACTTCTCTAAAGTTACACCAAAAAACACACTCTGATGTCAAACCGTATCAGTGTTCACACTGTGAGAAACGTTTCCATCATTCGACTCACCGGAAAACCCATGAGAGGATTCACACTGGAGAGAAACCGTACCTGTGCTCCTACTGCGGGAAGAGCTTTGCTAGTCCATTTTCTTTTAGAATTCACATGAGAGTTCACACTGGAGAAAGACCGTATCACTGTAGTGATTGTGGGAAGAGTTTTTATAAGCCAAGTGACTTACAACTACACAAGAGGACTCATACAGGAGAAAAACCTTTTAAATGCTCACATTGTGACAAGACTTTTGCTCGATCAAGTGCCATGAAGATCCATGAGCGATGGCATACAGGAGAGAAACCTTACCGCTGCTCCATCTGTGGCGAGAGATTCTCTTTTATATGGGGTTTTCAGACTCACCAGAAGAAACACGGTGCTCAAGAATCATCATAGCCTCATCGTAGCTTCATCATGTCATTATTTTTAGGTTGTATAAAAGAAAAACACCTTGGTTGTAAAAAACCTCAAACTAGAATGTGTCTAGAACAAGGGCACCCAAACTGTCCTGCAGAGTTTAGCTCCAACCATAATTAAACACACCTGAACCAGCTAATCAAGAGCTGAGTCTGAAATCTGCCTATACCCTAAAATAGGGCAATATCTGAAGAGACAGCCATTTGTAGTGGTGTCCAAAACCATACTCCATGTTATCAAGGGCATTTATTCATATCCCACAATGCACTGCAATGACAGTGTACAACTAATGTACACTCAGTGGCTATAGAATACCCATAATGCACCGCGAGGGTCGCGCTGAATAAATTGCTGCATCTATTAATAAGATGGCGCCCGCAGCTCAATCATCCATCCCTCCATTTTCCAAACTGCTGGTCCAATGTGGCTACAGCATAATATCATACAGGTATGAATTACTTTTTAATTAATTATGAAATTGTTTAAATGAGATTTATACATAGTTAACATGACAGAGTTCAAAATCTTTTTATCTCACTACTGGAGCTACCAGTTTGCTGAGTTTCAAATGATTTTCCAGTGCACTTAGTGTCTGAATTCACTCCTTTAAGTGATTTATACTAATGTAGGGAATAGTGAATGAGGGTATGGGGGTGATTTTGAACACAGCAAAGGTCTTCAGACTCGCTAGAAACTTCCAGGCAAGTGTGTTGGAGCTAAAGTGTGCAGGACGTTGGCCCTCCAGGAGCAGGATTGGACACCCCTGTTCTCGAACATTATTAACTGTGTAGGAATAAATCCTCTGGATGAAAATCTGTTTCTTTGTGACTTCACTGTAATGTGCAGATCAGTGTCTGATGTTGGATTAAAGTGTGTTCATGGGGCATTTAATCACAATAACACAATAGTTTTATTCATAATGCCTCTAATACAGTCTGTATAAATGTGCAATGGTAGTCAAGCCTTTATTTACTTACCAGTTAGTAACCATAGCAACAGTGACCAAGTAATATCCCAACACACAATAAAGCAGTGTAATGCAATAAAATATGCAAGTTTGTGTCATCTCAGTTTGTCTCAGGGAGTGTGTGTGTTTGTGGCTGGCCTGCTCAATTTCTTCTGGCCTTTGTTCTACCGAGAGCGTCTGGAACGTGACTTTTCCTTTGAAAAAAGACACCTCTGATATCTGCGCGCGCTTTTTCTGTGTTTCACACAAACCCGCGAACTCGCGTAATTCAAAAATTAACGGTCATTTTGATTTACTTACTGACTGACTGACTAACATACGTTTGTCGATGTGTTTAGTAGTATATTAGTCTCTTGGCCAAGCTACTGAAATACAATTGTATTTTTAATAAGTGAAATTCGGGTTGGTGCAGCTTTTACTCCATCGCTCGTACTGTAGGAGGCGCTGTGACGTTATTTAGTCTACCGGTAAAACCACTGAGAAAGAAAGACAAATGGAGCATTCAGACGGTGAGTTTAATCTTGTACATTATAGCTGTGTCCCAATGTGAAGGCTGCGTCCTCCGAAGGCCGTATTTGAAGGCCGATTGGCCGCATTTGAAGGCCGTTTGCGTCACAGCGGCGCGACGAAGGCCGTCCCAATTCAAAAGCTGCATCCTCGAAGGCCGATTGCGTCACCGCGGCGCGATGAAGGCTGTCCCAATTCAATTCCGCATCCTTCGAAGGCCGTATTCGAAGGCCGGTTGCGTCATCGCAGCACGAGGAAGGCTACCCTGATTCAAAAGCGACGCCAAATGCACCCTTCGTTCTCTTTCAAGCATACGTTTCGGTGTCTCTCTATGGGATACGCCCCTTCCCCGTATTCCTCAGAAGCCCTATTACATTACGCCAGTCCCAATTGGCTGGCAGACATGACGCTGTGTCTGGGAGTGGCTACCCCACCCCTCCGTATAAGAGGAGCAGCACAACGTCATTACGACATTCAAAAACCTCGCTTCACACCAGAAGCCTAGAAGCCTTTGAAACTTTCTACGAACTCTTGGACGAATTATTGGCCACCACGCCGTTTTTCGTCTGGCTCCTTCGATTTGCAGTCCAGCCGATTGCAAGGACTGTTCGATACTATGATGGCTGCAGCAATGCAGACTATCCAGGCTAGTGAGGGAGATTCTGTGCGACTCTGTTCATGCGGGAACAAGGTCTCATGCAAGGACACACACCAGGTCTGCTCTGCATGTCTCAGGCTGAAACATGCTCAATTGGCGATCGAGAGTCCCGGCACGTGTGAACACTGCGCACGCTTCACCACGAAAAGCCTTCATCGCTGGCTAGCACGCCAAGCTAGCCTGTCGGGCCAGGATCCCCTCATGACTCCTAGCCCTGCACCAGCTGCCACTCCGCAGGTATCCATTCCTGTAGAACTGCCCACCACGGCAGCTCTATCCTGGAGTGAACAGCTTGATGCGTGCATGCCTCTTTCCAGTCTGCTCAGCACGGATGATGAAGAGGATGCGGTCGAATTTGAGGAAGAGGGGCAATCGGACATTCTTCTCTCTGACGAAGAGGAAGACTTCTCCATTCCTCCCTCGGCCTGCGCACCCGGCACAACTCCTCGCGGCGGCGGGATCCACGGAAGAAACGGACAGGACACCATCCTCCCCGCTTCTCAGTGTTGACTTGCAGGACGTGTGCAAACGCGCTGCAGGAAAACTTAATATTCCGTGGCTGACCGTGATAGCAGAGACTGCAAAGTCTCGCTATGAGGGTAAGAGACTGCCGAGTGCAAAACGGGCAGCACGACAGCTCCTTCCTGTTTTCCCGGAGCTCCTGGAGGAGGTAGCGGTTACGTGGAAGGACAAGCCGTTCACAAGCAAGATGCCCGTGCAGGGTGGCTCCGTTCTAGATGTAGAGGGGGTGGAAAATGAGGGCCTTCTCCGAAGAACTATCCGCCTGCAGCAGCTCAGACGGTCCAGTCAGCCCCTCAACCTCATCCCCATCTTCAGGGAGCGAGGATGAAGAAGACGACGGTTTGACAGGGTCTTCCCCAGGGAAGGGAGTCAACAGCCCCCCAGTTCGCTAACTCCCGACCCTCACATGTTCAGCGTTCGTCAAATCACGAGTTCCACTGTACACAGATGTTCTGTGGGGAAAACAGCGCCCGGTTGGGCCAGGGGAAGCAGAGTGGTGAATAAAAAAAGAAACGGTGCAGTGGTGCACACCAACCCACTAGTCACAAGCACTTTTCATGTTCAAGATTCAATAAAATTTTCACTGTAACCCCAGAGAATGTTGCAAATAACAATGCCCCAAAAAATGTTGCAAAACATGTTAACAGAACACATTATGACATCACCTCGGGGAGCTTTCGATCCCTTAGAGGTGATGAGCCACTCAGACTCTGTCCAAACCCTAAGTGCCCACGCATGCGCAGTACAGACCACGAACTCATTCATGACTCAGCCACACGATGGCACCAGAACGCTGTAAATAAACAACTGGCGAGAGTCCACACAGTCCCGCTGGGTATTAACGACAATACAATTCGGGTACAGACTGCAGTTTGCCACTTCCCCCCCGCACTTCAAAGGGATAATTCATTCTCATGTGCGGGAAGAATTAAAACATGTTCTTCAGGACGAAATTTATTCACTACTGAACAAAAGGGCGATAAGAGTGGTACCACCCGAGCAGAGCCACAGTGGGTTTTACTCGAGGTACTTTCTAGTCCCAAAGAAAGGGACTCGTGCCCTTCGTCCCATATTAGATCTACGTGCACTGAACAAATACTTAAGGAAGTACAAGTTCAGAATGCTCACTCATTCTACACTCCTAAAACTGGTGCGCCCAGGCGATTGGTTTACATCGATCGACCTGAAAGACGCATATTTTCACAAAGATATACCCACCCCACAGGAAATTCCTGAGGTTTGCCTTCCTCGGAGTGACATACGAATACCTGGTTCTTCCATTTGGCATGTCTCTGAGTCCAAGAGTATTTATAAAATGTACAGAAGCGGCCCTGACCCCGCTCAGGGAAAAAGGCATCCGTCTCGCTACTTACATAGACAACTGGCTGGTGACAGCTCAGTCAGAACGAGAAGTGAGATATCACACAACCATGCTTCTGGAACACATACAGAAACTGGGCTTAAGACTAAATACCGAAAAGAGTGTTCTAATTCCCGCACAGTCCAAAACATATATGGGGCTGTCACTGGACTCGGTGACATTCAGAGCGCGACTGTCAGGGGACAGGGTGGTAAAATGCACCCGATGCCTGACCGAATTTCAGAGGGGGAAAAATGTCTCTTTCCGCACATGCCTCATACTATTGGGACTGATGGCCTCAGCCCTAATAGTTATTCCCTTAGGCAGACTATTCATGAGAGAATTTCAGCGCTGGGTAGCGTCTCTGAGACTGGACCCATTAAGGCACTGCCGAAGGAGAGTGAGAGTGACGTCAGAGGCAGTCTTTGCACTGCGTCAGTGGAAACACCCAACCTTTCTGGTTCAAGGAGTACCCATGGGCGTGGTTCAGGCCAGAAAAGTAATAACGACGGACGCGTCGTTGTACGGTTGGGGGGGCATCTACGAGGGCAGGATAGTGAATGGAAGATGGGGTCATCATCTGATAAATCTTCACATAAACTATCTGGAAATGCTGGCCGTGTTTCTGACAGTGAAGCATTTTCTCCCTTTTCTGAAAGGGCATCATGTTCTCGTGAGAACGGACAACACTACAGTTGTGGCGTATATAAATCGACAGGGACGCCTCAGATCACTTCCCTTACACATGCTGGCACGCAAACTGATTTTGTGGAGCAATGCCAATCTTTCATCCCTGAGAGCGACGCACGTACAGGGTGTCATGAACCGGGGTGCGGATCTGCTGTCCAGAGGAAATCCACTTTATGGGGAGTGGAAATTGAACAAGGAAGTGGTCGAACAAATCTGGAAAATATACGGCAGAGCGACAGTGGATCTGTTCGCGTCGCACGACAATGCTCAGTGCCCTCTGTTTTTCTCCCTGAAAGATCAGAGCGCGCCTCTGGGGATAGATGCGCTGGCACACGATTGGCCTCGCACTCTACTCTGTGCGTTCCCATCGATAGCATTAATATCCCCAACACTCTACAGAGTGAGGGAGGAGGGACTAAAGCTCATATTAATAGCTCCGAGGTGGCCAGGGAAATATTGGCTGGCGGAGATCATACATATGCTGTACGAAGAACCCTGGTTTCTCCCGTTACGCAGAGATCTACTGTCACAAGCAGGGGGAGATCTTTCATCCCCACCCAGAACGATTGGCACTATGGGCCTGGCCAGTGAGTGGTTCAATTTGAATACAACCGGTCTGTCTGACAGTGTTATCAGAACCATACAGAATGCTAGAGCTTTGTCGACTAGGTCTCTCTATGAATGCAAATGGGGCGTGTTTGAGCGCTGGTGCGCGGCTAAGCACGAGATTCCCTTTCAGTGTTCAGTGGCAGTTGTTCTATCATTCCTACAGGATTTGATAGACCAAGGGAAAGCATTTTCAACCATAAAAGTGTATTTGGCCGCTATTTCTGCTTGTCACATAGGGTTTGATAATAAAACCGTTGGGAAGCATCCTTTAGTATGCAGGTTAATGAAGGGCGCGCGTCGCGCTTTACCAGTTTCAAAAACTTCATGGGATTTAGCACTGGTACTTGATGCTCTTTCAAAGCCACTGGACAAGACTGATTTTAAAATATTGTCGTTTAAGACGGCGCTGCTGTTAGCCTTGGCTTCGGCGAAGCGCGTAAGTGAGATTCACGCACTTTCGGTGCATTCAGCATGTACACAGTTCATGCCCGGGGATGCAGGGGTGGTTCTGAGACCTAATCCTGCATTTATGCCCAAAATAGTTAATTCTATCACTCCTTTGGAGTTAAGAGCTTTCTATCCACCACCTTTTGCTTCTTCAAAACAGCAAAAGCTAAATGAGTTGTGCCCAGTGCGTGCTTTACGCATTTACATTGAAAGAACCAAAGGGTTCCGGGACTGTGATCAGCTGTTCGTATCTTGGGTGAAACCACGTATGGGGAAGCCGATTACTAAGCAGCGTTTGTCGCACTGGATAGTGGAGGCGATTTCACTGGCATATTCCAGTAAGGGTCATGAGCCCCCTGCTGGTTTACGCGCACACTCAACAAGGGGAATGTCAACTTCGTGGGCTCTTTTTAAAGGAGTCACAATACAGGATATTTGTGAAGCGGCGAGTTGGTCCTCGCCGCATACATTTGCTAGGTTTTATAAACTGGATGTTACAGCTCAGACTTTAGCACATGCGGTATTGAGCGTTGGAGTTGAGTCATGACTCAAGACTCGTCCAGCCTGGAGGTGGTGCTGTGGTTGGCAGGGGACTTCGAGGCAGGCTATCTGGCAATACGGGAGTTAGGATATCCCATAGTGAGACACCGAAACGTATGCTTGAAAGAGAACAATAGGTTACTTGCGTAACCCCGGTTCTCTGATAGCATTAAATGAGGTGTCTCACCAGATCACCCTCCTTGCCGTTTGAAGCGAGGAAGAGGTGTGCTTGTTTTGAATGTCGTAATGACGTTGTGCTGCTCCTCTTATACGGAGGGGTGGGGTAGCCACTCCCAGACACAGCGTCATGTCTGCTGGCGTAATGTAATAGGGCTTCTGAGGAATACGCGGAAGGGGCGTATCCCATAGTGAGACACCTCACTTAATGCTATCAGTAACCTATTGTTTCCCCGTGAAAGGAAGAATACATAAATGGATCCTTTTCAGTCTATCCTCCCCGATCCTACCCCATAAGTCATTGCGCGCCGGTGACGACAGCACTTTTATTTAAAAAAATGACGGATGATTGTTCTTGTCGCCTAGCAACTGTGACAGCTACCGATGACGAGCGGGAGTAACATTTGAACTGCACTTTTTTATATTCAACTGGGTTTTATTTTCCCGTAGTACGGAGCCCAGAAAGTCTCCTGTTGGGGAAAAAAACAACCCGTGGCGACGGTTGTGCAATCGGTCCCCTCAGTTTATAAACTGTAGCCTACTCACGAATTCTTAAACTGTTCCCTCGGTTTAACAAATCGTGCCCACGATGATTCAACCAGTCCACCTGTTTATGAGGGATGCTTTGCATTGTGTTTAAACTTCATTTTTTTAAATGGATAATTTCTTCAATTTTCTAAAACTCAATTTTTGGGTGAAAAAAGCTCAGTATAATAGAATAAGCAAAAAAAGACTTCACATATAAAAAGGAAATATAACACAAACACAAGGTTAGGTTTTATTATATAAAAATAAAGCATTCATAAATTATTTTATGATTAACATATTAGCCTACTGTCTTCAGTGAACTCATTTATAGTTATAATTATAAACACAAATAATAATAATACTAATTATCATTATTAGTAGTAGTATGCCTATAGGCTACATTTAGGCTACATATTTAGAAGCCGCTTTTATCAAAAAAAGGAAAAAAGCAATTTGGCAAATGTCAGTCATAATACAGGTTAGACAATAATAATACAGGGCTAAGATTATCATAAATAAACAAGATTTTGAGCATATCCAAGTGTTTGTGTGGAGGCGTGCAGGCGTGGACACTTGCATTTTTCTATCAACAGTGGAAATAGGCTACTCTATCATTTCTGGCCATACAGAAAATAATAATACATCATTCGCAACTACTTGTATTTGTGCAAAAACGAACGGACGCAAAAGTACATGGACCCAACACTAACTTTTTCTACAAATAGCCTACATTATTTGAAATAATTAATAATATAAGGTCCGTGTACTTTTGCGTCCATTCGTTTTTCTTTTTTTAACCCGTAACTGAAAAACGAAAAAATGAACGGTTGTTAGGCTATTTTTAAAACGCAAGTTGAGCACCAAAATTTGAATTTGAACTGTAGGCCTACACACCAAATGCTAAAAAAAAAATATTGACGTATTTTCAGATTTTTGTTTATGACTTTTTTCCCCTTTATTAAATATTTGAAATATTCACAAATTGATAGGGGAAAAAATGTCGATATTACTGGTTTTCTAAGGCCAAATTAGAACCTGGAAATTAGATTCGAATTTGTTCGTTTAAAAGTGGACATTTCAAGCTTGTATATTGGCTATATTTTGTTTCAGTTCATTTTTGAGACGCGCTCCAGTTCACGGAGATCATGAAAGCGCGCCTGATTTTTTCTTTTATTTTACAAAAGCACAAAGTTTTCTTGTTATTGTGAGTTTACGCCAATAAAATTGTGTATTTTTATTTACACATAAAAAATATTGTGAGTACAGTTTATAAACTGAAGGGACGGATTGCACAACCGTCGTCACGGATTGTTTTGTTTTTTCCCACAGATGGAGGGTTTTTTCCCTCCATGATACGGGGTTTAAATATATATTTATATTCATCATTTATATTGTCCATTTATGCTACATAATAAAAAGAATACACTAGCCTACAAAATCGCATCAAGGTAAGATATAAGTGAACATTTGAACCATATGCCCATGTATGTTTTCTTTTCTTTTCATTACACTATTTACGTAAGTTAACACCCAATACTTGAACAGTTTAAAGTGTAATCTGGCAATTCAGGAAGCAGCTTCTGAATTGGGACGCAGAAAAACCTCTGGCCATGATCCGGCTATTAAAGCCGAAAATACATGACTGAAACATCCTCACCATGTCCTCCAGTAAAATATAAACAAAATAATGTTTATTCAATTATATAAAATGATTTATCAGGATGGCAGCCGTAGGCTACTTTCGCACCGTTGCTTGGCGCCAGGAGCGGTAATCAGGAACACCTGGATGCGCAATTCGGGAATCATACGAAGGCTACATGCGGAGCGTCCTTCGAAGGCTGGGTAGGCTGGGTCCTTCGAAGGACGCGGCCTTCGAAGAATGCAGCCTTCACATTGGGACACAGCTACTGTATGAGTTTTAGCTAGTGATGGCGAGATGAAGCTTCATAAAGCATTGAAGCGTTCCATCCAATTGGTTCACTCATGTGCCGAAGCTTCATGGTGCTTCATTTGCTCTATTGTGCCATCAAGTGGACAATAAATGTAAAACGTGCAGTGTGATTATAATGACACTATGGCTTTGGTGTCTGAAGCATTGAATGAATTAATCAATGATGTGTGTGATGCTTATACATAATGGTGTCTGTCTTTATGATACAATGACAGGGTCAAAATGAAAAGTGGAAACAAGGGAGAGCGTTGTCATGTGAATGTGCTTATGTTACTTATTTTTTGACTGTGCTGACACAGTCAGCATTTTATTCATTTTTATTTAAAAATAACAACTTCTCCACAGTGCTCGGCTTCAGGCGTTTTTTTTTTTTAGATTATTTCACCTGCTTTAGAAAATACCCTTTCACAGGGCACAGATGAAGCAGGGGTACAGAGAAAAGCAATAGAAAGTTGGGATATACTTTTTTCTGTCTTTCCCAATATTCCAGGGTGTTCTCCACTCTGGCGATGTTTGGTTCACCCAAGTACTTCTGGACCTCCACTGTTGCATCTGCAGTGACATTTTGAGCCCTAGTCTGCAGGACTGTGGTGTCCAAACGATGCCACAGTTTGTTACCTAAGACAGACAGACAGGCTGTAAGTGACTAAATACAATAATTAGACATTTATTAGACAACAATTAGAATGTATCCAGTATCTATTACTTTGAGTCAAAGGCTGAGAAGCTTCTGATGTGTGTGGTTGTGAGGAGGACGAGGAGGAGGACGGGCTGTTTCGAATAACAGCAGCACATTCAGCAGTGAGCCTCTTCTCGGCCTCTGCTGCTTTATTGGGGCTAAAGAAGCCTATCTTTTTAAACCTGGGATCAAGCAGTGTCGAGCAGTGCTCTCTGGAGTTTGGAGAATTCCCATGTCCTTCTCCAGTGTGTGGTGTAGCATTGACAAAAGAGGAATGACTTTTGATACGGATACTCTCTTCTCCTCTGACAGCTCAACTGTGGCATCATGAAATGGGGACAGCACTTTTAGACATTCTGCAATAATATTGTACTGTTCTGATGACAGTGGGGCAACGTCAGTGCGAAGGCCTGCCTAAAGCTGCTCCTACAGGTTCTCTGAGGTCATAAAGACGTTGGAGCATATGGTATGTGCTGTTCCAACGTGTATCCACTTCTTGAACTAGCTTCAGTGCTGGCTGGCCCATTTGCTCCTGCACCTGTGTCAGTCTCTCCTGTAAAATTAGCAATCAAAAAGTGATTAATGCAAGTGTCACTGCAGCAGCACAAAACAGTGGCATTTAGAATATTGTAATGAAATAAAGAACTTCACCTTTGCAGTTGTGCTGCTCCTGAAATAGCCCACAATCTTCCTTGAGTTTGCCCGGATGACAGACAACACAGCGTTTTGGTCAAGAGCCTTTTTTACAAGCAAATTCAAAGTATGCGCCACACAATTTGTGTGACGCAAACGAAGCTCCTCAGCACAAGCACCCATATTTGCAGCACCATCAGTCACAAGGCAAGTAACTTTGTTTGTAGTACCCCACTGTGACATAAGTGCTGCTTTTACTTGTGCCAAATTTTCAGCAGTATGTGCCTCAGAGAAATACAGCACCCCTAAAACAACAGACTGCAAAGAGGTGCTTGCATCTATAAAATGGCATGTCATTTTATGTCTAGATATGCATCTGTGTTTATAGAGGTCCACATATCTGATGTTAAACTAAGTGCTGAGGCCTTCAACACCAAGGCTTTGGCTTTCTCCTTGGATTCCTTATATTTGTCCTCCACCATAGCCTAAATGAAAGAAGAGAACACTCTTGGAATGGCAAATATGGGAAAAAAGGGGAAAATACATGTGCTCACATACGCAGCTGCCTTGTGGGGAGAACATAGGTTGGGTTCAAAGCTTTAACAAGCTTTCTGAACCCTTTGTCCTCCACAATAGTGAAAGGCTGGGAATCCTCAATCACCATATTGACCAAACCCTCTTTCACATCCTTCTTCTCTCCTGATGACAAAAAATCCATTAATTAGATTAATTAATTATTTACAGTATCAGTTAATGTTGTCTAATACAAATATACCATGTCATTTTATGTTGGTATGCTGTCTTATCATTGCATCCTAAAATGGCTTACCTGAGCCTGGTCCACCTTGGTTGGTCTCCTTGTTTTCGTGCAGGGCTCTATAATGCCTCAGCATAGATGAGGTGTTGTTGTTGTATCCAAGTTCTTTGGAACACAACAGACACTTCACCTTTTAAAATACCAGAAATAAGAAAAAAGACATTAGAACAAGTAATACCTTGTGTTGCCGCGTTTATTTATATTACACTAGTTATTATTACAATGTAAATACATTATTTGGTGAGATCAGCTCAAAGTGTTCCCAGACAGGGGAAAATCTCCTTTTTTTAGCTGGTTCCATCGCAAAAAAAAGAAGCTTGAATAGATCGCTAACAAACTCGCAAAGTCCCAAGTCCACAAAATGTGAGGGGGAATCCATTGCATTTTGCTGGCCCTTATATTTCAAATAGACCGCCAAACCGCGAACCACTTCCTGAAGCAGTCACGTGGTACAGGCGGCTCGCGAGGCTTCAAACGTTACCACATACGTCACCGACACAAGCCTCGATACGCGCTTCACAGAAATCATCCCGGATTACTCGACACACGCTTCGAAGCCTCGATACGGGAGGACACATCACTAGTTTTAGCTGATTGCTTGTTATTTTTCTGCCTCTTTTTAATTAATTTAAATATGAAAAATAACCATGGGTTTACTACAGTATCCGTCCTGTTGTTTTACTTAAGTAACCACGTTTAAACCAAGATGTTTGTAGTAAGCAATAGTATAGTATACTAACACAATGCTTAATTTGAAATTCTATACGCTTGTAGTAATGTTCTAACAGTTTCGTGAGAAATGAGCAGAAATCTCATAATATCGTGTTTAATATCTGATATATTCATGTAATATATTATAACATTTGATAATATTCATGCTCTGTGGTTTCTCAAAACACATTAACATCTGAAATGAAATGTTTCTGAATATTCTCCAAAAATAAGATGTTATTTTCATTGGTTCTGCTCATGATGTGTTTGTCTTCAGATGTTGACCAGGAGAGCGCAGATGGATGCGATCTGTTGGAAATCAGTAGGAACTGATCTGTCCATGCTGGATATTGAGGATTTCATCACTGAAATCTGTCAGCTGAAGAAAGAGGTGGCGTCACTGGAGGCAAAGCTGAGAGAAAGAGGAGACAAACCCAACAGAGAGGTTTGAGCAGCTCATCATTTCATCCTTCAGCTTAATCAAACCAAAGTTTTGTTAGCTTCTCACTTCTTTTGCACATCTCAAGTTAAGCCAGAAGCAAAATTGTCACGACACACATGGGACAGAAGATCTAATTTGCAGCAGTTTATAAATAAAAGGGTAATCCAAATCACAATCAGTCCAGGCAAGGGTCAAAATCCAAAAGGCAATCCAAAAACAAACAGGCAAAAAACAGGCTACCAGAAGTGGTGTGACAATATACAACGAATCCATACACATACTAACACAGACAGGGAATATATACACAGATCTAACAAGACTAACAATGAACAGCTGGGAACAATGATGACGGGGAACAGCTGAGTGCAATGAACTGATGAGTGACAGTGACAGACAGAATGCTGGGAAATGAAGTCAATAGTGAAGGACACCGTGATAACGAGGACCTCTAGTGACAAACAAGGGAACACAACCAGACACTGTGACATAACCCCCCCTCTACGGAGCGGCTACCAGACGCTCCACGACAACACTAAAACACAACAAGAGTTCAGGAGGGAGGTGGAATGGTGGAGGATCAGGGGGAGGGATGGTGGGCCAGGTCCATGAAGGGGAACAAAAACGGGAAATAACGACTTAGCCGGCGACCAGGGCGAAGTAGACAGTCCATCGGGCAGCCAGGGCGAAGTAGACAGTCCATCGGGCGGCCAGGGCGAAGCAGACGACCCATCGGGCGGCCAGGGTGAAGCAGACGACCCATCGGGCGGCCAGGGCGAAGCAGACGACCCATCGGGCGGCCAGGGCGAAGCAGACGACCCATCGGGCGGCCAGGGCGAAGCAGACGACCCATCGGGCGGCCAGGGCGAAGCAGACGACCCATCGGGCGGCCAGGGCGAAGCAGACGACCCCTCGGGCGGCCATGGCAGAGGCTCTGGAACAGACACTGGCACTGGCTCCGGCTCAGGAATAGCAGACACCGGGTCTGGAACAGCAGACACTGGCTCTGGAACAGACGGGACCGGCTCTGGCTCTAGAACAGCCACTCGCTCCAGCTCTGGAACAGACACGGGCACTGGCTCAGGAACAGGCAGTAGCTCAGGAACAGACACCGGCTCAGGAACAGACACCAAAACTGTAACAGCCACAAGAACAGACACAAACACAGAAACAAACACTGGCTCTGGCGCTGGAACAGGCACTGGCTCTGGAACAGACATTGGCTCCAGCTCTGGAAAAGGCACTGGCTCTGCCTCCGGCTCTGGAACAGGCATTGGCTCTGCCTCCGGCTCTGGAACAGCAGACACGGGTATGTCCAGGATCCGAGCCAGACGCTCCAGATAGTCCAGGTCCAGGAAGGCAGACGGCACTGACTCTGCCTCCGGCTCTGGAACGGGTACTGGCTCTGCCTTCGGCTCTGGAACGGGTACTGCCTCTGCCTCCGGCTCTGGAACAGGCATTGGCTCTGCCTCCGGCTCTGGAACAGGCATTGGCTCTGCCTCCGGCTCTGGAACAGGCATTGGCTCTGCCTCCGGCTCTGGAACAGGCATTGGCTCTGCCTCCGGCTCTGGAACAGGCATTGGCTCTGCCTCCGGCTCTGGAACAGGCATTGGCTCTGCCTCCGGCTCTGGAACAGGCATTGGCTCTGCCTCCGGCTCTGGAACAGGCATTGGCTCTGCCTCCGGCTCTGGAACAGGCATTGGCTCTGCCTCCGGCTCTGGAACAGGCATTGGCTCTGCCTCCGGCTCTGGAACGGGCACTGGCTCTGCCTCCGGCTCTGGAACAGCAGACACTGGCTTCGGCTCTGGGACAGGAGACACTGGCTCCGGCTCTGGGACAGGAGACACAGACATGTCCAGGATCCGAGCCAGACGCTCCAGATAGTCCAGGTCCATGAAGGCAGACGGAACGTGAACAGTCTCTGACTGGGCAGACGTGACGTGAACAGTCTCTCGCTGGGCAGACGTGACGTGAACAGTCTCTCGCTGGGCAGACGTGACGTGAACAATCTCTCGCTGGGCAGACGTGACGTGAACAGTCTCTCGCTGGGCAGACGTGACGTGAACAGTCTCTCGCTGGGCACGTGAACAGTCTCTGACTGGGCAGACGGGACGTGAACAGTCTCTGACTGGGCAGACGGGCTGTGTCTCCTCCTTCTCCTTCTCCGGACCACTGGACTCGGGACCACCGGAACCGTGACCACCGGAACAGTGACCACCAGAAACGGGATCATCTCCCGACTACATCCTCCTCTGTGACCTCCACGGGTCCCGCGAAACTTGATCAACCGGGTCCCCTTAAAAAATTCCCTTCTCTCCCGCTCAGTGGCTGGGGAAGAGGTATTAAAAAACATACCGCTGGATCTTGAGTTAACGGATTTGTTCTGTCACGACACACACGGGACAGAAGATCCAATTTGCAGCAGTTTATTAATAAAAGGGTAATCCAAATCACAATCAGTACAGGCAAGGGTCAAAATCAAAAAGGCAATCCAAAAGCAAACACGAACAGCCCCCCCCCCCCAAAAAAAAAAAAAAAAAAACAGGCTACCATAAGTGGTGTGACAATATACAACAAATCCGTACAATACTAACACAGACAGGGAATATATACACAGATCTAACAAGACTAACAATGAACAGCTGGGAACAATGATGACGGGGAACAGCTGAGTGCAATGAACTGATGAGTGACAGTGACAGACAGAATGCTGGGAAATGAAGTCAATAGTGAAGGACACCGTGATAACGAGGACCTCTAGTGACAAACAAGGGAACACAACCAGACACTGTGACAAAAATATGCTAACAAATCACCAATATAACCGCTAGAGATAACTGCTGAGTAATGAGGCTAATATCAACAGGTTGTTGTTTATTAGTTTATCTATTTTGTCAGGATCTGGAGAAGGTTTCAGTGTGTGTGACTGATGGGACAGAAGCTCAAGATTCAGTCTGGAGATCCAGAGGCACACAGGACTCAGAGCTCAGCCTCACTTTACTGTGTTATACTGACACTCAGGATCATGAATCCACTGATCAAACCTCCGACTGTAACGTTGGAGAACAACAGATGAAGATGTGCTCCGTCAAACTGGAGGACTGCAGGAACCTGATAGAGAGACGAGGAGAAGAAACCACAGCAGAGGAACAACAACAGAGCCATGAGGAGGAGGATGAAGATCGTAATGATAATGTTGACGATGATGAAGATTTTGATCCTTCAGGTATGTTTCTTCCTTTTTCCCATAATCAAGTCTCTTTTGATCTTACCCTAATGAATGTGTGTTCCACTCAAACCAGCAACAGATAAAGAAATAAACGATCATCTAAATCAGACTGTACCTTGCTGTTTGATGATCATCCAACATCAAACAGCGATTACAGTATCAAACCGATGCATCAAAGGTATATATTCGCAGGTTATAAAGCGTTTTAGGCTGCTTCTCATCATGTATGCGCATGTTATCACTTCAAAGAATTTTTTTTTTTTTTTTTACTGAGAAAATAAGAATATTTACAAAAACTTTTAGTAAACGATCTCTCAGCCTGCATGGTTTCTGCTGAACTCAGGATTCCAATCGCCCAGGATAAAACTGGGAAACAGTTAATTTCCAAGCCTCACCGCACAAGGAAAATTCGATGGGATTTTTCTGGTCGCATCTACCTTCCCAGACAGTCAAACTGTTCTAAACGCGACCTGCTTTCTTTACTCGGCCACTTAAACTTTACATTCCGCATAATCCCGCAAGGCCGCCCTTTCAAGAGACATTCTTAACTCTATTGGAGTTAGACAACATTGTCGTAATCTTACTTTAGATCTAATATTGTCAAATTGAATCAATGTTGATGCCGTTTAAATTCTGCAACAGAGCGATGACATCTCAGATCATTGTCTAGTCTCATGTATACTTAATTTAGCCAAGGCTGCAAAACTGACTCCCTGTCACAAATATGGTAGAACTATCAGTTTTAACACCGAACAGGAAGATTATTTCTAAAGCAATCTTTAGTTTCAGTTTCCCAGATAGCTTAGAATTGCTCATTTGCACTTAAAGAAAATTAAAGAAAATAGTCCAATGCCGTGGTACAACCAGCACACTCAGGCCCTCAAGAGAGCAGCCAGAAAAATAGAGCATATATGGAAGAAAACAAAACTGGAGGTTTCTCGTAGAGAAAGGCCTTAAAAACTGCTTGATCTGCTTATTTTTCAACCCTCTTAGAAGAAAACAAACACAACGCTAGGTGTTTATTAGAAACTGTAGCTATAAAGCTTCAACACCAGACGTTTCCAAACAGCACCACAGTAATGACTTTATGAACTACTTTACTTACAAGATTGATAATATTCGAGAGAAAATTATAACTATGCAACTGTCTACTACAGTATCACATTAGACAGTGCATTGTAGTCTCCCTGAGGAAAAATTCCATTCATTCATTGCTATAGGAGAGATGATTTCTAGGCAGGATTTAGACTGTACCATAGTACTGAGAAAGCTCTCATTAGAGTCACAAATTATTTGCTCTTATCATCCGATTGTGGTTGTCAGGGCTCGTGACTAACGGCGTCCCATCGTCCTGGGGACGATAGAAAATGTGTTTAGGACGAATAGAAATATTCTCCAGGACGCCTACAGGACGAAAGACAGTTTTGTATGTGTGTTCATTTATTACTAGCCTATTAGGCTAACTTACTTAGAAAATGCCAAAATTAACCGACCAAGCGCTGACTACAACGCGTCTTCTCATGCTGTTACTATAGTTACTATCACTGGCCGGCTACTAACCCGGAGACTTGTTCCGCGGTACCGGGTGCATCTATCAAATGGCTTAATGACATAGCAAATATGTTAGGTCCGCAATGACAAATGCGGAACAGTTAGTTCATGCGTTCATGACCTCAAGGCTAGATTATTGTAATGCTCTAATGGGTGGTTGCCCTGCACGCATAATAAACAAACTACAGCTGATACAAAACGCAGCAACAAGAGTTCTTACCAGAACCAGGAAGTATGACCACATTATCCCGGTTCTGTCAACACTGCATTGGCTCCCTATTAAACATTGTTATATTTTAAAATACTGCTGATTACTTACAAAGCACTAAATGGTTTAGCTCCCCAGTACTTGAGCGAGCTCCTAACGCATTATAGTCCTTCGTGTCTATTGCGATCTCAAAATTCTGGCCAGTTGATAATACCTAGAATATCAAAATTGACTGCTGGTGGCAGATCCTTTTCCTATTTAGCACCTAAACTTTGGAACAGTCTTCCTAACATTGTCCGGGAAGCAGACACACTCTGTCAATTTAAATCTAGACTTAAAACACATCTCTTTGACCTAGCATACACATAACACATTATAGACTTCTATAATTCAAATCATGTAAAATGTTAGGCTGGATAAACTAGGTCAGCCGGAACTGGGAACACTTCCCATAACACCTGATACATCATAAGAAGAATGGCGCCTACACTAATGTTAGTCTCTCTGTTTGTCCCGAGGTTTACCGTAGTCCACCGTACCCAGATCTGATGAAAGACCTGCGCCTGGACACGGCCACAACGCAACACTGAAATGTCAACTAGACTCAAACCTGTGAAGGCCTCTTTCCCTTCCCTTTACCTCTGTACAGATAAAACATTATCAAAATGATTCCAGTTGGCATGGATCTGTGGAAACGACTAAAAATTAAGTTTTATGCAGGCCAGACAGGTAATTTGGCAATGTCACTTTGTAAAGAAAGAGTAATATTTGTAATATTCAAACGCGCATAACTATAGACTAAACACGTAACATGCATGTGCACGCCGTCACCGTTTTCATAGATTCACGTTTACACAGAGATGATAACGTTTAAAAAATTTGCACCTTGGAAGCCATTTCATAGTTTGCGTTTTTGGGCCACCAAACTAGTGTTAATTTTGTCACCTATTTTTAATTTAGTCTTAGTCTTAGTCTTGTGCCAAATGTCCTTGTTAGTTTTAGTCATATTTAGTCATTCACATATCTTTTTTTGTTAGTCAAGTTTTAGTCGACTAAAAGTCTCGTCATTTTAGTCTAGTTTTAGTCAAAAGAAAACTCAATATATCTTAGTCAAGTTTTAGTCAAAACATTTTAGTCTTTTTTTTAAATAACAAATCATTTCTGAGATTATTTCTGATAACCATTTCAGTCAAATAGTGTTTCACGCTTCTCAAATATTGGTTAAATGTCACAATTACCTGACAAAATACACTTGTTTAAGGATTTTTGTTGAATGCAACTTTGTTAAACGTGTCTGGTTTTCTAAAGTTGTTCTGAAAAGTATGTTATTTTGAACTAACACAATTCAAAAGCTGGGGCCCAACAGACTCCTATTGACAAGTTACAAAGGTTTTTAAAACTGTTTTTGGTTGCCTTATGTCTCATTTTTCTGTTCAGAGCAGAAATAAAATAAGTATATACCCAGAAAAACTGAGAAGAATAGGCCTACTGTAGCCTACTGTAGGCCTAAAATACAACCTATTTACATTCTAGGTGTCACGTTCACCGTCGATCTCTGCACTACATTCCCCAGAATCCTTTGGCACACCTGCATTCACTCTCCGCTGAATTATCACCCGCACCTGTTCCCAATCAGCTACCTCGTCACCAGCTCTATAAAACTCTCACGCACACTTCAGTCTGGGTCAAGCCTCCAACAGGAATAGACCATTACCCTCTGTCACCCGAAGTTTCCAAGCCAACCTGAAGAATCGTCACGTAACTATACTCACCTCTGAAATTACTCACCTCTGTTTCCTTGTCCTGCTATTCCCAGAAATCCTGCCTGGTCCCCTGTTCCCCGAGATTCATCCAAGTGTTCCACGTTTCCACCGAGATCTCCTTGCCCACTCCTGAATCTGAAATAGAAAAGAATATGTATCAACGAACAGTGTCTGCCCACGCCAAACTAACTGAAGAAGGATCTGCTCAGGTGGGGTCCTCTGCACGAAGTGATCGTCGCCACACCTGCACCTGAACTCTGTCTATGCACCTTACCACTGTAAATAAACTCACGTTTGCTTTCACTTACCTCCGCCTCTGTGCCTGTATCCTGACAGAAGGCTTGACCTTAACCGACATAAGATGAATTACGAACTCTGTGTTCCACAAGATGGCCGGTCTCTAGAAGACTACGCAGGGATTTATCTCCATCTTTTCCAGGACCTGAATTTGAATGAGGAAACTCTCACATGTGAGTTCTGGAGTGGGCTGGACGATATTCTCGCCCAGAAACTGCTGTTGGGAGATCTCCACCTCCCTTTGGTCGAATTCATGGACCGCACGCTGTGGGTGTGTGGGTCCTCATTCACCGTGGGAGATATCCAGCACGATCTCCACATTCAGCCCAAAATCCACGTCAGCCCCGCCGAGCCTGCATTCCACGTTAGTCATCCCAAGCCTGCACGCCACATCACGGCAACCTTCAACCCAGCCATCAGGTCAGTTCATGGACTTCCAGGATCGATTTCCAGCCTGGCCGATCTCCCGCTGATGTCACTGCGTGGTTCCAGATGGGCCATCCGGCCAAAGTCTCGTCCCGCAGAGCCTTCCACGCTGAGCCCGTTCAGTCCAGCGCCCTCTTGCTTTCAGAAACGGAGGAAGAGGACTTCATGCACCACACAATGCCCGAAGACCAGCCCTGAGTTTCCTTCGCTGCTGGTCCAACCCAGCCCAGATATTCACGTTGCGCCCACAGAGCCAGAGCCAGTCTTCGAGCAAGAGCCAGAGCCAGTCTTCGAGCAAGAGCCAGAGCCAGTCTTCGAGCAAGAGCCAGAGCCAGTCTTCGAGCAAGAGCCAGAGCCAGTCTTCGAGCAAGAGCCTGAGCCCGTCACCTGCCCACCAGAGACTGAGCACACCACACGTGAGTCCACACGAGAGAACACCGCGCTGATTGTGATGTCTGCGGCGATTCTGTGTGTGTGGGCTACACACACATCAGCTCTGGCCCATGAGTCCAGTTCCGAGTCCCATGAGGTGCTGGACCCGTCCAGTTCCGAGTCCCATGAGGTGCTGGCCCCGTCCAGTTCCGAGTCCCATGATGTGCTGGCCCCGTCCAGTTCCGAGTGCCATGATGTGCTGGTCCCGTCCAGTTCCGAGTCCCATGATGTGCTGGTCCCGTCCAGTCCTGCGCCAGAGCCCGTTGGTCCTGCGCCAGAGCCCGTTGATCCTGCGCCAGAGCCCGTTGATCCTGCGCCAGAGCCCGTTGATCCTGCACCAGAGCCCACTGATCCACCGTTGGTCCTGCCCAGCCCAAGACCCTCGTTGCTGCCGGATCCCCCCTTTCCTGTCAATTTCCCCATTAAAATTTTGGGGGGGCGCCCACCCAAAGGGTCCTCGCCGCCATGGCCACCCGAGGGTCCCACAGCTCCGCCCTGGACGCCCGAGGGCCCGACAGCTCCGCCCTGGACGCCCGAGGGCCCGACAGCTCCGCCCTGGACGCCCGAGGGCCCGACAGCTCCGCCCTGGACGCCCGAGGGTCCGACAGCTCCGCCCTGGACGCCCGAGGGTCCCACAGCTCCGCCCTGGACGCCTGAGGGTCCCACAGCTCCGCCCTGGACGCCCGAGGGTCCCACAGCTCCGCCCTGGACGCCCGAGGGTCCGACAGCTCCGCCCGGGCCGCCCGAGGGTCCGACAGCTCCGCCCGGGCCGCCCGAGGGTCCGACAGTTCCGCCTTGGCCACGCCCACAGTCTGTTCCGTCACGGCCACGCCCACAGCCTGCTCCGCCGTGGCCACACTCACAGCCTGCTCCATCACGGCCACGCCCACAGCCTGCTCCGCCGTGGCCACAATCCGCAGCCGTTTCCACCCTGGTCCCACGAGCAGCCAGCTCCGCCCTGGAGGCTTCCTGTCCTGTGCAACCACGCCCTCGTCAGCCTCCAGGGCGCCCACCCTCCCACCCCTTTGGATGTTATACGGCGCGAGGACGCGCCTTCGGAGAGGGGGGGGTAATGTCACGTTCACCGTCGATCTCTGCACTACATTCCCCAGAATCCTTTGGCACACCTGCATTCACTCTCCGCTGAATTATCACCCGCACCTGTTCCCAATCAGCTACCTCGTCCCCAGCTCTATAAAACTCTCACGCACACTTCAGTCTGGGTCAAGCCTCCAACAGGAATAGACCATTACCCTCTGTCACCCGAAGTTTCCAAGCCAACCTGAAGAATCGTCACGTAACTATACTCACCTCTGAAATTACTCACCTCTGTTTCCTTGTCCTGCTATTCCCAGAAATCCTGCCTGGTCCCCTGTTCCCCGAGATTCATCCAAGTGTTCCACGTTTCCACCGAGATCTCCTTGCCCACTCCTGAATCTGAAATAGAAAAGAATACGTATCAACGAACAGTGTCTGCCCACGCCAAACTAACTGAAGAAGGATCTGCTCACGTGGGGTCCTCTGCACGAAGTGATCGTCGCCGCACCTGCACCTGAACTCTGTCTATGCACCTTACCACTGTAAATAAACTCACGTTTGCTTTCACTTACCTCCGCCTCTGTGCCTGTATCCTGACACTAGGTTGGTCTTGAGAAATAACAAACAAATTAGATTTTGCAAGGCTTAACAATAAATATTTCTGCTAGGTGACTGGTTGATTTACAGTGTAGATGTTTTCCCCCGTCTGCAGTGCTTCCCGTCAGTTATGACACATGATTTTGACCACTTATTAAGTTTTGTTTTGTAGAAAGCCTTTCTTTAAAGTGAATTTCGTTTTGTATAAATTGTATCTTCCTTTTAATAAATGTTTCATCAACAAATTGCCTGGATTAATAAACGAGAAGAAGCAAATAGTACACAATATAATCCGGACACGAAGGCGCGGGCGCGTGAACTGGAGCGCGTCTCATAAATGAACTGAAACTCAGCTTATAAGATACTTGCCTCACAGACCTGAGAAGAATATCTATAGAAAGCTTGAAATGTGTAGGCCTACTTTTAAACAAAACAATTCAAAACGAAAAGAAATGGGCTGCTCTCTGTTTATGTAGGCTAATCCGTAGGCTATGAAGTGTGCTTTTCTCTCTATAGGCGCGTTCACTACTGCGAAGATGGCGAGTCAGCATCGTCAACTTTATCTTTGCAGCCAACACTGACATAAAACACTAGTTTATTAATAAACAAATCAAATGTTTAATGCATCATTACTTTTGACGTTTTTTTGTGCGCCACTGTGGGCGTTCTGAGCGAGCGGCGGGTAATCTTCAGGAATGTGCTCTCCGCTCTAGAGTAAATATTACCACTCCGCTCACATGCTCTGGTGTGAGACAATGTGTATCTTCTTCTGTTGTCTGAGAGTTGATTGACCGCTTTTAGATGCATTATTGGCATCGTCACCCTCTGGTTACATGAACGTGTCACCGCATCAGACCCGAAAACATGGGGATTTTTTATAGACGACAATTGCACAACCTATTCGATATTCTATAATAAAATCAACTAATGGAATATTCGAAAATCGTGACTCATCCCTAGTAACCGCTGAATATTCTATCTCATGATGAAAAAGACGATTGTAGACGAAAATGAAGAGAGATTTTATCTTAGTTTTTATTTTCTGCAAAACATTTTAGTCTCGTCTTTTTTCGTCAACAATAATGCATGTTAATTTAGTCTTAGTCATCGTTTTTGGACATTGGTGCAGTCTCGTCATCGTCTCGTCTTAGTCATGGAAAAAAAGGTCGTTGACGAACATATTTAGTCTCGTCTCGTCTGACGAAATTAACACTACACCAAACACCATTGTCGTGCAAATTAATGGCCAGAACACATTCAAAGTTTTCGGTTTTCGGTTAAAACGGTGGCTTGTTAAGCGACCCCTAAGTTAATAACTAATGATCTTTGCAATGGAAGTGAATCAATCAAAAACTTACTTTAGCTGGACAATAACGTTTTTCTAGACCTTCTCCCTCGCGTCTTTGACTCGCGTGCTAGAAGATGAGAGTCTGGCCACAGTAGCAGGCCTTCAGCAAGCCTGGGCTAAGCCCCTAATTCTGCCGCTGCCAGGCCGCACTATCCCCCTCCCTCCGCTCAGCCACACGCCGCGGCTTTTCCTGGTGCCGCACCCCACACAACAATGCCTGCCCCTCTCAACAAATGCCTTCTCCCTAGCGTGAGGTTGCCTCCGCTAGTGGAGCAAGCTCAGCCATTTCATCCTGCCGGCTTACCCGTCCGATGCTGTGAGCCGCAGGATCCTGTCGGATGTTGTGTAGGCCCTCCCGGTCGAGCATCCAGACTTCTCCCTGTAAACACCATTTTGCCAACTTCGTTGCACACTTTTTTGGGGGTTAGTAAATTCCCAGTTGCTGTCCCAAGTTAATGGGAGTACTTTGGGAGTACTCTGGGTTCTGGCCACATTCCGAGTTCAGAGGCCTCCCCCGGACAACACGCCAAATACACATGCTCTTTTACTCCATCTAATCATTTGTAAGAATTTAAGATTTTCTCCAGAGTGGCTATATAAATAAATGCACTAAATTGATTACTTTTTTATAACAAAAATGAACCATCACTGAACTTACTAAAGCTGGACTACAAAGCACTAAAAGCCATTTTTCTTCTAGAAATAACTTTCATTTCTTGCATTATTATAAAGCTGCTTTGAAACAATCTGTATTGTTAAAAGCACTTTATAAATAAAGGTGACTTGACTTATGCCCATTATGTTCCTTTCAGATGACGACGCTGGTTCATTTTCTGATGGAGAAACTTCCTCTATGTCCAAAAATCGTCAGACAGTGACCGACTATGGAAAAACATTCAGCAAACAGGAACATTTAGCGAGACGTAAGAGAAAATACACAGAACAGAAAGACTTCACCTGCAAGATATGCAACATCAGCTTTACAACCTCAGAAGAGAAGAGACATCATTCAAAAGAGCATAAGAAGAAAGAGTTTCATTGTGATCAGTGTGAAAATTTAATTTAAAATTAAAAATTTAAAAAAGAAATTTAATTCCTCTTCTAGTTTCTACCGTCATAAGACGACTCATAAGGACAGGGAGGAAAAGCTGTACCAGTGCCCTCACTGTGAGAAGAGCTTCGCCCACGGATCGATTCTGAAGAACCATCTACTTGTGCACAGCAATGAGAGGCCGTACAAGTGCAATGAATGTGAGAAGAGCTTCAAAGAGAAGGCCCATATGAAGAGCCATCTACTCACACACACCAATGAGAGGCCGTACAAGTGTCCTCACTGCGAGAAGAGCTTCAACCAGGGATCCCATCTGAAGATCCATCTACGCATTCACACCAACGAGAGGCCATACCAGTGCAGTGAATGTGATAAAACCTTTACAAACTAAACTTCTCTAAAGTTGCACCAAAAAACACACTCTGATGTCAAACCGTATCAGTGTTCACACTGTGAGAAACATTTCCATCATTCGATTCACTGGAAAACCCATGAGAGGATTCACACCGGAGAGAAACCGTACCTGTGCTCCTACTGCGGGAAGAGCTCTGGACTCCATTTTCTTTCAGAATTCATATGAGAGTTCACACTGGAGAAAGACCGTATCACTGTAGTGATTGTGGGAAGAGTTTTTATAAGCCAAGTGACTTAAAAATACATAAGAGGACTCATACAGGAGAAAAACCTTTTAAATGTTCACACTGTGACAAGACTTTTGCTCGATCAAGTGCCATGAAGATCCATGAGCGATGGCATACAGGAGAGAAACCTTACCGCTGCTCCATCTGTGGCGAGAGATTTGCTTTTATATGGGTTTTTCAGACTCACCAGAAGAAACACGCTGCTCCAGAATCATCATAGCTTCATCATCTAATAATTTTTAGGTAAGACACCTTGCAGTGTTATGGGAATGTTATATTATGGTTCTAAAAAAACTAAAACTAGTATGTGTCTAGAACAAGGGCGCCCAAACTGTCCTGCAGAGTTTATCCAACCATAATTAAATGCACCTGAACCAGCTAATCAAGAGCTGTGTCTGAAATCACCCCTATACCCTAAAATAGGGCACTATTAGAAGAGACAGCCATTTGTTGTGGCATCCGTCACCATAGGGGCCGTTATCGAGTGTACTTATTCAATTCCACAATGCACTGCAATGAAAAGTGTACAACTAAATGTACACTCAGCGGTTATAGTATACCCATAATGCACTGTGATGGTCTGAATAAATTCCTGCATCTATCCAGAAAATGGCGCCCGCAGCTCAATCATCCATCCATCCATTTTCCAAAACTCTGGTCCAATTTGGCGACAGCGTAATATCAAACAGGTATAAATTGCTTTTTAATTGATTTTTAAACTGTTTAATAAAGGTTTATACATAGTTTCCATGACAGAGTTCAAAATAAATCTTTTCATCTCACTACTGGAGCTGCCAGTTTCAAATGATTATTAAACAGCTCAAACTATGCAAAAGCAGCAGCCCTTCCAGTGCACTCAGTGTCTGAATTCACCCACTCGTTTTCATTCACTCCTTCAAGTGAACTATTATTAGTGGACTAATGTAGGGAATAGTGAATAAGGGTATAGGGGGTGATTTTGAACACAGCAAAGGTCTTCAGACTCACTAGAAACTTCCAGGCAAGTGTGTTGGAGCTGAACTTTGCAGGATGTTGGCCCTCCAGGAGCAGGATTGGTTGCCCCTGTTCTCGAACATTATTAACTGTAGAAATGAATCCTCTGGATGAAAAATGTATTTTTTTGACCAATTTAAATTCTCTGTTATTCCAACATGAGTCTACTCACTTGATCACTTGTTTCCAGTGAGAGTACGCTGTGCGCGTCTGGCTGCCGCTTCTCGTTGGAACTTTTTTGTTTGTTTTGTTTTGTCTGTTTTGAACGCTGTGCTGTGTTTCGCGTCTACCGTGCCATCTCCTTTCCTGCTGAACTGGCGTTTGCTTTGACTTTATTGTTGTCACCTCCCTGTGGATCTTATTCTGGATACAACACGGACACGGACAACTTTCAAACTCATCACTGGCATTCATCCAACTCACTCAGCTGCTGTTTGCCGATCTTCACGCTAATCCACTGTACCCTCTACATAGGTGGCGGGTGAGTCTCCACTCCCTCGCTTATCTATCGTGGACAGTCTTTTGAATGGTTCGGTTTCCCCTGTCATTCAATTTATCTGAAAGGTCTTCATACTGTGTTGATTGTGCATAATTAGCGACTTGAGTGCTGCAAGAGAAGTGCGTTTCTCAACTGCCAGTGATGTCGTGTTGTTCCGCGGTCTGATCATGCATTCTACCCGCAACGTCCCAGTCTCTGCAGTCTCCGCACTGCTTGGTGTTTCAACTCTGGGCTTATTATTCAGTTGTGTCATACCCATGGCGCTTAACTATTCGCTACTCCAACTGCGTAGCCTGAAATCTCATCCTCGTCTCGATGCGACTACACACAGACTCTGCACGGAGCTCGGGATTGCTAGGCGACCGCGCTATGTCCATCGTTCCTGTCGCCACTACTTCTCATCGCGCTGCCCGTCGTCTTCCATTCCTCCCATCTGGTCGAATCGCTCGGATGTCCGCAATTCTATGCTGCCGTCTTCTCACCGTGGAATAGATCTTACCTCACTAAAAGCTGTTTAATGTGATCTGTCTCTGACTAAGCCACATTCACGCAATGACTGCGCGTTTCATCCTGCTGTTGCGCTGTTTAACTGTCGGTCTCTCACAGATAAAGGCTACTGTTCTCTGCGCACTACTAACTTCGACTTACTGCTCCTCACTGAAACATGGCAAATTTCTAATGATTATTTCCACTTAAATCTCCTCACTCCCTCTGGATACAGCTACCTGGCCAAACCTCGTTTGACATCAAGGGGTGGTGGCCTGGCTGCTGTTTACCGCAACAGCATTCCAGTCAAAACTATTGACTTTCATGTGACTTTAACCTTTGAATATTTAATTCTTAAAGTTTCTGGTACTCAGAACGGACTCAGTCCTCCCTTACACAAAGAAATCTTCCCACATTACTCCGATTTTACGCAGTCTACATTGGCTACCCGTTCGTTTTCGCATTCAATACAAGATACTCCTTATTACATTCAAAGCTCTTCAAGGTCTTGCCCCCAACTATATTTCTGATCTCATCCATACCTACTCCCCTGTCCGCACACTTAGATCTTCCGATACCGGTTTGTTGACGATCCCACGGCACAAACTGTCATCATTTGGTGGAAGGGCATTTTGTACCGCTGCCCCAACCCTCTGGAATTCTATTCCCCAACATATCCGTGACCTCTCATCACTACACGACTTTAAAAAACACATTAAAACGCATCTTTTTGTCACTTGTTTCCGTGACCTCTGACTCTAGGTTCTGATTTCTATACGTACCTCTTTCTCTTATGTTACACTTCACTGTTTATATGTATCGTTTCTATGTCATGTTTCCATGTCATGTGTATTTGTACTCATTGTAAAGCGACCTTGTGTTTTCTGAAAGGCGCTATATAAAATAAACTTATTATTATTATTATGTTATGTGCAGATGAGTGTCTGATATTTATGAGGTATTTAATCACACTAATAGAATGACAAGGCTTAATTCTTTTAGCAGTTATTTTAAGACTTACTGAAAAACATGATGGCATGAAATTATTTTTATTTCCCTCAGTCACTTTGTTAAACAACGCTGAAATTACCCAGACATGGATATGAAATGATACACTATGGGTACAGTAACATTTTCTAAAGTCACACTGTCAGTTTTGGAATTGACAATTGCATGTACTTACAGGTGTGAATCGTGAAATGTCTAGTTCACAAATCAACTTACAGTAGCACCTTAATTACTGTCTGTATGAATGTGGAACAGGAGTCAAGCCTTTATTTACTTACCAGTAACTATAGTGACATTAACCAAGTAGTATCTCAGCATACAATGGCGCAGTGTAATGTAATAAAATATGCATGCTTATTGTGTTACCTCTCAGTTTGTCTCAGGGAGAGTGTGTCTTTGTGACTGGCTTGCTTTATTTCTTTTTGCCCATGTTTTGCTGGAGGGGGTGCAGTAAAAACAGCAAAAACAATAATAGGCCTACTGTGAAATATTTATCCAATTTAAAAACACTGGTTTCTGTTTGAATCCGTAGTCAAATGTATTTCTTTTTCATTGAGTCAAAGCTATATTTTGATTGGCTGTTATTACTGTCTTTAGTGTGACATGACCCAGAAAAAAATGCTGATTTGCTGCTCAAGTAATATTTCTTATTATGTGAAAATGCTTAGTTCTACTCAATGAAGTGCAGAAAGATACAGTGGTTTTTTTCAGGGTTCACAGATCAACAGAAAGAACGAAGGACAGCATTTCAAACAGAGAACGTGTAACATTCTTGACTGCGCGCCTCTGATATCTGCACGCGCACAAGCTTTCTCCTGTCTTCCACACAAACCCGGGAACTCGTGTAATTCAAAAATTAACGGTCATTTTGATTGACCGTTTGGCGATTTCTTTCTTTAGTAGTATATTAGTCTCTTGGCAAAGCCACTGTAATACAATTATATTTTTAATAAGAGAAATCGGGGTTGGTTAAGCCTCTATTTTATTCCATTGCTCGTACTGTAGGAGGCGCTGTGACTCTTTAGTCTATCGGTAAAATCAGTGAAGAAAGACGAGTGGAGCTCTCAGACGGTGAGTGTTTAATCTGTTTTACCTTATTTATGCGTTTTAGCTGTTTACTTGTTAATTTTTCTGTCTCTATTTAATGAATTTAAATATGAAAAATAACCATGGTTTTACTACAATAATCAGGCCCTGTTGTTTTACAGTAACCACGTTTAAACCAAGATGTTTGTAGTAAACAATAGTAAACTAATATACTGCTTATTTTTAAATTCTAGACGCTTGAATGTTCTGACAGTTTGGTGAAAAATCGCACAATATTGTGTAAAATATCTGAGTACATGCATGTAAAATATTATAACATTTGATAATATTTATCTGTATAAAATATTAAAAATATAATGTATAATAATATACATCTGAAATTAAATGTGTCTGAATATTCTCCAAAAATTAGGATGTTATTTTCTTTAGTTCTGCTCATGATGTGTTTGTCTTCAGATGTTGACCATGAGAGCGCAGATGGATGTAAACTGCTGTAAATCAGTAGGAACTGATCTGTCCATGCTGGATATTGAGGATTTTATCACTGAAATCTGTCAGCTGAAGAAAGAGGTGGCGTCACTGGAGGCAAAGCTGAGAGAAAGAGGAGACAAACCCAACAGAGAGGTTTGAGCAGCTCATCATTTCATCCTTCAGCTCAATCAAACCAAAGTTTTGTTACTTTCTCACTTCTTCTGCACATCTCAAATTGAGCCAACAGCAAAAATATGCTAACAAATCACCAATATAACCACTAGAGATAACTGCTGGGTAATGAGGCTAATATCAACAGGTTGTTCGTTATTTGTTTATCTATTTTGTCAGGATACTGACGCTCAGGATCATGGATTCGCTGATCAAACCTCTGACTGTAACGCTGGAGAACAGCAGATGAAGATGTGCTCCGTCAAACTGGAGGACTGCAGGAACCTGATAGAGAGACGAGGAGAAGAAACCACAGCAGAGGAACAACAACAGAGCCATGAGGAGGAGGAGGATAAAGATCAGAATGAAGATGAAGATCAGAATGATGATAATAATGATGATGAAGATTTTAATCCTTCAGGTATGTTTCTACCTTTTTACCATAAGCAAGTCTGTTTTGAACTTCACCTAATGAATACGTGTGTTTCACTCAAACCAGCAACGGATAAAGAAACGAACGATCATCTAAATCAGACTGTACTTTGCTGTTTGATGATCATCAAACAGCGATTACAGTATCAAAGCGATGTGTCAGAGGTGAATATACGCAGGTTAAAAAGCGTTTTAGGCTGCTTCTCATCATTTATGCGCATGTTATCACTTCGAGAAAGCACTTTTTTTTTTAACTGAGAAAATAAGAATATTACAAAAACCTTTACCCTCATGTGGTGTTCAAAACCCTATAACACCTGTGATGTTCCCGGTCAAAAATGACCGGCCCATAAAAAAAAACTTATAAATCACTCATTATACCATATTTTCACCCAATCTTGGATTCAATCTTTTTGTCAACTTGTTCTCTTTCAATTAGGACTGGTTTTATATTTTGATTTGCATCTGAATAATCATAGGCCTCATTTATTTGAGAGTAGGCATCTCATTTTTTGAGTAATTTTTTAATTTTTTTTTTATAATTTTGGAAATATTAAATAAAATCTGAAGAAAATTGGTATTGTTGATCACACTAGTCAACTTAAAATTTTCACCAGGAATTTTGTTTTGAAACTTTTGTTTTGTAAAAAATATGGCACATAGTCACACTTGTGGTGTTCCCGGTCAAAAATGACCGGCCTATAAAAAAATATATACTATATAAACTATATATTTTCACCCAATCTTGGATTCAATCTTTTTGTCAACTTGTTCTCTTTCAATTAGGACTGGTTTTATATTTCTGTTTGCATCTGATTAATCGTGGGCCTCATTTATCTGAGAGTAGGCATGGTCAAAAATGGTCACAATGGCCGACCATTGAAAGTGAATGGGAGAGACTGAAAATAACAGAACAATTTAGTTTTCAGGAGCATGTTCATTATTTTCATGTACACATATGAGCATGTGTGCTTGCAAACATCGAGCCCTTGGACCTGTGCATGTATCGATACATACACACGCTACCCAGACACACACATGTTAAAACACACATTCTTTTCCACAGAGAAATTTGATCCTACCCTAACCTGCATCTAATATACATTTATCCATCTGACATTACCACACAAAATAATCTTTCTTTCATGTTCTTGTTTCATCACAGCTTCCAGACAAAATATTATGACAATTTGTTTTGGAACTGTGAGGTTATCACACAGAACTAGACAATATTTACAAATATGTATCATGTGATAGCACAGGCATATATAAATGCCTCACAGCACCTTGCTTGTCATTCATTTGTGGCAGCACAATGGCAAAGCAGCTCTCTGCACATGATGTTATTCATCAGATTTTTGACCCAGAAACTAGTGAGCTTCGTAGCCGATTCAGTGGTGCCTTCCTCTTCAGAAACATCTTCACTGCAAGATGCATCCTGCATTTCCTCCTCCTCACTAGTTTCTGAGTCAAAAATCTGATGAATAACATCATGTGCAGAGAGCTGCTTTGCCATTGTGCTGCCACAAATGAATGACAAGCAAGGTGCTGTGAGGCATTTATATATGCCTGTGCTATCACATGATGTATATTTGTAAATATTGTCTAGTTCTGTGTGAGAACCTCACAGTTCCAAAACAAAATGTCATAATATTTTGTCTGGAAGCTGTGATGAAACAAGAATATGAAAGAAAGATTCTTTTGAAGCCGGGTCACTGCAGTCACGGCCAATTTGTGTGTGTGTGTGTGTGTGTGTGTGTGTGTGTGTGTGTGTGTGGTAATGTCAGATGGATAAATGTATATTAGATGCAGGTTAGGGTAGGATCAAATTTCTCTCTCTGGAAATGAATGTGTGTAATACTCAAAGTTTGTGTGTTTTAACATGTGTGTGTCTGGGTAGCGTGTGTATAAATGTATCGATACATGCACAGGTCCAAGGGCTCGATGTTTGCAAGCACACATGCTCATATGTGTACATAAAAATAATGAACATGCTCCTGAAAACTAAATTGTTTTGTTATTTTCAGTCTCTCCCATTCACTTTCAATGGTCGGCCATTGTGACCATTTTTGACCATGCCTACTCTCAGATAAATGAGGCCCACGATTAATCAGATGCAAACAGAAATATAAAACCAGTCCTAATTGAAAGAGAACAAGTTGACAAAAAGATTGAATCCAAGATTGGGTGAAAATATGGTATAATGACTGATTTATAAGCCAGTTTTTATAGGCCGGTCATTTGTGACCGGGAACACCACAAGTGTGACTATGTGCCATATTTTTTACAAAACAAAAGTTTCAAAACAAAATTCCCGGTGAAACATTAGAGTAGACTAGTGTGATCAACAGTAGCCATTTTTTTCATATTTTTTTTTCATATTTCCAAATTTACTCATAAATTATTTGTTTTTTACTCAAAAAATGAGATGCCTACTCTCAGATAAATGAGGCCCACGATTAATCAGATGCAAACAGCAATATAAAACCAGTCCTAATTGAAAGAGAACAAGTTGACAAAAAGATTGAATCCAAGATTGGGTGAAAATATGGTATAATGAGTGATTTATAAGCTATTTTTTATAGGCCGGTCATTTTTGACCGGGAACACCACAAGTGTGACTATGTGCCATATTTTTTACAAAACAAAAGTTTCAAAACAAAATTCCTGGTAAAAATTTTAAGTTGACTAGTGTGATCAACAATACCAATTTTCTTCAGGTTTTATTTAATATTTCCAAAATTATTAAAAAAAATAAAAAAAATTACTAAAAAAATGAGATGCCTACTCTCAGACAAATGAGGCCCACGATTAATAAGATGCAAACAGAAATATAAAACCAGTCCTAATTGAAAGAGAACAAGTTGACAAAAAGATTGAATCCAAGATTGGGTGAAAATATGGTATAATGAGTGACTTATAAGCTATTTTTTATAGGCCGGTCATTTTTGACCGGGAACATCACAAGTGTAACAAGGTAACAAAACCCCCACAAAAAAAATAAGAAAATTTTCAAAAAAAAGATGAGATTTAGTTATACCGTTTGGGAACAAAGTCACTAAGTTTCAGTCCAAAGCGATAACATTAACTAGTATTTTCGGGAAAAAGAAAATCTTCTCCGGGTCAAATTGACCCGAACACCACATGAGAATCGTTTCAGCCTGCATGGTTTCTGCTGAACTCGGGATTCCAATCAACTTTAATACAGTTAATTTCCAAGCCTCACCGGCAACCGCACAAGGAACCTGCTTTCTTTACTCGGCCACTTAAACTTCACATTCGGCATAATCGCAAGGCCGCCCTTTCAAGAGACATTCTAAACTCTATTGGAGTTAGACAACACGTGTCAGGACCCACTCATTGTCCTAATCATACTTTAGATATAATATTGGCAAATTAAATCAATGTTGATGCCGTTGAAATTCTGCAGCAGAGCGATGACATCTGAGATCATTATCTAGTCTCATGTATACTTCATTTAGCCAAGGCTGCAAAACTGACTCCCTGTCACAGATATGGTAGAACAATCACTTCTAACGCTAAATATTGCTGCTGTCAAACGATTAAAATATTTAATCGCGATTAATCGCATCAATGTCATAGTTAACTCTCGATTAATCGCAATTAATCGCACATTTTTATCTATTCTAAATGTCTCTTGATTTATTTTTGTCCCATTATTTTTTCTAGTTTTAATGCTCTTATCAACATGGAAAAGTGGATCGGCTTGCTTTGTGCAAATGTTTTTTTATTGAAAACAACATTGGCATATACTGTGTTCAATTTCACACTAACATTCTCACTTGGAGCAAATAATCTCTCACACAATGTAACACTGTCCATCAAATAAAAGGGTGAAAGAAATACTGACGAGGTACTGATATTGACGAGAGGGCGGAGAATTCGCATCGGCTGTGTGTGTGCTTGGCCATCATCAAGTGGTATTTCAGACTGGACGTGCTGCAATGATGATAGCTCAGTTCACAATGACAAAACACACAGATCACTTTGGTCTTGTCAATGTAACCATTTGGCAACTTTTTAAAAGTAAACTTTCCATTCAGAATCTTATTGGCATCCATTTCGGCGTCTCGCGCTCGTCATCCACTCAAAACGTAACGTTAAACAACTATTTGGCCGGCTCGCAAGCCCAAACAAGTGTGTGCGGCGTGCCTATTGTTTTGTTTCCGGTCTAGCTAGATCCGCTTGCGCTTTGGTCGACGAAGCAACAAAACGTCCTCGCGCGCCGCAAGCCATCGAAATGAATGGGTTTCATAGCGCAGCGCCGCGCATGCCGCATCCTGTTGCAAAAGCATATGAAAAAAAACTACAAAGTTTGCTAGGCCAAAAAGACTGTTAATCTTGCGATAAAAAAATTGACGCCGTTAAAATGGGTTTGCGTTAACGCCGTTAATAACGCGTTTAACTGACAGCCCTATTTTATACATTTTCTTCCTGATCAGTTTCATCTCATCAGCATCCCAGATAGCTTATGGCTCGTTTCCACTGAGCGGTACGGTACAGTACGATTTGGGACTGTAAGCCCTGATCCGGCTTGCTTTTCCACCACCAAGAGTACCCTTACTTGATAGTTGTGGTGTAGCCTATGCCAGAAAGAAGCGATCGACTTCATTTTCGCGCAAAGAAGAAAGCGACATAGTAAACAACAATGTATGACATACAGCAGATCTTGTTCTTGCTTCTCGGCATGTGGCTGCTTGTCACAAGAAGACAAGCGCGACATTAGGCGTTTCTCAATACCAAGTACGCAAAGTTCGGACTTGCCAAGTCAGACTCAGGAGAACGACTCCCGTGGACGTGAGTCCGGTAATTCTGAAAATGGAACACAGGGTTTGTACGGGTGCTTGAAATCCTTGGAAATGCTTGAATTTTGATGTTGTTTTCTCAAGGTTTGAAAAGTGCTTAAATTTAGGATAAAATGCTTGAAAATGCTTGAAATTGTAACTGTATTTCTTTCACAACAAATACCTATCTGACTGAATAGTTCGTTTATAAAATGGAGAAATAAAATGTAGCCCTTCAGATACAGACCGATTTGCGCTACGCTGGCCAGAGCAAAAGTAGGCGGAGTTTTCATTTTGATTTCCACGCTTGTTTGGATGGCCAGTTTTTATTGGCCGTGCAGGTAATCGTCACAGAGCGCAGCGGCAAAAGTTGAACTATTTTTAACTTTGACCGCGGCGTGCACTCGAGCTCGCCAATGCTGCGCTCCGCTTTGGTCGACTCGGCAACAAAACGTCGCGCGCGGTTCAGGGAATAAATGTGTTCTGTCTGAAAGGGCCATTAGTGACTGAAAGTAATTGGTGTGATAATGTAATGTTAGTATTGCATGTCTGTTATGGCACATTCATTTGTGGAATATGCAGTGAACATAGCCAAAGTTACAGCACAGTAACTGTAACATTAACTACTTGATTGCTGAACAGAAATCGTGTCAGATGGAGTGTCATACAAGTAGCCTACTGTAAGGTTGAGGATGGCCTTAATACAATATTTACACTGCTCTATTCCAGTAGATAAATGTATGTCTTGGCAATGAAATACATTTTTTTATTTTTTTTTATTAATATAGGCTATTTATCAGGCAGGTGCCTGTGTACTGTCAGAGTCTTCTGGGTTAAAATTGAATCTCAGATTTTGTTCAAACCTTGTCTACGGAGCCCAGGAAGTCACCTGTGGGGGGAAAAAAAAACAATCCGTGGCGACCGTTTTGCAATCCGTCCGCTCAGTTTATAAACCGTACTCACGAATTCTCAAACTGTTCCCTCGGTTTAACAAATCGTTCCCACGGATTAATAAACCGTACCCACGAGTTTCTAATCCGCGCTCTCAGATTTATAAACCGTGCCTTCAGTTTTTGCAATCTGTACCCACGAATTCATAAACCATGCCCACGCTTTCGCAATCCGTTCCCACGGGTTTGTAAACTGTACTCACGGATTTGTGGCTAGCCCTCATTTTAGAAGAACACCAGGAGATAAGTTGTTAATGAATCTTATTGTGTATTGTTTTATTGTGTATTAAGTGGAATACATCAAATTGTCTTGTCTGCATGCTTAAAGTGATTCTCAATTTAAGCGGGTATGGGGTGGAATATACGATTTAATATGAATGACGTGCATCAAAATCTTTTGTTTATTCGTGATAATCTTAGCACTTTATTATTATTGTCTAACCTGTATTATTACCGATAATTGCTTTTTTGTAAGTTTTGGACAAAAGTGTCTTCTAAATATGTAGCCTAAAATGTAATAATAATATTAATAATAATAATAATAATAATTATTATTATTATTATTATTTTAGTTTATAACTATAAATTAATTCACTTAGTAATACATAATGTTTGTCATAAAATAATTCATGAATGCTTTATTTTTAAGCAAAAATTATGCAAAAAATGTAGGCCTATTTTATCCAAAACTGTTAAAGGTTAGGTTATAGCCTATAAAAATAAAGCATTGATAAATTATTTTATGGCAAACATATTACTGTATTACTAAGTGAACTAATTTATAGTTATAAACTCAAATAATAATAATATTTCATTTTCATTTCGTTTTTCGTTACATTACGTTTTCATTTAAAGAAATCTTAAACATTATATCCACACAAATGTGGTTCAGGCAACGCATATTGATTATATTCACTGCATCCATAAGGTTAGCCTATTTATAACAAAACAAAATATAAAACTCAACTATGCCTCTTTTCGTTTAAATTAAAAAAATATGAAACATATTAATATGGTCCAGGCAATATGTGCATTTGTACTAAACAACAAATGTTGCAGTAAACAACATTACAGTGATCATCTTCACTGTAATAAAATAAAAAATGACAAAACTCAACCCATACTTTTTTTGTTCAATTTCAGTTTTATCAATAATAGCCATTATAAAAGTATAAGTAAAAGGTACAAGAAGCTATACAATAAGAAATAAAGCAAACAATTCAGTCAAACATACAAAGTTAGCGCTCTAGTCTAAAGTTACAACGGTAAAGTTAAATAGCCTAAATATATAAAGTTATGAAACTTCACTTAGCCCTCAGCCAAAACGATTGGCCAGGGAACAAATTATAGATTCACGAGACCAAAGATTGCCGTTAGTTCTACACAAGACGAATTATATCTCATGTTTAACCCCTACAAAGACGTCAGAGTCAGCTGCAAACGTCAGAAGGACTAGCCGAGGAAAGGCTGTTCCAGGCGGGTACATGAGCGCCGAGCGCCTGGTGAATGGATCATCTCACAACCTGGATCAAATTTTCATAAATCTTTATAAATAAACCACAGATTTGAGCTTTAAACAACTACATTCTCACCTGAAAAACTCTTAACTACATTTCGTGACACAATAACAGTAGTATTATATTTCAACTGTATATTGAAAAATGGCGCTTTTTATGTTGTCATTCCCCTTGTAGCACGTGCAAGTGACGATTCTCTGTCAACCTATCAACGTTCTTCAGTGAGTCTAGCTCCACCCTTTAGGTACCGTAACACTGTGCTAGGTACCCCAACGGAAGGGTACCGAAAAAGTGGTATGGTACGGTTCGGCATTTTGGTACCATTCACAACTTTTGACAGGGTTCCCACTCATCATGGAAAACCTGGAAAATCGCTGATAAACTTTCCAGTCATGGAAAACACATGGAAAATTAGAGAAAATGTAAAATGTCCTGGAAAATCTTGTTGTTGTCCTGCTAGTTGTCCACTAGCCAAAAACAATTAGTATATTGCTCAAACCTCACACACAATATAGTCTACTAGCCGAGACACCTTCTTTAGATGTGACGTAATGAAGCAAAGACATGCTTGAATTTCCTGCGGAAATCCACCAGTACCACTGGAATTAAAAACATTATTACAGTTTTGAATCGAGCTACGGCAAGCAGATAGTTTTGAACACTGGCTGGTTATGTACTTGCTCAAAAATGTATTTTTGGAAAATTTTTAACCCAAAAAAGTTACGGACTGGAGCTTTAAGTAAAACATTCAAATAGTTCCAATATGTTTTGCTATAATATTGACACTGGTAACAAGAACAATTTGTCATAATGTATGATTAAGAGCTCATATGAAAAACTGATTTTATAGTTAAGTCATGGCAATAAAGTATGGAAACTTCTGTCTGCCACTGAATAAAAAATGAAAAAGGTAATTGCAACTTTTTATCTCACAATTTGTTATTATTATTTAAAGGGCGCGTTAGTTACACACAAAAGGCAGCAGCACAGAAGACATTTTTAAATATTAAAAATAAAAGGATTCTTCTCTGGAGAAGCGTTCAGTTTTTCCGCTTGCAATTATGTAATGCAAATAGTGAATCCGCCATGGCGCAAGCGCAGCTGGCTTTTAAAGGGAATGGGAGATGAGACTCTGATTGGTTTATTGCACATTATGCCTAAAACACACCCATTACTCATTAAGAGAATAGGTACAACCCTTGCGCCGGGAGCACTGACTATTTTACCTGGCGTTAAACTAGCAAAAGTGGATTCAGACACGCCCTAAGTGAACTTGCGCTTTAGACCATGCGCTTAGATCGTTAAAATAGGGCCTCATATCTTCCAATTCTGACTTTATACCTCGCAGTTGCGAGTTTATATCACAATTATGTAAACTCGCAATTGCAAGAAAAAAAGTCAGAATAGCGAAATAAAAAGTCGCAATTACCTTTTTTATTTTTTATTCTGTGGCGTAAACAAGCTTACATAGTCATAATGTATGATTAAGAGCTCATATTAAAAACTGATTTTATAGTTAAAGGTGGGGTATGTGATTCTCTTTTTTGTCCATTTTTTCAAAATAACTTGAAATCCTATTCCTAACCCACTTACAGTCACTGAGTTAGAAGCACTGAAATGAAAATTAAGCAATTTAATCATCTGTGGAACGGGCAGGACTCGAAAAACTCCAGCCAATCATTTCCAAGACCACCTAGAATCATTGGACAGTAAGTTCGTCAATCAAAGGGTCGTACCATACCCCCCTCCTCCCAGCGCGCGTGACCCCCTTCGTGCGCATACTCAAAGCTCGTGACGCATGCGCATCTCGTCAGTAAAGCCGGTTCCATGATTAGTAGTAAATCGTCATTACAATCTCTTGCGCATCTGAGTTTTCGCTCGTGCATGATTGCACGTCCATGTTCTTCGAATGGGTGGAGTCAGAGCCAGCGTTGTAGGAAAGAAGGTAGGACCATTTGAATTGTATATTTTCAAAATCTGCCGGTCGTTTTCCAAATCACATACCCCACCTTTAAGTCATGGTAATAAGCTGTACGCCTTTTAAAGACTTAGGTTGAATTCGAAATCGCCCCCTCAACCCTCATTCACTATTCCCTACGTTTGTCCACTAATACTGTTCACTTGAAGGAGTGAATGAAAATGAGTGAGTGAATTCGGACAGCTGTTGAGCGTACATCGGTTGTACACTCGTTATTGCAGTGCAATGTGGGATTGAATGAGTGCACTCAGTAACGTCCACTATGGTTTCAGACAGCACTACAAAATGGCTGTCTCCTCAAATAGCGCCCTATCTGAGGGTATATGGGGCGATTTCGGATTCACGATTAGAGAGCAATATATAACTTTAGCGCGTGATCCTTGTCCTTTATTCCCGCCATAGTAAAATTGAAAATGTCCTGGGAAAGTCCTGGAAAATGATCGCTGAAAAAGAGTGGGAAAAAATGAAATCTGAAAAATTCATTTCCTTCTCTTTGGGCCTCTAGTCAGTTAACGTAGTCTGATAGCGTAGAGCTACGTCACACGTAGGCTCACTATTGGCCGATGCTGGTCATGTGTGTGATGCGTGTGACGTACAACAACAGAAGCTTACGCTATTACACTAAGTTAACTGACTCGAGGCCCACAAAGAAGGAAATTAATAGTTGAAATAAAGTCGTTATTTTTTATTTTTTTTGCGCACAAAAAGTATTCTCGTCGTTTGATAAACTTAAGATTGAGCCACTGTAGTCACTTGAACTATTTTAACGATGTCTTTAATAACTTTTCGAGGCCGGCAAGTTCAATCCCTGAAGAAGCCTATGGACTAGTATGGAGGAGTGATCCAGCTCTCAGATTTCATCAAAAATATCTTAATTCGTGTTCCGAAGATGAACGAAGGTCTTACGGGCTTGGAACAACATGAGGGTGAGTAAATACTGACAGAATTTTCATTTTTGGGTGAACTATCCCTTTAATGGAATTGCATTGGCATGGTTCAAATCATACTTATCTGACCGTTATCAGTTTGTAGTAGTAAATGAAGAGATGTAATATCGATCACAAGTTCAGTATGGAGTACCACAAGGTTCAGTACTAGGGTCGTTGCTGTTCACTTTGTACATGCTACCCTTAGGAGATATCATTTGGAAGCATGGCATTAGTTTTCACTGTTATGCTGATGATACTCAGCTCTATATTTCTTTACGCCCTGACTAAACTTATCAATTCACAAAATTAGCGGAATGCATAGCAGATATAAAAAACTGGATGACTAGTAATTGCCTACTACTTAATTCTGAAAAAACATATATTCTAATTATTGGACCAAAGACCTGTGCACGTAATAACCTAGAATACTGTCTAACACTTGATGGCTGCTCTGTCAAGTCTTTGTCGTCAGTAAGGAACCTGGGTGTGCTCTTTGATACCAATCTTTCATTTGAAAGCCTTGAAAATCTTTCATTTTCATTTTCTAGGTTCTATAAAACCGCATTCTTCCATCTTAAAAATATATCTAAATTACGACATATGCTCTCAATGACAAATGCGGAACAGTTAGTTCATGCGTTCATGACATCAAGGCTAGATTATTGTAATGCTCTACTGGGTGGTTGCCCTGCACACATAATAAACAAACTTCAGCTGGTCCAAAACACAGCAGCTAGAGTTCTTACCAGAACCAGGAAGTACGACCATATTAGCCCAGTTCTGTCAACACTGCATTGGCTCCCTATTAAACATTGTATACATTTTAAAATATTGCTGATTACTTACAAAGCACTAAATGGTTTAGCTTCCCAGTACTTGAGCGAGCTCTTAACGCATTATAGTCCTTGGCATTTATTGCAATCTCAAAATTCTGGTCAGTTGATAATACCTAGAATATCAAAATCGACTGCTGGTGGTAGATCCTTTTCGCATTTAGCACCTAAACTTTGGAACAGTCTTACTAACATTGTCTGGGAAGCAAACACACTCTGTCAGTTTAAATCTAGACTTAAAACACATCTCTTTAACCTAGAATCAAGGTTATTATAGTTTTGCTTTTTTAAATGTTTTTATTTTAATATCGTTTTCAATTTTGCTTTAAATTTAAGTTTGGTTTTAGTTAGTTTCATTAATGGTATTGTTAGTTTTAGTTTAGTTTTTATTTTGCAAACACATTTCTATTTAGTTTCAATTTTAGTTTTAGTAATTATAGTTTAGCAGAGCAAACAGAACACTTTCAGTGTAGAACAAAGCGAGACATTTAATTTTAGAAAAGTTTATTGTTTGCCCAGATTACAGTTAAGTCTTGTGCAGACATCTTAATAATAAAAATAAAATAATGGTTTGAGATTGAACAAAGCACCAAATAAATGGAACTTAAAAGTATACAAGAAAAAACAATGAAAAATTCAGACAAACTAATGTCTGTATTTTACAGTATAAAAACCATTACGTCTATGGAGAGTCCCCACAAAGATAGTGGACCAGACTCTCTCTCTGTGTGTGTGTGTGTGTGTGTGTGTGTGTGTGTGTGTCTGTCTGTCTGTCTGTCTGTCTGACTGTGAATTCACGTCGTGTCCTGGTATTCCCTACATTGTGGGGAAATAACTTTTTTATGCTTGACAGACTTGTTTTGCTGTTGCACCCGCGCATTGCAAACGCTCAAGTTTAAAGAAGTTCAACTTGCGTCTTATTACCTTGAGTTATTTCTCATTCCGCTGCCACAGACGCATCCTTTATGAACAACCGCTTAGGACTAGCGATGTGTTCGACACGACTAAGGTCCTTCATTGAGCGCGTCACAGGACAGTGGTTAATCGCCTCAGCTTCACACACGTGAATCGCCATATACAGGCATTTCCCTAAACAGCCACAGGTCAGATTTCCTGCCAAAGTAAAGAGTTTTTCATTTATTATGAATTTTTATATTAACATTTTTTACATTTTTGTAAACATTTAGAAAAATGTTTTTCAACCAATAGTTTTAGTCTTAGTTTCAGTTTTCGTTTACGAAAATAACCTTGCCTAGCATACATAACACATTATCAACTTCTACACTCACCTAAAGGATTATTAGGAACACCTGTTCAATTTCTCATTAATGTAATTATCTAATCAACCAATCACATGGCAGTTGCTTCAATGCATTTAGGGGTGTGGTCCTGGTCAAGACAATCTCCTGAACTCCAAACTGAATGTCAGAATGGGAAAGAAAGGTGATTTAAGCAATTTTGAGCGTGGCATGTTTGTTGGTGCCAGATGGGCCGGTCTGAGTATTTCACAATCTGCTCAGTTACTGGGATTTTCACGCACAACCATTTCTAGGGTTTACAAAGAATGGTGTGAAAAGGGAAAAACATCCAGTATGCGGCAGTCCTGTGGGCGAAAATGCCTTGTTGATGCTAGAGGTCAGAGGAGAATGGGCCGACTGATTCAAGCTGATAGAAGAGCAACTTTGACTGAAATAACCACTCGTTACAACCGAGGTATGCAGCAAAGCATTTGTGAAGCCACAACACGCATAACCTTGAGGCGGATGGGCTACAACAGCAGAAGACCCCACCGGGTACCACTCATCTGCACTACAAATAAGAAAAAGAGGCTACAATTTGCAAGAGCTCACCAAAATTGGAGAGTTGAAGACTGGAAAAATGTTTCCTGGTCTGATGAGTCTCGATTTCTGTTGAGACATTCAGATGGTAGAGTCAGAATTTGGCGTAAACAGAATGAGAACATGGATCCATCATGCCTTGTTACCACTGTGCAGGCTGGTGGTGGTGGTGTAATGGTGTGGGGGATGTTTTCTTGGCACACTTTAGGCCCCTTAGTGCCAATTGGGTATCGTTTAAATGCCACGGCCTACCTGAGCATTGTTTCTGACCATGTCCATCCCTTTATGGCCACCATGTACCCATCCTCTGATGGCTACTTCCAGCAGGATAATGCACCATGTCACAAAGCTCAAATCATTTCAAATTGGTTTCTTGAACATGACAATGAGTTCACTGTACTAAAATGGCCCCCACAGTCACCAGATCTCAACCCAATAGAGCATCTTTGGGATAAAAATATGGGCCAACATTTTTAAAGAATGCTTTCAGCACCTTGTTGAATCAATGCCACGTAGAATTAAGGCAGTTCTGAAGGCGAAACGGGGTCAAACACAGTATTAGTATGGTGTTCCTAATAATCCTTTAGGTAAGTGTATAATTAAAATCATGTAAAATGTTAGGCTGCATAAACAAGGTCAGCCCAAACCAGGAACACTTCCCTTAACACCTGATGTACTCGTTAAATCATAAGAAGAATGGCGTCTATGCTAATATTAGGGCCTGTCCCAATACCTCCCCTTACCCTAGATTTCTGCCCTAACCCTTGTTTTTGCGCGTTCTCGTGTAGGGGTAGGGTGTTCCAATACTCCAAAGAGCAAGGGGGAGTGCTATTCTCCCCTTAAAATCAACCCTCAAAACATAGTGCGGTCCAATGCAGGCTTAAAGCGAAGTGGAAGATGAAATTACCCAGGATACCTTGCGGACTCAACAAGCCAAATGTTTTTAAACAAGATGGCGGACACCGCTGGAAAGGAACAATAGAAGTATATTTTCGCAAATAAGCATGTTAAATTTTCTAAATATGTTGGAATATGTTAGTTTGATGCACATCCAATGGACTGTTAAGTTTTGAACACTAATGTTAGAAAATATTTCACAAAGCTATCTATATGACGATGTTCATGATATCTGCCGAGTGCTTCGAGAGAGTCTGCCCATTAAATATACATCTGATCTGGTTCATCTAATTTTATTTTCGATTTTGGCTTCCAAGGATTATAAAAAGAAGATGTGAGGTAAAACTATTAAAAACTAGCCGCGTTCGTCTAACGTTAGTGCTTCATCTTTTTCTTCACAGCACGCTGTCACTTCTCTCTAACGTTAAACCCAAACTGCACTGAGCACAATCAGTGATTGTTGTAAAATTGCTGATTCTAAATTGCGGGAGGTTTTTATAAGCTTTTATAAGCACTATGATCTGCGCAAGAGACGTTGACCCTGTTCCCATGGCGGCACGTGCTCGGAAACGGACTGCAACTAGACAAGCAAACTATATTTTGGGTTTCATGTGTGCGTCTAAATGATTAAATACAGACAAAAATATGGCAAATGCGTCTTCTATATTCCACGTCTTCTCTGTTGATTCATGAGACGTAGATAAACGAACACAGGCAACACAACAGCTGGAACCGGCATTTTATGAATGAAAATAGTAGTAGTAGTAGTAGACACGTTGACGCTGCGCGTGACGTAGTGAGGTTTGCCGCGCTAATTTGCATATAGTGGTGTCCCATTTCATAGGGAAAGATCTTCAACTCCACTTCCCTCGTTGAGGGGACTTTACTTTCGAGGGCACTCAAAACCAAGTGGAAGTTTTAAGGGGGAGAAATGGGACAGGGCCTTAGTCTCTCTGTTTATCCCGAGGTTTACCGTAGTCCACCATATCCTGGCAGTATCCAGATCTGCAGAAACGACAAAAAAATCTGTATTATGCAGGCCAGAAAAATAATTTGCCGATTTCACGTTGTAAAGAAAGACTACGCGCCTGCGCACATATTAAAATGCGTTTATCTATTGACCAAACACGTAATATGCATGTGCATGCCATCACCATTTTCACAGATTCACGTTTTTTAAAGTTTACACAGAGATAGCATTTTACTTTTTTTTTTTAATTTGCACTTTGGAAGCTATTTCAAAGTTTGCGTTCTCGAGCCACCAAACACCGTTGTCGTGCAAATGAATGGCCAGAACGCATTAAAAGTTTTCTGTTTTCAGTTAAAACGATGTCTTGTAAGTGGCCCTTAAGTTAATAACTAATAATCTTTGCAACAGAAGTGAATCAATCAAAAACTTACTATAGCTAGACAATAATTTTTTCTAGAGCTGCTGTAAAACCAAAACAATCTCAGTCCCATTAATTTCCTGTTATTACTGTAAAGCTGCTTTGAAACAATCTGTATTGCTAAAAGCGCTCTATAAATGAAGGTGACTTAACTTGACTTTCTTCTCATATCTCCTCTCCCTCGTGTCTTTGACTCGCGTCCTAGAAGACGAGAGTCTGGCCCTAGCAGCAGGCCTTCAGCAAGCCTGGGCTAAGCCCCTAATTCTGCCGCTGCCAGGCCGCACTATCCCCCTCTGCTCAGCCACACGCCGCGGTTTTTCCTGGTGCCGCACCCCACACAACAATGCCCGCCCCTCTCAACAAATGCCTTCTCCCTAGCGTGATGTTGCCTTTGCTAATGAAGCAAGCTCCGCCATTTCATCCTGCCGGCTTACCCGTCCGATGCCTTGAGTTGTATGCACCCATGGGCCCTCCCGGTCAAATGGATTTATGCACACCGGTGGAGTTCGCCCGTCTGATGCTGTGCGGGTCCTCCCAGACACACAGCTAGAATTACGTTCGCACTATTGTTCTCCCGTCGGATGCTGAATGAGCCTTTCTGGTCACGCGACCAGGTTCCTCTCTGAAAACACCATTTTGCAAACTTCATTGCACACATTTTTGAGGGTTAGTAAGTAAATGTTCTGGCCACATTCCGAGCTCGGAGGCCTCCCCCGGACAGCACGCCAAATACACATGCTCTTTTACTCTTATCTAATCATTTGTAAGTGTAAACTCATGAATTTATGCCCATTATGTTCCTTTCAGATGATAACGATGGTTCATCTTCTGATGGAGAAACTGCCTCTACATCCAAACAGCGACAGACAGTGACCGACTGTGGAAAAACATTCAGCAAACAGGAACATTTAGCGAGACGTAAGAGAAAATACACAGAACAGAAAGACTTCACCTGCAAGATATGCAACATCAGCTCTACAACCTCAGAAGAGAAGAGACGTCATTCAAAAGAGCACAAGAAGAAAGAGTTTCATTGTGATCAGTGTGGGAAGAACTTAAATTCCCATTCTAGTTTCTACCGTCATAAGACGACTCATAAGGACAGGGAGGAAAAGCTGTACCAGTGCCCTCACTGTGAGAAGAGCTTCACCCAGGGATCGAGTCTGAAGAGCCATCTACGCATTCACACCAATGAGAGGCCGTACAAGTGCAGTGAATGTGAGAAGAGCTTCAGACAGAAGGCCCATATGATGAGCCATCTACTCACACACACCAATGAGAGGCCGTACAAGCGTCCTCATTGCTAGAAGAGCTTCAACCAGGGACCCCATCTGAAGAGCCATCTACGCATTCACACCAACGAGAGACCGTATCAGTGCCCTCAATGTGAGAAGAGCTTCAGAGATGAATCTTATCTGAGGAAACATCTATTCATTCACACCAAAAAGAAGCCTTACCAGAAGAACCATCTATTCACACACATCAACGAGAGACCGTATCAGTGCCCTCACTGTGAAAAGAGATTCAAACAGAGACTGGCTCTGAAGAACCATCTACTCTCACACACCAATGAGAGTCTATATCAGTGCCCTCACTGTGAAAAGAGCTTCAAAGAGGGATTTAATCTGAGGGAACATCTACTTATTCACACCAATGAGAGTCTGTACAAGTGCAGTGAGTGTGAGAAAACCTTTACAAACTCAGTTTCTCTGAAGAAACACCAAAAACTACACTCTGATGTCGAACCTTATCAGTGTTCACACTGTGAGAAACGATTTCATCATTCAAATCGCTGGAAAACCCATGAGAGGATTCACACCGGAGAGAAACCATACCTTTGCTCCTGCTGGAAGAGCTTTGCTAGTCTTTGTTCTTTCAGAGTTCATCTGAGAGTTCACACTGGAGAAAGACCTTATCACTGTAGTGATTGTGGGAAGAGTTTTTATAAGCCAAGTGACTTAAAAATACACAAGAGGACTCATACAGGAGAAAAACCTTTTAAATGCTCACATTGTGACAAGACTTTCGCTCGATCAAGTGCCATGAAGGTCCATGAGCGATGGCATACAGGAGAGGAACCTTACCGCTGCTCCATCTGTGGCGAGAGATTCGCTTTTAAATGGGGTTTTCAGACTCACCAGAAGAAACACGCTGCTCCAGAATCATCATAGCTTCATCATGTCATCTTGTTTGGGTTGTGTAAAAAACACTTCGCAGTGTTTCGGGAATGTTATTTCATGGTTTTAAAAAGTAGACCTAACAGGAACATCTCTATAACATTGTTTACTGTGTAGAAATGAATCCTCTGGATGAAAATCTGTATTTCTGTGTGAGAACTTTAAATTCACTGTAATGTGCAGATCAGTGTCTGATGTTGGATTAAAGTGTTTATGAGGTATTTAATCACACTAACAGAATGAAGAGGCCTAATTCTTTTAGCAGTATTTACTTACTGAAAAACATGATGGCATGAAATGAGCCTCATTACTTTGTTACACAAAGCTGAAATCATCCAGACATGGATATGAAATAATACACTACAGGTACAGTAACGTGTTCTAAGGTCACACTGTCAGTTTTTGGCATTGACAACTACTTTTACTTATAGGTGTGAATCGTGAAATGTCTTGTTCACAAATCAGCTTACAGTAGCACATCAAATACTGTTTGTAAAAATGATATTACATTGTGTTATATTGTGAAATATTACAATTTAAAATCACAGTTTTCTATTGAATCTATATTCAATTGTTGTCGAATTTTAAGTTGTTACCCCAGGCTTCAGTGTCACATGACCCTTTTGAAATAATATGCTGATTTGCTGCTCAAGAAATCTACATTATTAACATTTATAAAGAAATCTTTATTATTAACATTATTAAATCCTTATTGTTATTATTATTATTTAATGCTGCCTTGCTGAAAAAAAAAAGTATTTCTAAAAAAAAATCTTTCTGACTCCAAATGTATTCATAATATTTTTTTGGGAACCAATTCAAAACTTTATCTGTAGCAATTATAGCAAAAAATATTAAACAAGGCGTGTGAAATGCATTCAAATTTTAATTTTGAAATAATGTTTTATGTATCTTCCTTTACAGTGCGCCTTTGATCTGTGCGCGCTTTGTCGTGTCTCCCACAGAAAGTCGCGAACTCGCGTAATTCAAATTAACGGTCATTTTGATTTGCCGGCTGACTGACTAACAATCATTTATCAATCGTCTTTATTTAATAATCACGTTATGATTGTATGAAGTCTCTTGGAAACACCACTGAAGTACAACTGTATTTTTAATAAGAGAAATTGCGTGCGTCTCTATCAGCTTATAAGTATGTAGCCAGGGCACTGATGGAGTCGTCCACATTCATGTTGTACACGATGATCCACGACCTAGTAAGCAAGGGAGCTGATTAATACGCAGGGTCATTTTGTTGAAGCTTCTACTCTTTTAGTCCATCGCTCGTACTGTAGGAGGCGCTGTGACGTCATCCCCCCCCCCCCCCCCCCCCAGTAAAACCACTGAAGAAAAAGACCTGAGCTCTCAGACGGTGAGTGTTTTTTTTTATTTAGTTTTTAATTTATTTTATCAGGGAGAGTACACATTAATAGTACATAACAATATGTAAAATGCGCCAGATTTAGCCAACACTGGCTAATTTTCATCCGTTGTCCCTTTTGCAGGTTGATGTTAATGACATACACACAAACAAAAAAACTACCATACCAGAATATCTATAAATGTTTATAATTTTGATTCAACATTAAACATATTTTCAGCTTTTTTGCGATACCACAATGACCTGTTATTTGTTTTCATTCTTTCAACTCAGTTGAAAGTCTATTCCACTCATGTGTTCCTCTAAAAGCCAAAGATAGCTGACCAAAAGTAGTTCTTTTTAGTGGTACCTTACAATCACCCCTAATTCCAGCTTGTGTATACCGTCCTGTTATCTGATCAGTATAATCTTTAAAAACAGGGGGAGCAAGGCCATTTAGAATCTCTACAATTTTTTTTACATTATATTTGTGTTTTAGCTGTTAATGTGCTTGCTGTTGTTTTAATTTACGGTCTCTATTTTTTTAATAGAGCCTTTCCTCACCCTCTCAACGTATGAAAATTAACCCCTCACGAATATTGAACATGGTTTTATTATAGTAAGGGTATAGTAACCATGGTTTTTGGCCGTTTGATTACCATTTGTATGACCACAGTTTTACCATAAATGCCATGGTTAATTTATAGTTACCATGGTAAAAAAAATTATAAATGCTATGCTTTTAAAGTTTTCACAGTTCGGGAGAAATTAGTAGAAATCTGGCAATATCATGTTTAATATCTGAATGTAAGACATTAAATAATATTCCTGCTCTGTGCTGGGTCAATATTAGAATTAAGACCCATAAACACATTTACATCTGAAATAAATCATTCAGAATATTCTCATAAATGAAATGTTAACTACTTTAAGTCAGTTATGTAGTTCTGTTCTTGTTAATTTGTATGTAAACAATAATTTTGAGTTTAAATCAATCTCAGTCTATTATAAATGCTTCTCATTATAATGATGTTGTGTTTGTCTTCAGATGTTGACCATGAAAGTGCAGATGGATGTGATCTGCTGTAAATGAGAGGTTTGAACAGTTCATCATTTCATCCTTCAGCTCAATCAAACCAAAGTTTAGTTAGCTTCTCACTTCTTATGCACATCTCAAGTTAAAGTGTCATGACCACCCCCCGCGCACTTTCTCCGGTCCATATATGATGTTTGATCTGCGTTGCGTGCGTTCTGAGCAGAAACCGCTCTCAAACGCACTCCGCATGTTTGTTACATGATTTGAACTACTGAAATGCGATCTCATGCGTAATTAGGTGTGTAACGATATTCAACCCAAACTGAAAAACTGCGATACAACACTCACGGTATGTATCACAATAATCTCATGGCGTTACGAATGCGCCCCACCCCTGCTGCCCCGCCCATCCATGGGCCATTGTTAAGGTTGACCTCAATTAACCTCATGGCATTAAACAATTTTTTCTTCCTTGACATTTGATTAAATAGTAAATAGGCATGTAACAGTACACGTTTTCTTCACGTCAAATTTTCTTGTTTTTTATGTTTACAAGACAAATACAATGCTGTTGCCCAACCCAAATTATCCACTAGGGGTGGGAATTGTCAAAAATGTGACGATTCGATAGTATTGCAATATTTGGGCCACGATTCAATATTATTGCGATTCTCAATATATTGCGATACAGCAAAAATTGTATCGAGTGTCCTCATAAGAGCAATCTTAAATTATTTAAATAAAGTCTTAAATGAACATAGAGATTTGTGAGAAAATGGGACGCGTGTCAGATCTCGTCTCTGGCCCACATTGCACTGCATTAACGAATGTAGGCTACAGCTTATGTAACGTTACGCTCAACGCCTGTCCGAATTCGCTCACTTGTTTTCATTCACTCCTTCAAGTGAACAGTATTAGTGGACTAACTTAGGGAATAGGCCTAACTTAGTGAATGAGGGTTTAGGGGGGGATTTCAACCCATGTACTCAAGCAGTGAAAAATAGAGGACACTGACAACGCGCTGACAGACAGGACCGAGCAGGTAATATTTAATATGAATTATGAAACAAACAAAGCTCACTGAGCTCCCAGCACATAACTTAAAATTATTTAAATACAATAGAGTAACATAAAGCAGACATAGAGTAACATAAACCTGAGAATAATCATAAAACCGAAATTTAACCACACTTTCGATTTGAAAGAAGACGGAGCGTCGTGTACAACCAATAGTGAAGCCATTTTCATTTGAATTTGCTGTTGAATGTAGACAACAAAGCACCGCAACAAGCGCTACCTTGTGGATGTAATACACAAATGTAAATGATCAGATTAAACTCTGAGAAAACCGGAAAGTAAAACAGATAATTTTATAATTAAATATCGCAATACTTTGCGCTACTGTATCGATATAATTGCGTGTGCAAAATATCGCGATACCGAACAGAATCGATTTTTCCCCCACCACTATTATCCACCAATAATTGCAATAAGCTCCGTGTATTGTAACTTCCGATAAGAAACAAAGTGTAATTTTTCAAATTATGTCCATTTTATCACAAAATTCAAACAATAAATCCCGTTTTGACGCTTTTTTTTTTTTTTACGTGGAGTCACGGATCACTTAACTGTAAGGGTCAGTACAGTTAAAGACCCAGAACCAGATATGATGAATGAGACCCGGAGTCAGGAGTGCAGTCAATTGAAGAAATTGTTTACTAAAGATAGTTTGTAGTTTCATCAGGCAGAAGTCAGCTTCAAGACTCACAAGGAGTTTGTAGGCAGCCCCGCTTACAGTTACAATGATCAGAGCAATTATACCCTTCACTAAGGTCTAAGCTACTTCATTACTTTAGGTTAAATGTTTCTGATTGGCTAAGAAATAGATAAACATAGTGAATTTCCACACATGGACAGATAGACTGAAGCATATGTGACCAGTCACGGAAACTAGGGACACAAGTCGGTTCTGGGGCATTTTGAGTTATTCATAGATTCTGAAAGTGTAGTCTCCAAGCTTTCCAACGATGTGTAACATGTGGAAATCTGATAATATTTGGAGAAGTTTTGGCCATTTGAAGGTAGGCACTTAAAAAAGCTCAAAGATGAGAAAACGACCTCGAAAGATTGTGCAGTTCTCACCTCTCTCTGCTGCTAGGAGTGACAATAGGGCTCATTTACATCTCATTTAGATAAGCCATACCCCCTGTAAAGCTCCCCCCTGTGCTTTACAGCTTTTTTTTGCACTTCGAATGAGTGCACTTCTGCAGCAGCTCTAGGCGAAAAACAATTGTGATGCCCCTCTATTTGCAACGTACCAGCAACAACACACAAAGACCAATATGCCATATAGCCTACATATAACGCAAAACCAGCAACAACACACAAAGACCAATATGCCATACATATAGCGCAAAACCAGCAACAACACACAAAGACCAATAAGCCATAGGCCTACATATAACGCAAATAGTGCGCAACGCGCGTGTGCCCAAAATGTCAACAATATTAAAGTTTATGCAGGAGGCAAATGCCTGCTGGCATTTTTCTTTAAGCAGTCATGACAGGAATTTTCCAAATAATCACATTTCACCTCCTCAAATTACTGTTGCAAATCTCTTTACACCACTTTCTTATGTGCGTATACTATACACACACAAATGAAATGTCCTCAAGCACATTATATCATCAGCAGGTTCAGCATCTTAAATAACGACTAAAGAGCAAATGAAGCTTAACTTACGTTTCAGAAACGCGCACGGCAGGCCTTCATCGCCTTCATCGCAGCAAAGTTCTTAACTGCATCCTCTATTTCGATTCTCTGTGCCAGTTCATGTTCTGTGGAGATTGTTGCCAGTCCATTAAGTCTGTTCAGTTCACAAAACTTTCCCCATTCAAAGCAATCGGGACGTCACATATGAAACAGCCAGCCACCGCTGTCAGCGAGCCGAGCCGCCATATTCAACACTGAGGGCGCGCGCGTCGCGCCCATACCTCCGGTTCAGTTTCCCGAGCGGCGAAAACATTTTCGGTGTAACTGCCACGGTTCAGCTCGTCTGCGACAATCTTTGCGGCGTCCATCTTCATTGAATTTTGATATCAGATAGAGCCGGCCAGAGCACAGCATAATAAGTAGCCATGCGGTTCACTTGGAGGGCGGGGACAAAAGCGCCATATTCAGTATGGAAATACACACAGACAATAACACGCCACGCCCCTACTGCGTGCTAGAATCTCCGAAAACAAGCCGATTTCAACCTCAAAATGTAAGCTTTTAAATATACCAATACTCCTATCTCAAACATGGAGAGGCTTCTTCGTGATTTCAACTAACAGATTCTGCAAAAAAATGAAATTCACCAATTTTGAAAAAAAACTCTTCTTTCTCATTTTGCTCAAAAGTTGTGCTGCCGACTTGTGTCCCTGGTTTCTGTGACGGGTCACATATCTCCATCAATTATTCAGCTGACACTCAGACCCTGGATTTACACACTTCTTGATATTCAACGTCGCAGATCTGCGTTTCTAGTTGCCAACATGTTGAAGAAAACAAGTCAGTCCATCTCCAATAATGCCACTTGTTCCTTAACCTGTAATCAAGAAGACCAACACACACACCGACACACAGCTTCTTCAAGGTTGAATTTGGTCGGGCTCTAACGATAAACAGGAGACTTTTCTCTAAACATCTTCTTTCTCTTCTTTCTCTCAATGAGAGGACACTTTAATCTAACACAGGAAAGTAAAGACTTTAGGCTTGTTCGACTTGAACCGGCACTGCACAGACCGATCGGTGAATGACATCAAAGTACCACGAGAGCGATTAGAGAGCAGACGGCTCGTATGCTTATGAATCACTCTCGCGGTACTTAGATGTCATAAACCGATCGGTCTGTGCAGCGCCGGTTCAAGTCGAACAAGCCTATTAACTAAGAAATGGTCACTTAAACTATTGGTTCCAATGACCCTTGTGACCTATAGTCATCATGGTGAGCTAGAAGAACAGATATTTTAACACGTTGAAGACCTTGTCAAACAAAACGAGTCCATATTTCATTTCTAGATGCCGGCTAAATGAGCAAGCACTGTTACTGCATTCCTGGCATGGGTCCGACCCTCAGTCAACTCTCAGATATCAAATACAGACCTTAGAGAATGCATGAAAAGAACATTTCAGGAATCACACTGGTAACTTCTATAAATGAGTAAAACCTCATAAGCTTAGAGAAGTCATTCAACTCATTTGATATTAAGAAGGAAAAATATTGATTAATACCTTGACTATAATCACTCATTAGATATACATTGAAGTGGCAGTGGATTCCAGAATCCACCCCCTTCACTATATAGGTGCCTCAGTTTAAGCAGCAGTGCGAGTGAAAGCAATCATCTCTTCATAATTAACTTAAATGAACATCTTAAGGTGTTGAAAGATACAGCACAACTTACTGAAACATATTATATGCTGTGTAACCACTCAATCATTGTTTCAATGGCAGAAAGACATCAGTAACCAATCACACACTGCGGATGCACGCTTCTACGTCAGACTCTTTGACTTTGTTTTTCAATCCGGAAGAACAAAATTGCTCAGAAAACACAAAATAACCATTTTCCACTTTTTGGTAAAATTTACGAGTGCTTTTAGTGTTTTCAGTGATGTGCAGCCTGTACATATCTTTACTGTGTTATACTGACGCTCAGGATCATGGGTCCGCTGATCAAACCTCTGACTGTAACGCTGGAGAACAGCAGATGAAGATGTGCTCCGTCAAACTGGAGGACTGCAGGAACCTGATAGAGAGACGAGGAGAAGAAACCACAGCACAGGAACAACATGAGGAGGAGGATGAAGATAAGATTGAGGATTTTGATGATGATGACTTTGTTCTGTCAGGTATGTTTCTTCTAGGCTTGCTGTGATTGTCGGTGTTCCCGGTGTTCATTTACATCATTTGCCCACCGCCGCAGCAGCTCATTTCCATTTAAAGGGACACACACAAAATGATGTGTTTTTGCTCACCCTCAAAAAGGGACAATTTTAACATGCTATAAAAAATTATCTATGGGGTATTTTGAGCTGAAACTTCACATACACTCTCTGCAAAGGCTGTGATTTAAAGGACCCCCCCAGTATACAGTATAATTACAGAATAATGCCACTTTTTACAAGATGTAACATAAATGATGTACCCAGTTTATATTTTATGCCCATTATTTTCCTTTCAGATAACGACGCTGGTTCATCTTTTGATGGAGAAACTGCCTCTACATCCATAGAGCGACAGACAAGAAAGAGCTTCTCCTGTGGAAAAACATTCAGCAAACAGGAACATTTAGCGAGACGTAAGAGAAAATACACAGAACTGAAAGACTTCACCTGCAAGATATGCGACATCAGCTTTAAAACCTCAGAAGAGAAGAGACGTCATTCAAAAGAGCACAAGAAGAAAGAGTTTCATTGTGATCAGTGTGGGAAGAAATGTAATTCCTCTTCTAGTTTCTACCGTCATAAGGCGACTCATAAGGACAGGGAGGAAAAGCTGTACCAGTGCCCTCACTGTGAGAAGAGCTTCACCCAGGGATCGATTCTGAAGAACCATCTACTTGTGCACAGCAATGAGAGGCCGTACAATTGCAGTGAATGTGAGAAGAGCTTCAAAAAGAAATCCATTCTGAAGAGCCATCTACTCACACACACCAATGAGAGGCCGTACAAGTGTCCTCACTGCGAGAAGAGCTTCAACCAGGGATCCCATCTGAGGAGCCATCTACGCATTCACACCAACGAGAGACCGTATCAGTGCCCTCAATGTGAGAAGAGCTTCAGAGATGGATCTAATCTGAGGAAACATCTATTCATTCACACCAAAAAGAAGCCTTACCAGAAGAACCATCTATTCACACATGACAATGAGAGTCCATATCAGTGCCCTCACTGTGAAAAGAGCTTCAAAGATGGATCTAATTTGAGGGAACATCTACTCATTCACACCAATGAGAGTCTGTACAAGTGCCCCCACTGTAAGAAGAGCATGAAATATGAAACCAGTCTGAAGAAACATCTACTCATGCACAGCAACGAGAGGCCATACCAGTGCAGTGAATGTGAGAAAACCTTTACAAACTCAACTTCTCTAAAGTTACACCAAAAAATACACTCTGATGTCAAACCGTATCAGTGTTCACACTGTGAGAAACGTTTCCATCATTCGACTCACCGGAAAACCCATGAGAGGATTCACACTGGAGAGAAACCGTACCTGTGCTCCTTCTGCGGGAAGAGCTTTGCGACTCCATTTTCTTTCAGAATTCACATGAGAGTTCACACTGGAGAAAGACCGTATCACTGTGGTGATTGTGGGAAGGGTTTTTACAAGCCAAGTGACTTAAAAATACACAAGAGGACTCATACAGGAGAAAGACCTTTTAAATGCTCACATTGTGACAAGACTTTTGCTCGATCAAGTGACCTGAAGGTCCATGAGCGATGGCATACAGGAGAGAAACCTTACCGCTGCTCCATCTGTGGCGAGAGATTCGCTTTTAAATGGGGTTTTCAGAACCACCAGAAGAAACACGCTGTTTTAGAATCATCATAGCTTCATCATATCATTATGTGTGACCCGTGCTGGCAAAATGAGTTGCATTGAGCACAATTAAAAAAATTGTTTTCGTTATTTTCACATTTTTAATAAAAAAAACCTTTATATATGATTATTATATATGATTTGTTGAAGTTAGACAAAAAATGCCTGAGCTACACCTGTTTGAAGTCGCCAGAGTCAGCAATGTCAATTTTAAGGAAATTCGAGGAAATAGTTTTTTGAAGGTTCCAAAACAAAATCACCAAGCAACCATACCTCAAAATCCCTAATAACACCAAATTTGGCACACACAAAATCAAAACCAAAAATATATATTCAACCTTTTTTCCTGATGATACCACAATTGTTTGATTAACACTTATGAAACAGACAGCCTATCTGTGCGTCCACACCGCTGACGGCGATAGCGTCAAAGTGGCCGGAAGTCATGCATTTTCAATGAGAGCCGTCGGCGAGCTCCGGCGAGGGCGGCACGGCGCGTCTTGGACGGTGAGAACGGCGAGGAGAGTTGAAATCAGGTCAACTTTATGATAATGAGCTATGATGCGGTTCGGCGGCAACCAGTCGTAATGTAGAAGTGCTCTGTTTGAGAGGATTCCAGAGAACGTAGTCCTGTAAACTTTGGTTCCGACCACATAGCCGGGTTTCAGTCACGTGATTATGATGACGATTATGATGACGTGGGAAGGCGGGGCGATTTCAGATGGAGGGCAGGAAGTAAACATGGAGAATACGTCTTTGGAGGAAACCGTTGCGGAGAGTCCGTATTGTGTCTAATTTACCGTGATCATTTAATGTCCCATTCCCACTGATCCCCTGAACGACAACCTAATGCTATATAAACACAGATACAAAAAAACACGTTGGCTAGCTAACATACCGTCGCTGCAGAAACGGCATTAACAGACTCTGCTCTTCCCAAACCGCAGACGTAACGTTATGTTAAAAATCCACTTTTTACTACGTTGTTCTGTGAGCTTTTTACATTTCTCACCTTTATGAATGACAATCTTTGGTACTCTATAAAAACCCTTTCCCTTTTCTCGATTAGAACGATTGGAGCAGCCGTAAACTACACAAAACATTGATGGCAGATCCTCAGCTATTTCACTTCCTGCCCTCCATCTGAATTTTCGCGCTCTCGCGATGCAGCAGCGTGACGTCACGTGAAACCAACCTATTAGTTCCAAAGCAGAATAGAGGAGAGGTTGATCATTTGAATTTGAAAAGAAGGCACGCAACACTACTTATAGGCAAGATTTTCGCGCTAGAACACTTGTTTTTCATCGGGAATGCAAATTAGAATAGCACTTAACCATGAACACAAAAGCCACACCTCACAAATGGCTTTTAATTGGTTTATTTCGTTAGCAAACATGTCACTATAATTAAGTTCTTTCCATCGATCAATTTTCTGCAAAAATAACGATCGACATGCTTCTTTGCTTTACAGACCCTTTAAATAAAGTTTTAAAAAATACCAAGCATTTGATCTACATCAGAGCGTCCACGAATCTTTCTACGGCGTCGCTAGCAGGGCGATTCGCTCTCGCCGGCGGCGGTGTGAACGCATGGTAAATATTAAAACCTACTGTACCTCACGGATCTAATATAATGTTAAACATCAGATGTTTTTCCCAGACAGTAAACCAAACCTTAATTTAAGACATAACAGATAATGTTTGCATGAATACTCGCCAAGATAGATATTTTAAATACTGATAAATACTGTAATTCTGTGTATACAGTATGTGTATATCGGGATCACGTGCGCTGTCCGAGAGCCCGTGATTTTAAATCACTGTTTTCTATTTGAAACTATTCAAATGTATTTGTTTTCTCTTCAGTGAGTCAAAGCTGCGTTTTGATTGGCCGTTACTTCCTACTGTTACTCCCTACTTCAATGTCACATGACCCTTCAGAAATATTTCTAGGATGCTGATCTGCTGCTCAAGAAATCTTTCTTATTATTATCGCGGTTAAAAATGCTTGTGCTGCTTAATAAAGTGTAGAAAATGACAAAGCGCTTTATTTAGGATTCTACAACAGAAGTGAAGAACAGTATTTATTTCAAACAGAGAGCGTCTGGAACATGTACCTTCCTTTACAGTGCGCCTCTGATATCTGCGCGCGCTTTCTCCTGTCTTCCACAGAAAGCCGCGAACTCGCGTAATTCAAACATTAACGGTAATTTCGATTTAAGGGCTGACTGACCGCGTAAAGCCGAGAACTCAAGTCATTCAAAAATTAACGGTCACTTCGATTACCGGCTGATTTACAAACATTCGTTCATCAATCGTCTATTATAACCATGTACTGTTATGATAGTATATTAGTCTCTTGGAAACGCCACTGCAGTACAATGGTACTATTTTAAATGAGGGAAAATAGGTTTGGTGTAGACTCTCTTTTACTTCATCGCTTGTACTGTAGGAGGCGCTGTGACGTTATTTAGTCTACCGGCATAACCACCGAAGAAACTAAAGAAAGACGACTCGAGCGCTCAGGCGGTAAGTGTTAGCTGCTAGCCTGTTTTACATTGTTTATGCGTTTTGCCTTTTATGTGCTTCTTGTTGTTTTTGTCCTAGTTTTTAATAAGTTTAATTGAAGCTTTTCCTCGTCCACTTGCCTGAAAAATAACCTTGGTTTTACTAGAATAACCATAAAAAATGTCCTGTTGTTTCATTACAGTAACCATTTTTAAAACCATGGTATTGGTAGCAAACAATGTTTAATTTTTAGTACTAGATGCGTTTACATTTTTCACGGTTTCTAAAGAAATTAGAAAGCTGAGAATATCTTAAAATGAGTTATACATGTAATAATGTATTATTTGAAAATTGCCTATACTAAGGCAGGCTATTTTGAGTTTAAATCAGTGTCAGTTAATTTCAAATTCTTGTTGTAAAAATGAAAATGTGTTTGTCTTCAGATGTTGACCATGACAACACAGATGGATGTGATCTGCTGTAAATCAGTAGGAACGGATCTGTCCATGCTGGATATTGAGGATTTCATCACTGAAATCTGTCAGCTGAAGAAAGAGGTGGCGTCACTGGAGGCAAAGCTGAGAGAAAGAGGAGACAAACCCAACAGAGAGGTTTGAGCAGCTCATCATTTCATCCTTCAGCTCAATCAAACCAAAGTTGTGTTAGCTTCTAGTGTTGGGCGATATGCTCCATTTTCCTATCGTCCTATCGTCAGCCTGTGAGATCGGCGATACACGATAATATAGTGAGGGGGCGGGGCTTACTTTACTTTTTACTTTGATTATTAACTTGATTATTTACTCATTAATTTGCTTGTTTTATTACTTCGTTTTATGTATGAGAATCTTTTTCTATTTTGCTAGCAAAGGTGGAGTGTTTATTAATAGGCTAAATCAGGTTATTTCCCGCTATAGTGAGGTAAAAAAAGAAGATCCTAATCATTCTTGTATCTTACTCAGAGTATTTCAACATGTCAGCGCGAAATTTAGACACACATATCCTCTCATGCGTTACAGATGCAGCATTTTGACGCTGTTTCTGAACGAGATGAGAACACGTTTTAATAGTTTTTTTTGTCCAGAAAGAGTCAGAGTTTGCGATATCCTCCAGTGCTCTCTCTGTCTGGATGAACTTCACATGTGCGCACTTTTCACCCAAAGAACGCTGGTTCATGTGTTTTACATGCCGGGAGAATTCAGAGGAAGCGGCAGAAATCAGTCGATTCATTTATATTAAACTTATGACCTGACTCCGATAAAGGAAAACAGGTTGTTAAGTTTACATGACCACATGCATTGTCAGTTTATTCAGCATAATCGGGTTAAGAACGTGCATGTAAACGCGCTCATTCCCTGAAAGTGAAAGTAAAAATGGAGTGAGCTTTCTGCATCTCTCGGTGACGACGATGGATATAACGGTAGGCTATAGCAACTATCTTAATTTACTGGCTTAATATTTCTCTTGTTGACTGACATTAATGACTGAAAAACTATATCATTTTAGTGATATTATTATTATTTAGTAATTGTATTGTTTTTAGTGTTTTTAGTGCCATTAAACGTTTTGTTAATGTGCTATAGAAACAAAATACTTATGAACAACGATGCCGTTTTCATCTTGCATCTGTATAAGAATGATGCGTCTGTTAAAACAGCTCTTGACAAATTGTGAATGGATCACCTTTAAATTCAGTTTTGATGTGGGATGTAGTTTTTTATTCTGTTTTAAAAACATTTTCTTAGAGGAGTCCTCATACACGCGTGTCTGTGATGTCGCAAGTGTTAGTCTATGGTGATGTCGTTATGAATTTAGGCAAGGCAAATTAATTGTAGGCTAGTTCCTAATATTAATTTAATAATAATACTAGCTTTATAGTAATAATAATAATAATTTAATACATTAATGGTAAACGAACCAATTATCGTGTTGATATCGTCAAAGGCATTTGCCATCGGCAAGATCTCGGACTATCGTCGATACACGATACTATCGTCTATCGGCACAACCCTATTAGCTTCTCACTTATTATGCACATCTCAAGTTAAAGGATTAGTTCACTTTTAAAAAAAACTTTTGCTGATAATTTACTCACCCCCATGTCATCCAAGATGTCCATGTCTTTCTTTCTTCAGTCGAAAAGAAATTAAGGTTTTTGATGAAAACATTCCAGGAATTTTCTCCATATAATGGACTTCAATAGGACCCAAACGGTTCAAGGTCCAAATTACAGTTTCGGTGCAGCTTCAAATGGCTTTAAACGATACCAGACGATGAATAAGTCTTATCTAGCGAAACGATCGGTCATTTCAAAAATAAATAAAAGAGTTCAAGTTTTATAAGCACAAATGCTCGCCTTGCTCTGTTCTGTGATGCGCGTTCGTGACACCACGTAATACGCAATTACGTTGAAAAGGTCACGCTTGACGTACTGAGTCAGTGTTTACAAATGTATACTTTTAGCCTTTTTAATATTAAAACACCCAGGATACACACACGAAATGGACATTTTTAACGGTAAACTGACACAAAGACATTTGAATATGTGTATATGGTCCTCCTTCCTCACATTTGTAAACACTGAAGCGTGAACTTTTCAACGTAATTGCGTATTACGTGCCGTCACGAACGCGCATCACAGAACAGAGCAAGGCGAGCATTTGTGCTTATAAAACTTTAAAACTTTTTTATTTATTTTTGAAATGACCGATCGTTTCGCTAGATAAGATTTATTCATCGTCTGGTATCGTTTAAAGCCATTTGAAGCTGCACCGAAACTGTAATTTGGACCTTGAACCGTTTGGGTCCTATTGAAGTCCATTATATGGAGAAAAATCCTGGAATGTTTTCATCAAAAATCTTAATTTCTTTTCGACTGAAGAAAGAAAGACATGGACATCTTGGATGACATGGGGGTGAGTAAATTATCAGCAAAAGTTTTTTTAAAAGTGAACTAATCCTTTAACAGCAAAATATGCAAACACATCACCAATATAACCACTACAGATAATTGCTGAGTAATGATGCTGATATTAACAGGTTGTTTATTTGTGTTGATCTATGATGTGTTTGTCAGGATCTGGAGAAGGTTTCAGTGTGTGTGACTGATGGGACAGAAGCTCAGGATTCAGTCTGGAGATCCAGAGACACACAGGACTCAGAGCTCAGCCTCACTTTACTGTGTTATACTGACGCTCAGGATCATGGGTCCACTGATCAAACCTCTGACTGTAACGCTGGAGAACAGCAGATGAAGATGTGCTCCGTCAAACTGGAGGATTGCAGGAACCTGATAGAGAGACGAGGAGAAGAAACCACAGCAGAGGAACAACAACAGAGCCTTAAGGAGGAGGATGAAGATCAGAATGATGATGAGAATTATGAAGATGATGATGAGAATGAGGAAGATGAAGATCAGAATGATGTTGTTGATGACTTTGTTCCTTCAGGTATGTTTCATATACTGAATTAACAGAATTACTATTATTCAATTGTAAAAATATTATGCATGTTCTGACCTAAATTTGTGTGGAACAGCATTTGTTGTGAATTCTGCCAATTTGAGACCCTGAGAACGGCACATTGTGAGCTGCACGTGTGTAAAATATCACAGTGACTATGTTTACATAAACAACTTTTTTTTCAATCGGACTGAATTTATTCCGATTGATGAATCCGAACGTAGTGTTTACATGAACGCTAAACAAGTGAACGGGTTATACAACCGACATACGTCAAGGGAGCACAAGCGGTTTGGAAAGGAGACAGCGGCACAGCCACACCTTCTACGCGTTTTTAAACGGGCTGGGCGATAAAACGATAACAGCATGTCTCGTGATAGACACGTTATCAATAAAAATGCGTCTGATAAAACGTTCGATAATTTTTTTTTCTTCGTCGGATGAAACCAGGTTGCGAAGCAAGTTTGGTTGCATGAACAAAGGCACTCACTCTCTGGTAACCTAGCAACGTAGGGAGTGAGACGCTAACACCCAATCATGTAACAGTGTCACGTTTCGTTGCGCCACATCGTTGTCTCATGTTGGATTCTTCAGTAACAGAACCGGGTAATATGCAGCTAGTGTGTTTTGAAACCAGCGAAAATTGCAGGATAGTGTAGAACATGGATTCACACAACGTCACATCACGCACTTAAAGCGCTTCTGTGAATGGAGAAAACAGAATAAAACTAATATATAGGCCTATATGTGAAATTTCACTTTAAAAAAAAGACATTAACAAAATGAAAGGAAAAATTTTGCTGAGCTTCGGTTAATTGTGACAGGGTCCAAAGTTCACGGAAAAGGAAACCGAGACGGCAGAAAACTGCATCGTGCTTGTTTTCTGTATTTTACAAAAAGCTTTACAGTTTTGAATCGTGTCTTGCTTCTATCCGTATGTCCATAAGAAACAGGTTCCTCAGAAGGACACAAATACCCGCGATTGCGCACACAACATAATCTAGTATTGCTAACAGCGTACCCTGTTCATTATCAAAATAAAATACAGTCAACCAAACATGGAAAGTTACACTGCTCAATTTAAGTAGTCCGTAGTGCAATCTGTGTCATGCACCATGACCACAGACACAAACTCACTGTTAGGATGATGTTTTACGTCGATAATGCGAGTGAAGTTAGTGGGGTTTGAGCCTGTTGTGGGAACTGTCATCTGACATAACATGCGATTTTCTCTGAATTGTAGACCTAATTGTTTGACAGTTACATATATATCCTCGGAAAAACTAACGCGGATTGCCATGGCAACTTACATGATAACTTGACAGCTGATTGCAATCATATCACTCACGTTGATATTGGCTATGCATCTCTCACATTTGCACATGTCTATACTATTCGAATTTGTGATTGTTTAACTGACAAATTAAAATATTAAAGGGGTGGTTTCAGGGTCCGAAATTAACACCCGCCAAGCGCCAAATGCGGGTAGATTTTCCGTTTGGCGAGTAAATCTCAAAAGGCTATCCGCCACACTGGCGGGTGAATGTTCCAGACATCCCAAGTCTCCCGGAAGTTCCGGGAGTCTCCCGCATATTGATAGCGGCTCCCTGATGCCTGCAAATTAGTTCAAATCTCGCGGAATCTAGAGCGAGCGAGAAAGAGCTCGCACATACTGTGCTCCAAACCGTGTAGCGCGTGCACGGCAGAGAGGGAGAGAGCGAGAGACCTAACAAAACAAAAAAGAACAAACAAAAATGCAAAAAAAAAAATATATATATATATATATATGTGTGTATATATATTTATATATTTTTAAACCGTTTAACTGATAGTATTAATCGGTAAAATGTTTTACTTTCGGTAAAGTATCTGATAGTTTTACAAAACCTTCAAATGTACTGTTATGAGCACTAGTTCGATGCTCTCATCTTCCATGTCTTACTATTTGTTGCTCTGTTTTGACTTCTATGTACTCTTATTCATTCAACACAATACCTTATCTCAATTAAATGGACTGAAATGAATGTATATGTGACAAAAAGGCTGTTTATTATTTTGGCCGGTAAAAATATGCTTGGCTGGTGGATTTTTTCATCTACCAGTCCCCGTGGCAGGTGAGCCAAAAAGTTCATTTCGGACCCTGGGTGGTTTACTGCTTTTTTTCTTTGCATGATTGTGTTTATGGGGTGCATATAACATGTCTAAGTGTGTGTTTTTTTTTTTAAAAAGCCTTATTTTTCATAAATTTCACCTTTATTGTAAGCTGCTTTCTCCTGTCATTTGAACGACCGGTTGACTTCCTGATTCTATGAAACCACTCCCTCAGAAACAGGCAATGGGCTCAGATTGGTTAGTTGGGCTGGTGTGTTATAATTGGCTAAACTGCGTAGCGCACGTAGTCGGAAACTTCACGCCCATTTCCTTTACAGGCGAAAGCTGCATGTGCTCCGGTCAAATGTAAATAGTGTCAATAGCCTACTGCCGTATCAGTTTGAGCCAGAATCAGACACAGAAAGAGGCAATGAAGAGAGTCAAGCAGAACCTCCCCACGGCTCTTACAAAACGTTTCTGAATGGTACATTTTTTTATTATTATTATTATTATTCTATTCTACTATTATTATATAAGAATTTCGACACGCTGTTACTTGAAAATGCTACTGCTGCTTATAGCTTTTGAGATACGGTTTTCTCCTAATTAAACATTTAATATAACTGAATAAATGACAGAGTAATACCGTTTTTTAAAGTTATTGTTTTATCAATATAATGAACAACCGTTTATCTATTCACAAAACTTAGTTTAATTAGTGTATCGTTGTCTTTAGGTGTACACGTTTGTCTTACACACACAAAATAGCATCGAACTAACTGGCTACTATAAACAAACAGCGTTGGCATTGGTTTACGTTCTTGATCAAATCGAAAAATTACGTCATAAAGTATACATGGAAAATACATTTACAAAATTAGTACATAATTACAAATTCAGTTCCAAAATGTTTGTACGTGTTTGTCATAGACACACGAAATAGCATAACTAAGTGGCTACTAAAGCCAGCGCTGGCATTTGTTTACGTCCTTGATAAAACTAAAACATTACGTCTGAAATTATACATGCAAATACATTTAAAATGATTAAGTCTTACTTACAGGTTGTGGCCCAACAACTGCTGCCTCTGGTTTTAAAGCTGGAACTGCTTCATGCTTTAGTAACAGTTGAATCCGGTGTTGCACCGGCATTGAATTCGTGGAGTTTTCTGGAAGCTGTCTTCTGTAAAATGCGCAGCACAGAGAGCTAAATTACGATTGTAATTTTCTGGAACATAATCAAACATAAATTGTAGCCATTGTTGACGAACTACAGCGTCCGTAGGAAGCCCGAACACAGAAGACCTGACAGCTGGGTGAAAATAACACACTTTCGACGGCATGGCTCCTGCTCTCCACTAGCTGTAACTCTTCCTCTTCGACAAAGCCGCAGAAATATGGCCATGCCCCCTTTTTTGCATATTCCGGAGGGAGGGTTGGTTATGGGTTAGTTACTTATAAAACACGGGAGTATCTCGTTGTAGTCCCATTCGAGTCGTTTTTGTAGGCATTAAACTTCCTGATTTTTCAAAGACGATATCTCTGCTTACGTTGAACTTTCAGTGCAGCAACTTTGCAGATACTGTTCATGCACCAACAGCAACATTACACACTATTTAAAATGAAAAAAGTGAAATCGCAATCAACCACCCCTTTAAACATAACGATAAAATGTTATATAAACGTTATTAACCAGTTAATGGCCATTTCCAATAAGCGTTTCTGTTCATTAAATTTGATTTTGTTTCCATTTCTGGTAATGTTCCTGTCAAAATGTCGTTTCGTGTCCGGTTTTTGTTTTCGGTCATTGAACCGGTTCGGAACCCTGATTGCTGCTACATTTTAAACTTGAAAGTACAACATTTACATTTGTCATTTTATATAGCAATATATTTTATGTTGGTAATCATTTGTTTTTGAAATTGCTTTATATGTCATTCATATTTTATATTTCTACGTTCTCAATCAAACATTTGCCCAAAGTTCTAAATAAAGCTTGAAAAATAATCACATATGAATGAGTAAATTTTTGAATACATATACTTTAAAATGTAGAAAATAAATAGTCCTTTCCATGTGATCATAAACTATTAATTGATTAAATTTACAGAAAATGTACTATATCGTGAGATTTTAGTCATATCGCCCAGCCCTAGCTCAGCAACACTGGACATCAACAACGCGGCATACGCTTATAACTTTTCATTACTGTCTACTTTCTATAACAGTTCTATCTAATACACATATTAGACAGGACTGTTAGACAGATCATAAACTAACAAACACGGAAAATGTGAGCACTTGTGGTTCTGGCTGGTGTTCTCAGTGCAGTCAAAATAAAGGTCCGCTGCGCCGACTTGTGAGAACAATTTATTATGTCAGGTGAATGGTAATGCCAATTCCATAATCAATTCAAAGATAATAAATCCAAAACATCAAATGCTCTGGAATAGAGAGAGAAGATGTGAACCTGACATTATAAATGCATGATGCAGAGTGCAGAGTGCCGGCATCCACTCTGCATCACAGGCTACAAATTGCCCTGAGCCTTTTGTTGCAATTCATTATATACCCAGACCAAGACAGAAACTTATTTCTCATGGAAACACTTGCTAACAATGGGAATTTGCATTCGAAGATTACACCTTTTGAAACCAGGAGGCCATTTGCCTGGAAGACACACCCTCCTGTGTGCAAGATATTTCTAAACTCTTAACCCTCCTGTTACACTCAATAACATCTCTAATAACATCTTTTACCCACTGGGGTCAATTTGACCCTAGTAATTTAAACCTCCAGAATATGATTTCTTTTTTTTCAAAGGTTTGTGTCTCAGGTAATTTATGTCTTTGTTGACTACTAAAATAACCTTTTAAGTTGACATGAGGAGCCGAGACTGAACTCAGGCGATCCCCGCGGTACAGCGGAAGTGGCAGGAAGACGTAACGTCTCCGTTCCCTACCCGCCCCGATCGCGCGCGTGCACTCTCTCACCGTTTTCAAACTGTCTTGCTCTCTCTCTCTCCCTCGCGCATATTAATGAATTAAGTTGACTAAATATCTTTGAGAATACACAATGGTAAAAGGTCGGAAGACCGAAGTTTCACGTGAAGCATTCGGATATATTTTTTTCCTGAACTACCGCTGGTTGTAAATTGTGCTAGAAAAATCTTCTCTGAAAAGCGTTCCCACACATTCAGATAAACCACACTTTCAATAAACAAACAACAACAAAATCTATCCAGTGATGATGTTTTCTGTGTTGAGACAAATCTTGTGCGATGTCCTAACTGCCGGGATAATCACAGAACGTGTGCCGTGGTCCGTTAATGACAGCTCCAATTCGCGAACTAATGACTCCTTTGAACTGATAAAACAACTGATCTGTCCAACACTGAACTCACGAGACATAACAAATCGGTAACACTTTACAATAAGGTTCCATTTATTAAACTCTAGTTAACTACATTAGTTAACTATAATAGTTTCTATGCAGATTTAGCCTACTCCATTACAAAATCACCCCAGTCATTCAGATGATTCATTCTTTCCAAAGAGAGCTATTCAAGTCATCTGGTGAAATTGCTTTCATATCGCGATATATATCGCAGAAAAATAAAATATCGCAATGTAATTTTTTCCCAATATCGTGCAGCCCTAGTGTAAGGTAACTACATGGGTTAAGGTTTAGGGGTAGGTTCGGGGTTAGTACCTAGTTAGTGTCATTACTACAATAAGTACATAGTATGTTCATGCGAAACAGGACTGTAAAACAAAGTGCTACCTTTTAACGTTAGTTTTAGTTTGACCACAGATTAGCTTATAATGCTAGTGTATGGGGCATCGAATAAGTAAAAATAAAAATCGCTGGTTAATACCACTAACAAGGCTCAAAATAGCTCCACTCTAACACGGTAGCATAAACGATGGTCCCTACCTGCAAACCGAAGTATTGAGAACTTTGTAAGTGTACTGACAGTTTAATAAGAAGATACTTTATAAAGACAGTACGCTTTATAAAGAATACCCTACGTCCCCATGAGAAATAATTACCATCCAAATAGGGCTATTTAGGGCCCGAGCACCGATGGTGAGAGGACCCTATTGGAATTGTTTGCCATTGTAATCCTGTCCGAATCTGCCATGTCTGTGTTTTTCCTCACACAACATTTGAAAATTCTAGAGCAAATTACCTACTGTTTTTTCGGCAAACTCAACGGCCCTCTGAGACATCTAATCCAATCCCACCAATCTTCAGAATGCTTTCGTTTAATTTCAAGTTTTTCATTTTAAATTTTAATTTAAAGACACTGCGATGAATACCTATTTTAATATCAGTGTTAAGATATTTTTCTAGATTTATCTGCTTACTTATGTGGGTTTATTATTAAACAGCCACTTCTATAAAGTTTACTTCCATAGGGTTTTTATAATAAATTAAAATAATATTTACCTTAAAGACATATTCATCATACGTGATGATAAACAGGCATAACACACAACCTTTTGTAAAGCACACATCTAGAAAACACACCCACTTCTGTAATAAACATAGAGATGTTAGTCCCGTCCGAATCGATACATGAAATAACAGACGTTGAGTGATGAGGATTGTAACTCAAACGTCGTGTAGAAAACTAGCCCTGTCCGAATGGGATTAAAGATTAAAAATTCCCCACTCTCAAATGTTATTCTGGACCCCTACTGATCAAAATTCAGATATAGAATTTACAGAAAAACTTCAATATTTAATGCTCATTATGTTCCTTTCAGATGACAACGCTGGTTCATCTTCTGATGGAGAAACTGCCTCTACATCCAAACAGCGTCAGACAAGAAAGAGATTCTCCTGTAGAAAAACATTCAGCAAACAGGAAAATTTAGCAGGAAATGACAGAAAACGCACAGAACAGAAAGACTTCACCTGCAAGAGATGCGACATCAGCTTTTCGACCTCAAAAGAGAGGAGACATCATTCAAAAGAGCACAACGTGAAGGAGGAGTTTCGCTGCGAACAGTGCGGGAAAGATTTTTTCACCACTGCTCAGAATATGAGAGCTCATATAAAGACACACAGCGAAAAGACTTTCCGCTGCAATGAGTGTGACAAGTCTTTCCGCACCACACAACAACTTTCAATGCATAAGCGAAGCCACACTGGTGAAAAGCCATACAAATGCCCTCACTGTGAGAAGAGCTTCAGCCTGAGATCGGGTCTGAGGAGCCATCTACTCACACACACCAATGAGAGGCCGTACAAGTGCAGTGAATGTGAGAAGAGCTTCAACCAGAGGGCCCATCTGAAGAAACATCTACTGATACACAGCAATGAGAGGCCGTACAAGTGCCCTCAATGTGAAAAGAGCTTCAATCAGGAATGGGGTCTGAAATGCCATCAACTCATACACAGCAATAAAAGGCTGTACAAGTGTCCTCAATGCGAGAAGAGCTTCAACCAGGGATCGTCTCTGAAGAACCATCTCCTCACACACTCCAATGAGAGGCCGTACAAGTGCCCTCAATGTGAGAAGAGCTTCAAAGAGGGATGTAAACTGAAGAAACATCTACTCATACACACCAATGAGAGTCTGTATAAGTTCTCTCAATGTGAGAAGAGCTTCAACCAGGAATCTAAACCGAAGAAACATCTACTCACACAAACCAAGGAGAGGCCGTTTCAGTGCAGTGAATGTGAGAAAACCTTTACAAACACAACTTCTCTAAAGGCACACAAAAAAATACACTCTGACTTCAAACCGTATAAGTGTTCACACTGTGAGAAACGTTTCCATCATTCGACTCACCGGAAAACCCATGAGAGGATTCACACCGGAGAGAAACCGTACCTGTGCTCCTACTGCGGGAAGAGCTTTGCTAGTCCATATTCATTTAAAGTTCATCTGAGAGTTCACACTGGAGAAAGACCTTATCACTGTAGTTATTGTGGGAAGGGTTTTTATAAGTTAAGTGACTTAAAAATACACAAGAGGACTCATACAGGAGAAAGACCTTTTAAATGCTCACATTGTGACAAGAATTTTACTCGATCAAGTGACCTAAAAATCCATGAGCGATGGCATACAGGAGAGACACCTTACCGCTGCTCCATCTGTGGCGAGAGATTCGCTTTTAAATGGGGTTTTCAGACTCACCAGAAAAAACACGCTGCTGCAGAATCATCATAGCTTCATCACGTCATTATTTTTAGGTTGTGTAAAAAAAAAAAACTTTGCAGTGTTACGGGAACGTTATTTCATGTTTGTAAAAAGTCAAACCTAAAACTACAATATTTGTGGAACATTATTTACTGTGTAGAAATGAATCCCCTGGATCCTTTCTTTGTGACAACTTTAAATTCTCTGTAATGTGCAGATCAGTATTTGGTATTGGATTCAAGTGTGTTTATTGGTTGTTTTTTAATCACTGTAATTTTATTTTAATTCTAGTTAATTATTTCCTGCTAGGTAAGATTCATTTGACTCTGGTAATCTGTATTTTCTCCTTTGTTTCCAGTTGTATTTGAATTATACTTATTGCTAATTAGAAAACAGGAAAAGGAAAGTCAGGAAAAGCGATTAGTCACTACTGGAGAGACTGCATAAGTACTGGCTTAAATACCTGGTTCTATTCTGTTGCTTAGTTTTGATTTCAGCCATTTGCAGACTATAGGCTTTGCTGTGCTAAATTTAAGGGCGTGTACCAACTCGGGTGAAGACCCAACTCCTCGGGGTAAAGACCACCTCCTCGAGTGAGGACCAACTCCTCGGGTGAAGACCACCTCCTCGGGTGAAGACCACCCCCTCGGGTGAAGACCACACCTCCTCGAGTGAAGACCACCTCCTCGAGTGAAGACCACCTCCTCGAGTGAAGACCACCTCCTTGTGTGAAGACCACCTCCTCGTGTGAAGACCACCTCCTCGTGTGAAGACCACCTCCTCGTGTGAAGACCACCTCTTCGTGTGAAGACCACCTCCTCGGGTGAAGACCACCCCCTCGGGTGAAGACCACCCCCCACCTCCTCGGGTGAAGACCACCCCCTCGGGTGAAGACCACCCCCTCGAGTGAAGACCACCCCCTCGGGTGAAGACCACCCCCTCGGGTGAAGACCACCCCCTCGGGTGAAGACCACCCCCTCGGGTGAAGACCACACCTCCTCGAGTGAAGACCACCTCCTCGTGTGAAGACCACCTCCTCGTGTGAAGACCACCTCCTCGGGTGAAGACCACCTCCTCGGGTGAAGACCACCTCCTCGGGTGGAGACCACCTCCCCGGGTGGAGACCACCCTCTCGGGTGAAGACCACCCCCCACCTCCTCGGGTGAAGACCACCCCCTCGGGTGAAGACCAACTCCATGGGTGAAGACCATCTCCTCGTGTGAAGACCAACTCCATGGGTGAAGACCACCTCCTCGTGTAAAGACCACCTCCTCGTGTGAAGACCAACTCCTCGGGTGGAGACCACCCCCTCGGGTGAAGACCACCTCCTCGTGTGAAGACCAACTCCACGGGTGAAGACCACCTCCTCATGTGAAGACCACCTCCTCGGGTGAAGACCACCCCCTCGTGTGAAGACCACCCCCTCGTGTGAAGACCACCTCCTCGTGTGAAGACCAACTCCTCGGGTGAAGACCACCCCCTCGGGTGAAGAACAACTCCACGGGTGAAAACCTCCCCCTCAGGTGAAGACCAGCGACTCTACCTGCGTGACTCTACTGACCAAGGACACTGGTAAGGCACTTAAGTATCTTCCTTGTCTGATTCAACTTTCTTTCCCACTTTATATTGTCATACTCAACATGGGGTTTCAGTACATTCTGTTGTCTCTCAACAATACTCTACCACCACACGCAGAAGGCAGTGCAATACTGCTAATCTGCATTCTATTTTCTCCTCTTCTAATGCACTTCTCTCTGTTTGTGTGGGTCTCTGTAATTGTCAGTCACCAGTCAACAAAGCTGACTTCATTCTATCCTTTGCAACACAATCTACTCTTAATAGCTTGGGCTTGACTGAGACCTGGATTCTTCCAGAGGACTCAGCAACCGCCGGTACTCTCTCTAACAACTTCTCTTTCTCTCACACTCCCCACCAATCTGGGAGGGGTGGAGGTACAGGTCTTCTCATTTCTAACAATTGGAAATACTCCACTCACTCATCTTTATGCAATAACAATTCGTTTGAATTTCATGCTATTACATTTACAACTCTTGTTAAAATCCATATAGTAATTGTAGTAATTGATCGCCCCCAAGGTCAACTGGGTACCTTTGTAGAGGAGCTGGATGTGCAGCTGTCCTCATTCCCTGATGGTGGCACCCCACTTGTAGTCTTTGGCGATTTCAACATTCATCTAGTGAAGCCTTACGCTACTGACTTATCTCTCTCCTAGCCTCATTTGATCTCAAATGGCTCATCACCACAGGTACTCACAAATCAGGCAATCAACTTGACCTATTTTACACACGCAACTGCATCCCAGACAACATTTTGGTGAAACCTCTGCACATTTCTTCATTATTTTTAATCTACAACTTGCTACTTGTGCACAACGAACCCCTCTACCAATTACTTTCAGGCGAAACCTGAACTCACTTTCTCCGCACCATCTTTCCTCTGTTTCCTGTCATCTTTTCTTACCTCACCCACATAATTCTCATCTCTGGATGTGAATACCGCAACAGACACTTTTTGTTCCACATTAACTTCTTTTCTAGACCATATCTGTCCTCTCTCCTCTAGACCAGCACATGCTACTCCCTCTAACCCCTGGTTATCTTCAACTCTCTCCTCTGTCCCTCTGTCCCCCTCCACCAGCTCTTTAACTACTCATGGTTTTACTTATTTCTTCACTGACAAAACCACAACCATCAGCAGTCAGTTCATAGCTACACACACACACACACACACACACACACACACACACACAGGAACTCCACATCCAAGGCCAGAAATCTTTTCTTCTTCTCTCCCCTCGCTGAAGCAGAAGTATCTAAACTTCTCCTCTCCAGTCATCCTACCACCTGTCCTCTAGATCCCATCCCTCACACCTTCTACTAGGCATCTCTCCTACACTTTTACCAGCACTCACACACATCAACACATCTTTCCATGCTGGCATTTTCCCTACCATATTCAAGTAGGCTCGGGTAACCCCACTGCTTAAAAAAACCCACATTAAATACGTCACTTGTAGATAGATACAGACCTGTCTCTCCTACCTTTCATAGCGAAAACACTTGAATGAATTGTTTTTAAACCAATTATCTTTCCTCTCACAGAATAACCAGCTGGATGTCCAACCACAGTAGCTACATGAATCTCAAGCTGTCTGGCGGACATCTCGGCATGGATGAAAGAACATCACCTGCAGCTCAACCTTGCAAAGACTGAGTTCCTCTTTTTTCCTGCCAATCCGGCTCTACAGCACGATTTCACCATCCAGCTAGGTTCATCAATGATTAACCCATCAAGGCCAGTCAGAAATCTTGGAGTAATCTTTGAGGACCAACTGACCTTAAAAGACCACATTGCTAAGACTGCTCGGCCACGCAGGTTTGCAGTACACAATATCAGGAACACCTCTCTTCATCTCTCTGCAATGGCTACCACTCGCTGCTCGCATCAAGCTCAAGGCATTGACATTTGCCTACAGATCTACTACAGGCTCAGCACCCTCCTACTTCCACTCGCTCTCATTAGTCTACATCCCTACCAGGAACCCATGATTGGTAAATGAGTAAAGACTCGTGGTATCATCACAGAGAGATACGGAATCACTCTCCAGAACATTTTCATTCATTGTTCCTTGATGGTGGAATGATCTCCCTGCCTTTATCCGGAATGCAGAATCCCTGACAACATTCAAAAGACAGCTGAAACTCATCTCTTCCATGAGAATAACCTCATCATAACTTTCTTTTAATCCCTCCCTAATCTAGGCTGCCTTTGTATTTTGAGCACCACTTGTGTTTATTTGCCTCTTCACGATGAATCGCTTGCTGTATTCCTCATTTGTAAGTTGCTTCGGATAAAAGCGCCTGCAAAATGAATAAATGTAACAGAATGACAAGACCTAATTCTTTTAGCAGTTTCAGCATTTAAAACTTACTGAAAACATGGTTGCATGAAATGAGTTGTTTTTCCGTCACTTTGTTACACAAAGCTGAAATGATCCAGACATGGATATGAAATAATACACTACAAGTATAGTAACATGTTCTAAGGTTAAGGTAACCACATTTACTTACAGGTTTGAATCTTGAAATGTTTCGTTCCCAAATCAACTTACAGTAGTGCCTCGAATACTGTCTGAATGAACATGCAACGAGAGTCAAGACTTAACTTACCAGTAACCATAGCGACAGTGACCAATGTAATATCTCAGCATACAATAAAGCAGTGTAATGCAATTAAAAATGCAAGTTTATTGTGTTATCTTTCTGTTTGTCTCAGGGAGTTTGTATTTGTTACTGGCCTGCTTCATTTCTTCTTGTCTGTGTTCTGCTGGATGGGGTACAGTAATAAACAGCAAAAATAGTAATATTGTGAAATATTATAATTTAAAATGACTTTTTCTATTGAATCTATTTTCAGATGTTTTCTTTTTCAGTGAGTGGAAGCAGATTTTGATTGGCCTTTACCCCAGTCTTCAGTGTGGCATGATCCTGCAGAAATGGATCTGATTTGCTGCTCAAGAAAGCTTATTAACAGTTGAAAATGCTTGTGAAGCTTAATGAAGTTTGGAAACGTACACAGTACTTTTTTCAGGATGCATAGAACAACAGAGAGCAAAGAACAGCATATATTTAAAATAGAAAGTTTCTGGAACATTATTGTATTTTTTTATATATATAAATTTAATTCGTCCTTGCTGAGTATTAATTTCTTTAAAAAAAACATCAAACTGACCCCAAATGTATATAATCAATTTGGTATTGTTAACCAAAAAAACGTTATCTGTAGCACTTAGATATATAAAAAAAATAAACCAGGGTTAGGTGTTATAAAAAGCATAAAAACGTTTTTAGATTTTTGTAAATATGTTTTTATATAAACCTTCCTTTACTGCGCGCGCATGTTTTCCACAGAAACCCGGGAACTCGCGTAATTTTACCATTTACCGGCTGACTGACTAACATTTGTTTAGCAATCGTCTTTAATAATTCCGTCAATATATTCGTCTATTGGTAACGCCACTGAAATACAATGGTATTTTTAATCAGAGAAATTAGGGTTGGTGAAGCCTCTACTCATTTACTCCATCGCTCGTACTGTAGCAGGCGCTGTGACGTTATTTAGTCTACCGGTAAAAACCACTGAAGAAAGACGAGTACTCAGACGGTGAGTTTAATCTGTTCTACATATTTATGCGTTTTAGCTGTTGGCTTGTTATTTTTCTGTATCTAGTTTTTAATTAACTTAAATTAAGCTTTCCCACGCCCACTTAGCTTATGAAAAATAACTATGGTTTTGCTACAGCAACCATAACAAATGACCTCATGTTTTACTACAGTAATCATGTTTTAACCATGATATTTGTAGTAAACAGTTACTATACCAACACAATGGTTAATTTTCAATGCTAGATTCAAGATTTTGGGTGAAATGAGTGGAAATCTGACAATATCTTGTTTAATATATTACTATATAAGTTATACATGTAATAGTGTCATGTACTATTTGATAATATCCCTGCTCAGTGCTGGCTCAATACTGAAACTAAACATAAATGCTCCTAAACACTTATCTGAAATGTATATTTCTGATTATTCTCCGAAATAGGCTATTTTGAGTTTAAATCAGTGTCAGTTCATTACAAATTCTTCTTGTAATAATGATAATGTGTTTGTCTTCAGATGTTGACCATGACAACACAGATGGATGTGATCTGCTGTAAATCAGTAGGAACGGATCTGTCCATGCTGGATATTGAGGATTTCATCACTGAAATCTGTCAGCTGAAGAAAGAGGTGGCGTCACTGGAGGCAAAGCTGAGAGAAAGAGGAGACAAACCCAACAGAGAGGTTTGAGCAGCTCATCATCATTTCATCCTTCAGCTCAATCAAACCAAAGTTTTGTTTGCTTCCCACTTCTTACGCCTCAGTAATGAGGCTAATATCAACAGGTTGTTGTTTATTTGTGTTGATCTATGATGTGTTTGTCAGGATCTGGAGAAGGTTTCAGTGTGTGTGACTGATGGGACAGAAGCTCAGGATTCAGTCTGGAGATCCAGAGACACACAGGACTCAGAGCTCAGCCTCACTTTACTGTGTTATACTGACGCTCAGGATCATGGATCCGCTGATCAAACCTCTGACTGTAACGCTGGAGAACAGCAGATGAAGATGTGCTCCGTCAAACTGGAGGATTGCAGGAACCTGATAGAGAGACGAGGAGAAGAAACCACAGCAGAGGAACAAGAACAGAGCCATGAGGAGGAGGAGGATCAGAATGATGATGATGTTTATGATGTTCCTGTCGGTATGTTTCTTTCTTTTATGACCAGATATGCTGAAGTAACAGACTTAGTATTAAATTGTAAAAATTTGTTCTGACCTAAAATTCTTGTGGAGCAGCATTTGTAGTGAATTCTGCCAATTCATTAAGACACTGAGAACGGCATTTTGTGAGCTGCCTGCACCTGTGTAAAATATCCCAGTGATAAAATATAAAATCAGACATTGTATTTACTTAAATCACAGCCCTAAAAGTTTGATAACACACATCGAAATTTGGATCAACTTATCCCTGGGCACCCCCCCCCCACACACACACACACCTGTCCCAACCATTTTTTAAAACAAAGTTACGCAACTTATAGGGGATAATTTCATGTGCTTCCATGTCAAAGTATCTGTTATCAGATCTGTTGAACATGCAGCTTCTGTTCATGTCTGCCAAGACATTTTAGAAATCCTGACTTGACAATGTTTTACGGATTATGTAGGGTCACCAAAAATACATACAGTTAGGGTTACATACAACTTTTATATAAGATTTTGGCCATATTGCCCATCTCAAAGTCATTTTTTCCCTGTACATATCGCTTGGTCCCACCACAAGGTGTCACTGTGGCCTCAATGCTTCAGCACTGCCACTCTGAGCTCAATTGCTATGTCCAAAACACGCCCCCTCATTACCATACGGACAAATAAATGTAAAAAATCTTTAATTTAAATACAAACAAGACTTTATTGATTATTTTAACAGAAACTAACATCTAACACAAACACACGCACACACACATTCACTTGAGTTGCAAAAAGAAAGTGAGGAAAGAATGAGTTTTAAGAGAGTAAGATGATGAAATCCCAAGTTTTTAGCAATAAAGAACCAATAATCGTTAATTTAACCCTCCTGTTGTTTCTTTGGCAGGGTTATACATTTTCTATCAATGCACCAGTTCAGCTCGAATCTGGAGCTATTACTTGCGTTTGATGTTTATGTCTTCTTTAAATGGGGATTCCCTTCCTGGTCCACACAACCCTTGGTGTTTTCCTTGTGGGGCTCAAGCTGTGCCCTCTCCAAACCAATCCATCTTTTACAAACTGCCCAACATTGATATCTTGAGCCCTATTTTAACGCATGGCGCAAGTACACGTAGGGCGTGTCTGAATCCAATTTTGCTAGTTTAACGACTAGAAAAATGGTCGGCGCTCCCGGCGCATGGTCTAAAAGGGTTGTCCCTATTCTCTTAATGAGTAATGGGAGTTTTTTGGGAGTAACCTGCAAAAAAACAATCAGAGTGTAATTTTCCATTCCCTTTAAAAGCCAGTTGCGCTCGCGCCATGGCGGATTCGCTATTTACATAACGAAAGACTGAACATGTCTCTAGCAAGGAAACGGATCTGCTCGTGCGCGAGGTTAAAGCGTGCAAGCAGACCATCTAAGGTCAAACCCAGATTCCACCATATCTTTATGTACACAATATGAATCTTTTACATTGTAATCCTTTTATTTTTAATATTTGGCTAGTTTGTGTGCTGCTAGGCGTCCCTGTGTGTGTAATAAGCAGAGTGTACGCACATTGTGGACTCGTCTGTAGGCGCACAATACTAACGTGCTCTTTGAATAACAAAATAAGAATGCGCCATTGACTTTAGACCAGGGTTCAGTTGGTCAATGGCTCAGTCTATTTCAGTTCCTCAAAATAGCAACGCTCCAACAACGCGCCTGAACACACACCTCGTTCTCAGACCAGTAGACCATGGGTGCTCAAATAGGCGCAAATGCATTTGCTATTTAAACAACGTGGCGCAGGACGTGAAAATGATAACTGCGTTAGGCTAAAAATAGCAAAAATACACTTGTTGTGCCTGGCGCTGCATTGCACCGGGTGTATGATAAGGCCCAAAGGGTTCTTAGGTGGTCAAACAACCGTTGGTATTTTCCTTGTGGGGCTCAAGCCTCTCCAAACCAATCTATCTTTTGCTACTCGGATCCTACACAATTTTATGTTGACTGATCATTCAGCTTTAGAAGTTATAGAAAAAGTTACATATTTAATGCCCATTTTGCTCCTTTCAGATGACAACGCTGGTTCATCTTCTGATGGAGAAACTGCCTCTACATCCAAACAGCGTCAGACAAGAAAGAGATTCTCCTGTGGAAAAACATTCAGCGAACAGGGTCATTTATCGAAAAGTGAGAGAAAACACACAGAACTGAAAGACTTCACCTGTAAGATATGTGACATCAGCTTTTCTACCTCAGAAGAGAAGAGACGTCATTCAAAAGAGCACAGCGTGAAGAAGGAGTTTTGCTGTGAACAGTGCGGGAAGGATTTTTTCACCACTCCTTATAATATGAGAGCTCATATAAAGACACACAGTGAAAAGACTTTGCACTGCAGCGAGTGCGACAAGTATTTCCGCACCAACCAACATCTTTCAATGCATAAGAGAATCCACACTGGTGAAAAGCCGTACAAGTGCCCTCAATGTGAGAGGAGCTTCAACCAGGGATCCCATCTGAAGAAACATCTACTCATTCACAGCAATGAGAGTCCATACAATTGTCCCCTCTGCGAGAAGAGCTTCAACCAGGGATCCCATCTGAACAACCATCTACTCATACACACCAATGAGAGGCCGCATCGGTGCCCCCTCTGCGAGAAGAGCTTCAAATGCGGAACCAGTCTGAAGAAACATTTACTCACACACACCAGTGAAAGGCCGTATCAGTGCAGTGAATGTGAGAAAACCTTTACAAACTCAAGTTCTCTGAAGTTACACCAAAAAATACATTCTGATAACAGACCTTATCAGTGTTCACACTGTGAGAAACGTTTCTATCATTCGACTCACCGGAAAACCCATGAGAGGATTCACACCGGAGAGAAACCGTACCTGTGCTCCTTCTGCGGGAAGAGCTTTGCTAGTCCATTTTATTTCAAAGTTCATCAGAGAGTTCACACTGGAGAAAAACCGTATCACTGTGGTGATTGTGGGAAGGGTTTTACTAATTCAAGTGGCTTACAAATGCACCAGAGAATTCATACAGGAGAAAAACCTTTTAAATGCTCACTTTGTGACAAGAATTTCACTCGATCAAGTGACCTGAAGATCCATGAGCGATGGCATACAGGAGAGAAACCTTACCGCTGCTCCATCTGTGGCGAGAGATTCTCTTTTAAATGGGGTTTTCAGACTCACCAGAAGAAACACGCTGCTCCAGAATCATCATAGCTTTATCATGTCATTATTTTTAGGTTGTGTTAAAAAACTCACCTTGCAGTGTTACAGGGATGTTATTTCATGGTTGTAAAATACCTACAACTATAATGTCCAAAGGATACCAAACTTAAATCTCTGTGTCTTAGCACCTTATATTAGGCCATATGTAAAAAAATATGGGTGTTTTGCATTAAAGTGCCCCTATTATGCTATTTTAAAGTTTCCTAATGTAACAAGTGCATGTCCATCAACAAACCAGTTATTTTACTTGTACTTATTTATTTACCAAGTATTTTTCTAATTTATTGCGGTGAACGTGGAAACTGTATCAAAAACAGTGCATACATTAGCTGAGCTCTAGCATGAATGACTGATGAAACATAAACGTTGGTAAAACAAATCTTGCTCCATGCTTAATCTTTCCTCAAAGTAATGAGAACGACAGGCAATCTGCATCAATAGACACAGTTTTAGCTATTAGTGGCCCACAACTGATCAGCAAAAGTATTTCAGTAAGACAGTAATAATGTGAGTTAACCAGTTAGCAGGAGACCAACACAATATAAAACTCAAAACTAAGTATTTTGATCACCATCTTTCAAGCGCAAGCGGTTTGCAATTCCTACATTGAACTCCGAGATTTGAGATGCAGTCATTAGTAAAAAAAAAGGGAACACCGCAAATGTTTAGGATTATACTGCTGTGGTATCGTTGTAAAGATGGATTTTAACCATTGATTCTTCACATGCTTGTTCTTCGGCAGTGAAAAAGAGCTGGCTTTACCTTCACATTGTAGAGCACAGCGTCTTCTCGACATGATGCTATCCAGTATCCACAGGAATCAGCTGCAGTGTTTGAGGTTCAAGTTTTCCCTGGTGTCTGCACGCGCAATAAGTGGGCGGGCAATATGCTAATGTTTCGTCTTGACGTCACAACGAAACGGCTTATGACTCATTAGAAAAATTATTCATTTAATTGACTCAGAGTCGACTCTTACTTTTGAAAGACAATAACTGTTTATACGGTTCACTTTCAGATTTAAAACTTTGCTGGATGTTTTCATTCACTTCATGACAAGTTAATCAAGTTGTGAAGTCAAGTTTCTATCAATTACATGCCCTGGTTAAAACAAAGTCCTTTCTCTCTTTTAATAATTTTGAAAGAGTTATCCATGCTTTTATCACCACAAAGCTTGATTATTGCAACTCAATCTATTTGGGGATAAGTCAATTTTATTTAAACCGCCTTCAGATGGGTCAAAATGCGGCTGCCAGAGTTTTAACGGGAGCTCGTAAGCCTGAAGATATCACCCCTATTCTATGGTCTCTACATTGGTTGCCCGTTCCACACAGCATTTATTTTAGTGCTTTTTAAATCTTTACATGATTTAGCACCCCAATACCTCTCTGACCTGTTGATTGACTATCAACCAGGAAGAGCTCTTGGGTCTGCCAATCAGAGGCTCTTAAGCCCAATTTATACTTCTGCGTCGAGCTCACGCCGTAGCTATGTCGTAGGCTGTGTCAAGCGCGCGTACCGTTTGGCGCACCCTGACGTGCACCTCTCCAAAAATGTAACAGCGCGTCAATTCTACGCGGACGCAAGCGCTGTGATTGGTCTGCTAGAACCCCTCCCTCGGGTTTCACATGCTCCCTCTGCATGTGTAATCTATTTTTAAATCAAAGTTCAAATCATTTTTATTTGATCTGGCTAATAATTAAATCTGCCTTTTTATGCTTTGTTGTTTACTTGTGTCTATGTATTTTATTTACTGGTTATCCATTTTGTACAGCACATTGGTCAATGGCAGTTGTTTTTTAATGTGTCTAGAACAGGGGTGCCCAAACTGTCCTGCAGAGTTTATCTCCAACCGTAATTAAACACACCTGAACCAGCTAATCAAGAGCTGAGTCTGAAATCTAAAATAGTGCAATATTTGAAGAGACAGCCATTTGTAGTGGTGTCCGAACCCGGAGTGGAGTTTATCGAGTGCACTCATTCAATCCCACAATGCACTGCAATGACAGTGTACAACCGATGTACACTCAATGGCTTGAGAATACCCATAATACACTGTGAGGGTCATGCTAAATAAATTGCTGTCTATCCAGAAGATGGTGCCCGCAGCTCAATCATCTATCCATCCATTTTCCAAACCGCTGGTCCAATGTGGCTACAGCATAATATCATACAGGTATAAATTGCTTTTTAATTCATTATTTAATTGTTTAAATAAGGTTTATACATAATTTCCACGAGAGAGAGCAAAAGCAGCAGCCCTTCCAGTGCACTCAGTGTCCAAATTCACCCACTTGTTTTCATTCACTCCTTCAAGGGAACTATTAGTGGAATAATTTAGGGAATAGTGAATGAGGGTATAGGGGGTGATTTTGAACACAGCAAAGGTCCTCAGACTCACTAGAAACTTCCAGGCAAGTGTGTTGTAGCTGAACTGTGCAGGACGTTGGCCCTCCAGGAGCAGGATTGGACGCCCCTGTTCTCGAACATTATAAACTGTATAGAAATGAATCGTCTGGAGGAAAATCTGTTTCTTTGTGACAACTTTTAATTAATTGTAATGTGCAGATCAGTATCTGCTGTTGAATTAATGTGTGTTTATGGGGCTCACTAACAGAATAACAAGGCCTAATTCTTTTAGCAGTTATTTAATACTTACTGAAAAACGTGATTGCATGAAATGAGTCTTATTTCCCTCAGTCACTTGCTGAAATTATCCAGACATGGATATGAAATAATACACTATAAGTACAGTAACATTTTCTAAGGTCACACTGTCAGTTTTTGGGATTAACAATTGCATTTACTTACAGGTGTGAATCTTGAAATGTCTCGTTCACAAATCAACTTTCTGTATGAACATGCAATGTAAGTCAAGCCTGTATTTTATTACCAGTAAAGTGACAGTGACCTAAGTAATATCTCAGTTTACAATAAAGCAGTGTAATGCAATGCAATTAAAAATCCAAGTTCATTGTGTTTCTCTCTGTTTGTCTCGGGGAGTGTGTGAGTTTCTGTTCTGCTGGAGGGGGTGCAGGAATAAACAGCAAAAACGATAATACTGTGAAATATGTATGTGTATGTTTTCTATTTGAATATTCAAATGTATTTTCAGTCAAATCTCCATTTTATTGGCTTTTACTCAAGTCTTCAGTGTCACAGGAACCTTCAGAAATAGATGCTGATTTGCTGTTCAAGAATTTGCTTATCACAGTTGAAAATGCTTGTGCTGCTTAATGAAGTGTGGAATATGACAAACAGTGTTTTTTTTTCAGGATTTACAGATCAACAGAAAGTGAAGAGCAGCATTTATTTCAAACCGAAAGCGCGAGTATCTTCCTTTACAGTGGGCCTCTGATATCTGCGCGCGCTTTCTCATGTCTTTTACAGAAAGCGCGAACTCGCGTAATTCAAATATTAACGGTCAATTTGATTTACCGGCTTACTGATTATCATTCATTTATCGATGTTTTTATTTCATTGTCACGTACAAATATGATTGTAGTCGTCTCTTCTAACCAGCTGGACCTCCTCCTTCTCTTCTAACTCGCTCGTACTGTAGTAGGCGCTGTGACATTCTTTAGTCTACCGGACGGCGAAACCACCGAAGAAAGAAAGACTGGAGCATTCAGATGGTGAGTTTAATCTGTTTTACATTATTTATGCGTTTTATCTGTTTGCTTGTTTTTTGTCTGTTTCTAGTTTTTAATGAACTTTGTTTAAGCTTTTCCTCGCCCACTTACCTTATGAAAAATAACAATGGTTTTGCAACAGTAACCATTATAAATGTCCTCATGATATGAATGAATGAATATTTTAAACATGATATTTGTATTAAACAGTTACTATACCTACACAATGGTTAATTTTAAATGCTAGATGCTTTTAAAGTTTTCACGGTTTCGGGTGAAATGAGTAGAAATCTGACAATATCATGTTTAATACCTTAATATGAGTTAGCCTATACATGCAATAATGTCATATACCATTTGATAATATTCCTGCACAGTGCTGGCTCAATACTGAAACTAAACATAAATCCGTTATGTTTTATAGCTCCTTTATCTGAAATTAATAATTCTGAATATTCTCCAAAATAGGCTATTTTGAGTTTAAATCAGTGTCAGTTAATTTCAAATTCTTCTTGTAATAATGATAATGTGTTTGTCTTCAGATGTTGACCATGACAGCACAGATGGATGTGATCTGCTGTAAATCAGTAGGAACGGATCTGTCCATGCTGGATATTGAGGATTTCATCACTGAAATCTGTCAGCTGAAGAAAGAGGTGGCGTCACTGGAGGCAAAGCTGAGAGAAAGAGAAGACAAACCCAACAGAGAGGTTTGAGCAGCTCATCATTTCATCCTTCAGCTCAATCAAACCAAAGTTTTGTTAGCTTCTCACTTTTTATGCTTATCTCAAATTAAGACAGCAGCAAAATATGCTAACAAATCACCAATATAACCGCTAGAGATAACTGCTGAGTAATGAGGCTAATATCAACAGGTTGTTTATTTGAGTTGATCTATGATGTGTTTGTCAGGATCTGGAGAAGGTTTCAGTGTGTGTGACTGATGGGACAGAAGCTCAGGATTCAGTCTGGAGATCCAGAGTCACACAGGACTCAGAGCTCAGCCTCACTTTACTGTGTTATACTGACGCTCAGGATCATGGGTCCGCTGATCAAACCTCTGACTGTAACGCTGGAGAACAGCAGATGAAGATGTGCTCCGTCAAACTGGAGGACTGCAGGAACCTGATAGAGAGACGAGGAGAAGAAACCACAGCAGAGGAACAACAACAGAGCCATGAGGAGGAGGAGGATGATGATGCAGATCAGAATAATGATGATGTTGATGATGATGAAGATCAGAATGATGTTGTTGATGATGATGACTTTGTTCCTGCAGGTATGTTTTTTTCTTTTATGACCAGATATGCTGAAATAACAGAATTAGCGGCTCTGACCTGAAAAAAGCAGGTTTATGATAAATAACTCTGTAAACAGTATACAAAATGTATTAACAATATTGTTAAATGTCACCAAAATACACATGAGAAAAGGAGTTCCTCATATTACTGTTTATTGTTTTTTTAATTATTATAAAAAAATAATTAATTTGAAAAGAAATAATCTGGATTAAATTGACACATGGGGAAAAACTCGCTTCTAATAAAAAGAGATTTAGACTTAGATTTCTGGAAAAAATACAGTCCTTTTTTAACTTTTTGGCTTCCCGTACATTCAGTTGTGCTTCTTGCTCGTATTCAGTTCTAATAGTACGTATCGTAACTGGGCAACAACGCATGATTTGTAGTATGATTGCGGGAACAGGAATTCCAGTAGGGAACAGAATCGACTGCTACACCGGTCGCGTGCAGCTATGCAGCCACGTAAACAGAGTTTGCCCTTCCGCTACTGACTTTCACTTTCGGTGCCCGAATGGAAGTGAATGAGGCTTTGCGATTTTTTTTTTTATTTGTTATCTAGGCCTACGTGAAATTCTGCATCCATTGTACGATTTTTTTTTTTTTTTTCTCGGAAGGGCAACGTGAGTTGAGAAGGGCATATGGGCAGTTGCCCGGGCAACCTGAGCAACCCCCCTGTGCACGTCCCTGAGAATTAATATTAAATTGTAGAAAAATTATGTATGTTCTGACCTAAATTCATGTGGAGCAGCATTTGCAGCGAATTCTGCCAATTTAAGACACTGAGAACGGCAATTTGTGAGCCGCACATGTGTGTAAAATATGACATCAGACTTTATATTTATTAAAATCGCAGCCTTAAAAGTTAACCGCACTAACACATATCATAAATTTTCAAAAAAATTCAATTTATCATTAATTTCAATTGTAAGGGAAACAGGTCAATTTAGCTCAAAGGGAATTTATATCTTTTTTACATTTATGTATTTATGTCTACATTTATTTATTCCCACATTTATTTATTTCTACATTTCTTTGTCTATGGAAATAAGGGGGGCGTGTTTTACCTCAGACAGCAATCGAGTTCAGATTGGCAGTGCTGAAGCTTTGAGGCCACAGCGACACTTTGTGTTGGGACCAAACGATTGCAGGTTTGTAGACAAGTCACACAGGGAACGAATGACTTAGAGATGGGCAATATGGCCAAAATCTTATATCACGGTTTTAGTCATTTAATATCACCCTAACTGTATGAATATTGGGTGATCCTACATACTCTTTATCCTGGATATGGCGGTAAAAATTCGTCCAACATGAAATGTGATTGCAAATTCAATTTGCATTTTCATTTCCTAATTTTGCATGCACAACATGTGACAGTTCAAATGCTTAAAAGATAACACAAATTTCAAAATTTTTTAATACCAAAAATTATTTGGTATTAAATCAAATAAAAGGTGCTTTGTGCACTGGTGCGCAGTCATGTTGGAACAGAGACATCCCCAAACTGTTCTCACAAAGTTGGGAGCATGAAATTGTCCAAAATGTCTTGGTATGCGCAAGAATTAAGAGTTCCTTTCACTGGAACTAAGTGGCAAAGTCCAACCCCTGAAAAACAATCCCACACCATAATCCCCCCTCCACCAAACTTTACACTTGGCACAATGCTGTCAGACAAGTACTGTTCTCCTGGCAACTGCCAAACCCAGACTCGTCCTTTGGATTGCCAGCATGATTCTTCACTCCAGAGAACACGTCTACACTGCTCTAGAGTCCAGTGGCGGCGGGCTTTACACCACTGCATCCCACGCTTTGCATTGCACTTTGTCACGTTAGGCTTTGATGCAGCTGCTCGGCCATGAAAACCCATTCCATGAAGCTCTCTATGCACTGTTCTTGAGATAATCTGAAGGCCACACTAAGTTTGGAGGACTGTAGCTATTGACTCTGCAGAAAGTTGGTGACTTCTGCGCACTGTGCGCCTCAGCATGTGCTGACCCCACTCTGTGATTTTACATGGCCTATCACTTCGTGGCTGAGTTGCTGTTGTTCCCAATTGCTTCCACTTTGTTATACCACTAACAGTTGACCGTGGAATATTTAGTAGTGAGGAAATTTCACGAATGGACTTATTGCACAGGTGGCAACCTATCACGGTACCACGCTTGAATTCACTGAGCTCCTGAGAGCGATCCATTCTTTCACAAATGTTTGTAGAAGCATCTGCATGCCTAGGTGCTTGATTTGATACAACTGTGGCCATGGAAGTGATTGGAACACCTGAATTCAATGATTTGGAGGGGTGTCCCAATACTTTTGGCAATATAGTGTATATCTAGACTATAACAAAATTATATTTATAACTATTCTGCTAGTCAACTCTAGTTGATTTGTCAACTCATCCCGAGTGCTCGTTGCCGCTGTTATTTGAGCACAGACGTGCGCTTCAGTCCTGTTGTGGAGACTCTATTCGTTCCAGCGAAATCACAAAATAAAATGCAAACATGTCCTTGCTCTTAATATACAATCTAAAAACCTATACGAGGGAAGATTCAAACCCAAAACCTCTGACATGTGTAGAGTAAGAGTAAGATTATGAAATCACAAGTTTTTAGCAAATAAGAACCATCAATCATTCATTTAACCCTGCTTTCGTTCTTTGGCCGGGTTATACATTTTCTATCAATGCCACCAGTTCAGCTAGAATCTGGAGGTATTACTTGCGTTTGATGTTTGTCTTCTTTAAATGGGGATTTCCTTTCCTGGTCCTTGCTGGTGGTCGCGTTGTGTCTGGATTGTCTTGGGTAGCCAATCACATGGATAAAGTTTGAATTTGGTGTGGGCTGTACAGTTTAACTCAACTCAAGACTCAACAGAAAAGAAAGGAAATTAAATTAAAGGAAGCAAAGTAAGTGAGACGAGAGTAGTTAGATGGCTTGAATGAAGCAGTTAGTTCTTAACCCATTTTCGTCTCCCAAATTTTGATCTAGGTCTGTCTGACTGTTGCAAATTAATAACTTGAGGTGTCTGTCCAGCCTCTTTGAGAGGTTCTGACCAATTAGGTATCGTCTTTGGTTCAGAGGTTGCTGTTTCTCCTCCCCTCACATAAATGACATGGTCTCTTAACTTTCCCACTCTTAGCAGAGAGTACAGTTTAGACGTGTTTTCTATCATAAGAATACGATACTTTTTACAGAGATTTCATTCAAGTCATCATTTAAATTATGAGCAGACGATCATACTGATAGGAAATAAGAAACACTTTCAGTCAACCACTCAAGATTTATAACAATTGCATGAATTAAGTGATCTAAGTATAATAGTCACATATATAGGTTCTAGACATGATATAGAATTATGCAGTTGAACAATGTTTGATTATAAGTCTGTGTAGTATTGTTTTGGGATGATTTGATACATTTTTGTACGTAAAGTCTTAGTCTCTTAGATTTTAATCCTGTGTTTCAGAGCTCAGGTCAAACCAAGGTCTTTGAGAAGATAGTCTGTAGAGATGCGCGGTTGGCGGTTATAGCCGCGGATAAACCGCGGATCGGCCGGATGACGTGACGAAAAAAAATATTTTAATTAAATTCGGGCGGGTGGCGGGCGGTTTCTAGTCTCGCAGCTGTCATCAGCAGCGCCTTGTATCAGCGGATGGCGGGCGGGTGCGGTTTTGAAAATTGGTCAAAAACATTGGTGCGGATGGATGGCGGACGGATGATGAGTTTTGTGATGCGGTTGCGGATGAAATAATAGCCCATCCGCGCATCTCTAATAGTCTGTTTTCCATCTATGTCTTGGGGGGTCAAACAACCCTTGGTGTTTTCCTCATGTGGCTCAAGCTGTGCTCTCTCCAAACCAATCCATCTTTTACAAACTGCCCAAAGTTGACATCTTAAGTGGAATCTTACAAGGGTTCATTGTTTACAGAGGTGGGGTTCATTAGTTAGCTCAGACTGGATGGTGCCCATTTCATTTATGGTCCTAGATTGTTCTGTTTGTCCGATCTGCTCTCAGATCATGCACGATTTTATTTTGACTGATCATTTAGTCTTAAAAGTTATAGAAAAATTAACATATTTAATGCCCATTATTTTCCTTTCAGATGACAACGCTGGTTCATCTTCTGATGGAGAAACTGCCTCTTCATCTAAACAGCGACTGACGGTAAAGAGATTCTCCTGTGGAAAAACATTAAGAAAACAAGGTCATTTAGTGTTACGTGAGAGAAAACACACAGAACAGAAAGACTTCACCTGTAAGATATGTGACATCAGCTTTTCTACCTCAAAAGAGAAGAGACTTCATTCAAAAGAGCACAGCGTGAAGAAGGAGTTTTGCTGTGAACAGTGCGGGAAGGATTTTTTCACCACTCTTTATAGTATGAGAGCTCATATAAAGACACACAGTGAAAAGACTTTCCACTGCAGCGAGTGTGACAAGTATTTCCGCACCAACCAAAATCTTTTAATGCATAAGAGAATCCACACTGGTGAAAAGCCGTACCAGTGCCCTCAGTGTGAGAGGAGCTTCAACCAGAGGCCCCATTTGAAGAGCCATCTACTCACACACACCAACGAGAGGCCGTACAAGTGCACACTCTGTGAGAAGAGCTTCAACCAGGGATCCCATCTGAAGAAACATCTACTCATTCACAGCAATGAGAGGCCGTATCAGTGCCCCCTCTGCGAGAAGAGCTTCAACCAGGGATCCTATCTGAACAACCATCTACTCATACACATCAAAGAGAGTCCATACAATTGTTCCCTCTGCGAGATGAGCTTCAAATGCAGAACCAGTCTGAAGAAACATCTACTCACACACACCAATGAAAGGCCGTATCAGTGCAGTAAATGTGAGAAAACCTATACAAACTCAAGTTCTCTGAAGTTACACCAAAAAATACATTCTGATAACAGACCTTATCAGTGTTCACACTGTGAGAAACGTTTCTATCATTCGACTCACCGGAAAACCCATGAGAGGATTCACACCGGAGAGAAACCGTACCTGTGCTCCTTCTGCGGGAAGAGCTTTGCTAGTCCATTTTATTTCAAAGTTCATCAGAGAGTTCACACTGGAGAAAAACCGTATCACTGTAGTGATTGTGGGAAGGGTTTTACTAATTCAAGTGGCTTACAAATGCACCAGAGAATTCATACAGGAGAAAAACCTTTTAAATGTTCACATTGTGACAAGACTTTTGCTCGATCAAGTGCCATGAAGATCCATGAGCGATGGCATACAGGAGAGAAACCTTACCGCTGCTCCATCTGTGGCGAGAGATTCGCTTTTAAATGGGGTTTTCGGACTCACCAGAAGAAACACGCTGCTCCAGAATCATCATAGCTTCATCAATGTAATTTTCTTTAGGTTGTGTAAAAAAAAAAAACACCTTTCAGTGTTACAAGGACATTATTTCATGGTTGTAAAAAACCTAAAACTAGAATGTCCATAGGATACCAAACTTAAATCTAGGGGTCTTAGCACCTTAAATCTGGGTGTTTACTGGACAGTGCATTAAAGCTGGATCGACATCAAGTTGTGAAGTCAATTACATGCCCTTGTAAAAACAAAGTCCTTTCTCTCTTTTAATAGTTTTGAAAGAGTTATCCATGCTTTTATCACCACAAAGCTTGACTATTGCAACTCAATCTATTTGGGGATTAGTCAATTTTATTTAAACCGCCGTCAGATGGGTCAAAATGCGGCTGCCAGAGTTTTAACGGGAGCTCGTAAGCCTGAAGATATCACCCCTGTTCTACGGTCTCTATATTGGTTGCCCGTTCGCCACAGAATTGATTTTAAAGTGCTTTTTTTTGGTTTTTAAATCTTTGCATGGTTTAGCACCCCAATACCTCTCTGACCTGTTGATTGACTATCAACCAGGGAGAGCTCTTGGGTCTGCCAATCAGAGGCTCTTAGTGGTCCCTAAAACCAAACTAAAGTCTAGGGGTGACCACTGACCAGGTATTTTCCGCATCCACACCGAGACTTTGGAACAGTTTACCTGTTCAAATCAGAACTGCTCCCATAATATCTATTTTTAAATCAAAGTTAAAAATTTTATTTGATCTGGCTTATAATTCATGAGTTAAATTGGTCTTTATAAGCTTTGTTGTTTACTTGTGTCTTTGTCTGTATTTTATTTACTGGTTATTCATTTTGTACAGCACATTGGTCAATGACAGTTGGTTTTAATTGTGCTTTATAAATAAATTGAAATTGAGATGTAATGTGTCTAGAAAAGGGGTGCCCAAACTGTCCTGCAGAGTTTAGCTCCAACCATAATTAAACACACCTGAACCAGCTAATCAAGAGCTGAGTATGAAATCTGCCTATACCCTAAAATAGTGCAATATCTGAAGACCAGTTGTAGTGGTGTCTAAAACCATAGTGGAGGTTATCGAGCTCATTCAATCCCACAATGCACTGCAATGACAGTGTACAACTGATGTACACTCATCGGATAGAGAATACCCATAATGCACTGTGATGGTCGCGCTGAATAAATTCCTGCATCTATCAAGAAGATGGCGCCCGCAGCTCAATCATCTATCCATCCATTTTCCAAACCGCTGGTCCAATGTGGCGACAGCATAATATCATACAGGTATAAATTACTGATATATTAAAAATTACTGATTTAGTAAATATTAAATTGTTTAAATAAGATTTATACATAGTTCAAGATTTAAAAAATGTATTTTACTACTGGAGCTGCCAGTTTCAAATGATTATTAAACAGCACAAATTATGCAAAAGCAGCAGCCCTTCCAGTGCACTCAGTGTCTGAATTCACCCACTCGTTTTCATTCACTCCTTCAAGTGAACTATATTAGTGGACTATAGGAAATAGTGAATGAGGGTATAGGGGGTTATTTTGAACACAGCAAAGGTCTTCAGACTCACTAGAAACTTCCAGGCAAGTGTGTTGTAGCTGAACTGTGCAGGACGTTGGCCCTCCAGGAGCAGGATTGGACGCCCCTGTTCTCGAACATTATTAACTGTGTAGAAATGAATCCTCTGGATTAAAATCTGTTTCTTTGTGACAACTTTAAATTCACTGTAATGTGCAGATCAGTTTCTGATGTTGGATTGAAGTGTTTATGGGGCATTTAATCACACTAACAGAATGACGAGGCCTAATTCTTTTAGCAGTTATTTTATACTTACTGAAAAACATGAAGTGAATCATATTTCCCTTCAGTCACTTTGTTACAGAAAGCTGAAATGATCCAGATATGGATATGAAATAATACACTACAAGTACAGTAACATGTTCTAAGGTCACACTGTCAGTTTTTGGCATTTGCAACTGCATTTACTCAGGTGTGAATCTTGAAATGTCTCGTTCACAAATCAGTTTAAAGTAGCGCCTCAAATACTGTTTGTATTAACATGCAATGGGTGTCAAGCCTGTGTTGTATTACCAGTAACCAGTGTAATGCAATTAAAAATGCATGTTTACTGTGTTATCTCTCTCCGTTTGTCTCAGGGAGTGTGTGAGGTATTTTCATTCCTGTGTTCTGCTGTAGAATTACTATTCAAAAATCACTGTTTTCTATTTGAATATTCAAATGTATTTTCTGTAAAATCTGTATTTTATTGGCTGTTACTCCAGTCTTCAGTGTCACATGGACCTTCTGAAATCAGTCTAATATGCTGATTTGCTCCTCAATAATTTGCTTATCACAGTTGAAAATGTTTTATGCTGCTTAATGAAGTGTGGAAAGTGACATGCACTGTTTTTTCAGGATTCATAGATCAACAGAAAATGAAGAACAGCATTTATTTCAAAGAGAAAGCGTCTGGAACATATAGTCCTTTGCTGTACGCCTCTGATATCTCTGCGCGCTTTCTCCAGTCTTCTACAGAAAGCCGCGAACTCGCGGAATTCAAAAATTAACGGTCATTTTGATTTACCGGCTGACTGACTAACATCCGTTTATCTATGTTTTTTTATTCAATTGTCACGTAAAAACATGATAGTATTCGTCTCTTCTAACCAGCCGGACCTCCTCCTTCTCTTCCATATCCATCGCTCGTACTGTAGGAGGCGCTGTGCCATTCTTTAGTCTACCGCAAAACCACTGAAGAAAGAAAGACTGGAGCATTCAGACGGTGAGTTAAATCTGTTTTACATTATTTATGCATTTTAGCTGTTTGCTTGTTATTTGTCTGTCTCTAGTTTTTAATGAACTTAAATGACGCTTCTTCTCGCCCACTTAATTAGCTTCTGAAAAATAACCATGGCTTTGCTACAGTAACAAATGTCCACATGTTTTACTAACCATTTGTATTAAACAGTTACTATACCAACACTTGGTATAAAATTTTCACGGTTTTGGGTGAAATGAGTAGAAATCTGACAATATCATGTTTAATATCTTAATATATTATGAGTTCTGCATAATGTCAAATAATATTTGATTATATTCCTGCTCTGTGCTGGCTTAATACTGAAACTAAACACAAATGCTCCTAAAGACTTTTACATCTGAAATAAATATTTCTGAATATTCTCAGTTCATTATAAATGCGTCTTGTCATAATGATGTTGTGTTTGTCTTCAGATGTTGATCATGACGGCACAGATGGATGTGATCTGCTGTAAATCAGTAGGAACGGATCTGTCCATGCTGGATATTGAGGATTTCATCACTGAAATCTGTCAGCTGAAGAAAGAGGTGGCGTCACTGGAGGCAAAGCTGAGAGAAAGAGGAGACAAACCCAACAGAGAGGTTTGAGCAGCTCATAATTTCATCCTTCAGCTCAATCAAGCCAAAGTTTTGTTAGCTTCTCACTTCTTACGCCTCAGTAATGAGGCTAATATCAACAGGTTGTTGATTATTTGTATTCATCTATGATGTGTTTGTCAGGATCTGGAGAAGGTTTCAGTGTGTGTGACTGATGGGACAGAAGCTCAGGATTCAGTCTGGAGATCCAGAGACACACAGGACTCAGAGCTCAGCCTCACTTTACTGTGTTATACTGACGCTCAGGATCATGGATCCGCTGATCAAACCTCTGACTGTAACGCTGGAGAACAACAGATGAAGATGTGCTCCGTCAAACTGGAGGATTGCAGGAACCTGATAGAGAGACGAGGAGAAGAAACCACAGCAGAGGAACAACAACAGAGCCATGAGGAGGAGGAGGATGAGATTGACTATGATGGGATTAAGGGTGAGGATGATGGGACAGAAGCTCAGGATTCGCTCTGGAGTGTCAGAGATCAGAGATCCAGAGACACACAGGACTCAGAGCTCAACCTCACTTTACTGTGTTATACTGACGCTCAGGATCTTGAATCCACTGATCAAACCTCTGACTGTAACGCTGGAGAACAGCAGATGAAGATGTGCTCCGTCAAACTGGAGGACTGCAGGAACCTGATAGAGAGACGAGGAGAAGAAACCACAGCAGAGGAACAACAACAGAGCCATGAGGAGGAGGAGAATGAAGATCAGAATGATGATGTTGATGATGATGATGACTTTGTTCTTCCAGGTATGTTTCTTTCTTTTATGACCAGATATGCTGAAGTAACAGTATTAAGTTTAACAGTATTTAGTATTAAATTGTAGAAATATTATGTATGTTCTGACCTAAATTCATGTGGAGCAGCATTTGTAGCGAATTCTGACAATTTAAGACACTGAGAACGGCAATTTGTGAGCCGCACCTTTGTGTAAAATAGGGCTGAGAGGGTTCTCATTATAATATCACCAACAGTAATTCTGGATTGCCTCCACCAAACAAGTAAGTAGGAAATAAGCAAATCAGAACACTGCGCGCTAGGGCTGCACGATATATCGTTTTAGCATCGATATCGCGATGTGCGCATCCACGATAGTCACATCGCAGGTGTGATGTAAGTAGCCTTAGGGATCGTAGTTGATCCGTGATTCATGATCAGTACGGGCCAGCAGCTCCCCGGCCCGTAACGCTTGCGATTCGCGGATTAATTTGCAAAGTTTAACCATCATTAGGGCTGTCGCGATAACCGCAATATTGCATTACCGCGCTACTGACAGGCCAACCGCAGAGGAATGCAAGTAACCGCAGCAACCGCAAACCGCGTTTTCTTTTTTCATAAGGCCACCCTTCGTAGTTCGTACCATGTGTATTGAATGTTAAATAAGTTAATAATGATAACAGGACTGTTTATCATGGTGATTTGTACAGAGGATTCGTGGATTAGGACTTAAGCCTAAACAGACAGTGAATGTGATCGACCGAGCGCGTGTGATTACCTGCGTCTGTCTTTGAAGTCAAGTCATGTATATTCGTGAAAAGGTTGCCGTTTCCAAGGAAAGCGAAATATTTGTCGTAGGCTATCATCCTTTTAACGTGTAAGGGTATTTACCATGAATGGCATCAGCGCTGGTCAGCATTACACAGCGCGAGGAAGCCGTTGGGGGAAAGCAGCGAGTCACGCATTGAATCAATGCCATTGGTCTCTATTAAGTGAAGCATTGCTTCAGCTTTGCCCAAAAGTGAAGCATTGCTGGCCAGCTGAGCCTTGAAAAGTGGAGCTGTTAAAAAATAATTAACACCTTGTTTCATTACATCTATCATTTAAGGAATCAGCATTTTTGAACGTTTTTTGTTGAATGAACGGTTTAATGACTCACTCAAAGACAGTCCATTGGCGTAACAACTTCGCGCTGAGTGACATTCTTTCAATGCGCAGAGATGCTGTTTAGTTTCGGTTACATTGTTTACATTGTTTTTGTGTATGCTGACCACATCATAACACGTATTTATATAGTAACAAATAAATATAAATAAATAAATGGCGGTAAAACCGCATATCGCGCTATTGAGGCACTCAAAATTACCGCAAGGGAAATTCCTTCACCGCGACAGCCCTAACCATCATATAGTGAAAGTTTATCATTTGCATGTGTTTTTAAGTCCTGTCAGTTTAAACATCAAGCATAAGAAGACTGGATACTTGCGCGTTGTTTTCTTTTGAGCCGGGCAGACACAAAGATCAGTGGTCTTTCTCTTATTTCTGAGCTTGAACGAACACGAGAATTCAAAATAAAGTCAGAATGCCCTTCCTGCATTTATCATTTTTTGGCGGCCGCCAAAGCCTTATTTGACCAGTGAGTGATAGATGGATCTCAATCCGCGCCAAGTAATAAAAACATAACATTCCAATTAATCGAGGGTGAATGACAGATAAATCATTAATAAAGACACGGATCTCTCATCACGGTAAAACGCAATAAATGTGTGTCACTCTTACTTTCGTTTTCAACAACCTAATTCTCTTCAGGGAAAACCAATCAAGGAAAACATATCAGGGCTCGACATTAACGCTTGTCCGGGACACGTGTGTTTTTTTTTTAAAGGACAAGTGAAAGAGGATTGTACTTGCCCCAAATTTTCATGCTGCGATTAACTGATTGAGCTTTTATCACAGTATACGGTATTATCACGATATGTTAAGTGACAACATGTTACAATGTTTACATGGTACAATGACTGGTAGGCTACTGTTTGTATTATTGCTTAACACAATTTTCACAATTTCAGTTCAATTCTTGATTCGATTTCAATCTTGATTCAATATTGACTCATTTGGATAAATATTAGGTAGGCTACAGCAGATAGCCTACATGTTAATTTTTCTCAAGAAAAAATATATCTCACATAATGCTGTAAACATACAGAGAGCCCTATCAGCTGGTATTATTACAGGTTAAAAATAACAAATTAAGTATAATACGGTTATTATAATAACAATTATGTAATGACACAAGTAAAAATATAATAAATATGTAATCTAGTGCACATATTTCGCAAAATACTCCTCTCTATTGCGATTTTTTTCTAGTCAACTAACGTGCTGGTCATTAAATGGCTTTCCTGAGGTAAATGTAACGTTCTGTGACAATATTGTTCTCCTGCAGTTTTATTGATCTCTTTCCGTGGTTGAAAAACACTGATTAATCGATATTATGTATGAGGCATATATACCTTTCGGTAAGTTGTACTGTATCTTTAAATAAAAAGTAACAGATGATCGGTTTACTTGAAATGATGGCGCTACAGCGATCTGTCACGTCACATTTACAAGCACCAAAACGGTATTTATTGTCTGAATTTCGTAATAAAATGGACACCTGAGAGCTGAGAATTTGTTTCATACCAAAAGTATCCTGCTCTGTCTAGTCTGTCGGTGTCAGTGTTCTCTTTGCTCCGCATTTTTTCTCTGCGTGAGAGCGTGTGAAAAGTGTCGATTGTGTGAGTCTTAGCAGCCCTGACTTAGAAGGGGGATAACTCGTCGGCAGCGTCAGAGACTATTTATATAGAGACATGCCACTTACTCAATCCTCAATACAACTATATAGGGAAAACCCGTAACGCCAAAGATGGCGGTTGTATGCACATGTCCCGCCCCTCCCACTGGAAAGCCAATCGTCTGCTTTTAACAGTCAAGCCGGGAAACGTATCGTCTGGTTCCACTGACGCATGCGCACATTTGAGGTTTGCGACAGCGGAAAATACGTTACTGTTTGAAAAGGCGGCAGATTTGATATGCAGTGTATGTGTGCGTTGTGTAAATATCAGACATCCCAAGTGTCTACCGCCGCAAATTAGTTAAAATCTCCCAGAATCTAGAGCGAGCGAGCGAGAGCTCACACATACTGTGCTTCAAACCGTGCAGCGCGCGCACGTCAGAGAGGGAGAGAACCCTTGCGCATGCGTAGTAAAAGTATAACCTGTGGGGAAAAAGGCGTTTTAAACCTTATTTTGGGGCAAAGTCATCAAACTTTTTCAGCGATTTTTATCATATTTTACTGCTGTTTCTGTACATGCAGTTTTTATGTCCCGGTGACCAGTGAAAGTGCAGTTCTGACTCTCTGCCCATTCATTTAGATAGGAGCCTGGTCTTGTTAGTCCGAAATAGCTGCCCGGAGGCGTTGCCAAGATGGCGGCCGAGTGGCATGATTTGCCTAAAAGGACTTTGGCAGCGTTCCTCCTTCCGCCATGCTTCTTCTCCATGCGGGGATTGTTTACTTTAGACTAGAGTGCCACTGCGCCGCATGCATACAGTGCTTATACATGTTTTTGGACCTTCATTTATATAGCGCTTTTAACAATATGGACAGTTTCAAAGCAGCTTTACAGATAATAGGAAATTAAAGTAACAGAGATTGTTTTGGCTTTACAGCAGCTCTAGAATAAAGTTATTGTCCAGCTAAAGTTAGTTTTGATTGATTCACTTCTGTCGCAACGATCATTAGTTATTAACTTAGGGGCCGCTAACACGACACCGTTCTAACAGAAAACCTTTAATGCGATCCGGCCGCTCATTTGCATAAAACAGTGCCTGGTGGTTCTGAGAATTTTTTTATCGCTTTCGCGTAGCCACGTGAATCGGAATTATCCCAACAACATTTTATCAGTACAGAGGTAAAGGGAACGAGGCCTTCACAACCTATCACGGCACGTCGCTTCAATTCACTGAGCTCCTGAGAGCGACTCATTTTTTCACAAATATTTGTAGTAGTCGTCTGCATGTGGCCATGGAAGTGATTGGAACACCTTAATTTAATGATTCTGAGGGGTGTCCCAATACTTTTGGCAATATAGTGTATATCTAGACTAAAACAAAATGATATCTATAACAAATCTGCTAGTCACAGGGTTCCCGCGGATCCTTAAAAAGTCTTAAAGTCTTAAATTAGATTTTTAAAATATAAGGCCATAAAAAGTCTTATAAAGTCTTATTTTTACTTATGAAAGGTCTTAAATTTTAGATGACACTTTGACTTAGACATATCTAAATGCTTTCCAAATTAAAACTATCTAATTAGCGTATTATTTTTTATTATTCTATCTTTGTGGATTTGCTTGTTCACGTGACAATTCGCATCACATTCGCGGGAATCGCGGCAGAATAACGTCTGTCTCCTGCAGCGAGAGAGGAGAGAAGAAGAATGTTGGTAAATGTCACTTGCTTCTTTCCCGAATTAATCAGCCGTTTGAACGAATTGGTTGAATGAATGAATCCCTCAACGCACTTATTAAGACTGTGACTTGCCGCCGACTACTGGCGGTTTTAGTTTCATATTTAAAGTACCCTTTAATTAAAACGTTAAAATTAGAAATCATTTCATATTTAAATATTGATTTTTAAAAAAATCTCATAGCTTTATTTATGCAATTGTAAATGGATTGTGTAAATATATTAATGCCGCTTCTGTGTCACCTCTGCACTGCAAAGATGGATTTTGATTGAATGAATTAATTTGACTGGTAACAGTGGTACTGTATAATTATTGTATAATTAAGTATTATTGTATAAATAAGTAGAATTACTGTATAATTTGAATGTTAGTATTTGACATAAAAGGTGATGCATAACTCTGGTGGCAAATATTGCCCCTTAATTAAAAAATTAATTTCTGTCACTGCTGTGAACTGACCACTGCATAGAATATGAAAAATATGAATATCTTCGTGTGTCAGCTGTCAACATCAGGCCTAAACCAGCCATGGCACCAGCACAAAAACACACAGTAAAATATCATCTAATTATTATCAACAAAACGTTGAAAATATTGAGATATATTTTTGTCAATATTGCACACCCCTAATGTACGGTATTAATTTTGATTTCTTCAGGTCTTAAAAAGCCTTAAATTTGACTTTAAAAAGTGTGCAGGGACCCTGAGTCAACTCTAGTTGATTAGTCAACTCATCCTATGTACTCGTTGTTGCTGTTATTTCTCGTGCGCTTCAGTCCAGTTGTGGAGACTCTCTATTCGTTCCAGTGAAATCACAAAATAAAATGCAAAAATGTCCCTGCTCTTGATATACAATCTCTGATAAACACATTGGTTTGAATGGGGGAAAAAACCTATACGAGGGAAGATTCGAACCCAGAACCTTTGACATGTGTACACTGTAAAAAAATGCCCTGTAAAATAACGGTAATCTACTGGCAGCTGTAGTTGCCAGCAATGTACTGTTAATTTACAGCATTTTACCGTTAATTTACGGCTCTCCTTTTTTACAGTATGTTACCGTAAAAATACCATGACAGGTAACTCATATAATATGGAAAACCGATTGCTTTAAACAGTTCAAGTTCAAAAACTAGTATTTATACCTATAGTATCGTAAAATTCCTTCATTAGAGTCCACTGAAAATGAATATCTCTTTATATAAAACTGCAAACACCTAATATGTAATAGTGAATTAAAAACATCTTAACTAAAGTCTTTGCAGTTCGTATAGAGAACAATAGCACACATGTATGTGTTAAAGAACATAGCAAGGAGATTGTCACTTCATCAGCAACTACACAGTCACTGCTTTTAAATAAAGCAACAGGCAGCATAACATCAGTGTTTCTCTGCTCATCTCTGACTGAAGCACAGGCTCTACTCTCCAGCACAATGGTGACACACACAAATAATTCATTAAACTAACAGATCTCTCCTATATCATCTTGTGCAAAACACATTATACACTTCAGTTTCATATTTACTCTCCTTATCAGTTATTGACTTTGCATTACTTTTTTTCTATGAACTTTCACTAATATTTCAGTGAAATGAACTTCTTTTGTTTAGTAAATCTGACTGTTAGGTTTTACAGTATATTACTGTTTTTCCTTGATTTTACGGTAATCTACTGGCAGCTGTGGTTGCCAGTAAATTGCTGTTTTTCTACAGTTTTATACCGTAAATTAATTTACAGTTGATTACCGTTAAAATATGCTTCACTCTGTTTTTTTTTATCTGACACATTTAACCCTTTCAACCCCACTGCAAAATCTTCAGTTTTAAATGAACACTTGTGTGTCCACACTACAGAGAGTTGGAGTAACACTGAAGCAGTGTTGAAGTTAATTATATAATTCAGTGATTAATCAACTGATGATTGAGCATTAGTGATGAACACCTGATGTTAACAAGCAGAATCACTGAAGGACAGAGGAACAACAAGAAGAAAGCGAAACACAAGAACTACAATTGACTTCAGCCACAGAACACATTAAATCTCTGAAGATCTCAACAGAGGATTAAACAACTCCAAAAATAGCATTACCAGCTTCACTTATTACTAACCAGATTGACTTTGTTTCATACGTCTACATTAATTCCTTTTGAGTATTAACAGAGGTTTAGATGTTGTTTTGTTTCATTTGACGTTACCATTATGAAGATCAGTGTTTGCTTTAGTTGGGCTCTTGACCCTTGACTTTAACATTAGCTTATTTTTGCCTGCTTTAAGTGTGTATTTTTAAGACACATTTGCTGTGGTGAAAACAAAGCCAACAAAAATTATCAGGTGTTGATGATCATAATGTCATTATATAATGTTTGGATCACCGGTCTCAGCCTGTCTATTCCTTACCAATAATGTGTAGATAATATTACTAGACTGTGAAACTACAGCAAAAGATCAAGCAATACTGCGTAATCAGTTCTGAAGGATTTTTAAACTCATCATTCACTAAAAAATTTTGAACTATGCCTTTACTTCGACACACACTAGCATCAAGAATCAGCCAATGAATCTCAGCAATGGTGACAATCAACAAAAAAGATAACATTAAATTTGAACATCTCAAAATACGCAACTAAAAGTCAACACAAAACCAAAAGCAAAAATAAAAGCAAAAAGTAAAAATTAAAGCAAATAACCAGACAATTCAGCTGCATAATTTATTCATGCTGCAATGCATGCTGGGAGTCATGGCTTTTTTTTGGTACCCAACATGCATTGCAGCATAAAACTTATGATTGTCACCATTGTTGAGATCCATACACCGATTATTGATGCCTGTGTGTGTCTAGCTGATCAGGAAGTTCAAAATGTTCTTAGTATAACCTTTTTAAAATCATTAATATTTTCTGGACGTCAAATCCCCGATAGATCTCAATCTGTAAAATCACAATGACACCAAAATCAAAACTATAAAACAGCAACCATTTAACAACTTTAGGCAGCAAATGAGATCAGTGAATCAGGCCATTATATGATGATAGTGACTATTAACAACCAGCCATTGTCATCCTGTTGTCTTCAGCTTTGTGCCATAGCTGATGTATTTTAAAGACACAGCTACAGCAGCCAAAGAAAACTAATGTTCAAAAGTCAAGGGTCAAGAGCCCAACTAAAGCAATCACTGATCACTATTATGGTAACATCAAATGAAAATAAAATGACGTCTAAACCTTTGTCACCTTTTAATAAGAACTTCTGTAGACGTCTGACAGAAATAAAGTCAGTCTGGTTAGTAATAAGTGAAGCTGGTAATGCTGTTTGTGGAGATGTTTAATCCTCCTCTGCTGAGATCTTTTGCTAAGATTTAATGTCTTGTATCTAGATTTCATCTTTTTTTCTGTTCTTCTTGTTCCTCTTTCCTTCAGTGATTCTGATTGTTAACAGCAGGTGTTCATCAGGGTCTCAATTAACTTAGAAAATTAACTGAATTATTCACTCAGTCAATTGGACTATATTAGTGAACTAATGTAGGGAATAGTGAATGAGGGTGTAGGATATGTTTTTGAACACAGCCTCTGAGTGTCGACTTTGAGCGCTGTTAATTCACAGTATATTCCTGTAGGCTACTTTCTCGAAAACAAGAAATATCACCCCGAATGCATTTTTTCTACGGTATATTTTTGTTTAAATGGAAAACAGCATGTTACTGTAAAATTTGGCCGTTTTTTTACAGCATTTTTTTACAGTGTAGAGTAAGAATAAGATGATGAAATCCCAAGTTTCTAGCAATAAAGAACCATTAATCATTCATTTAACCCTCCTTTCGTTCTTTGGTGGGGTTATACATTTTCTATCAATGCACCAGTTCAGCAAGAATATGGGGGTATTACTTGCGTTTGATGTTTGTCTTTTTTTTTGTCCTTCCTGGTCCTTGCTGGAGAGGGGATTTCTCAGGTTCATTGATTGGCTGGTGGTCTCATTGTGTCTGGATTGATGTCTTGGGCAACCAATCACATTGGTGTGTTGGCGGATATTTGGCGTGGACTGTATGGTTAAACTTAACTCACCAGACTCAACAGAAAAGAAAGGAAATTAAATTAAAGGAAGAAAAGTAAGTGAGACAAGAGTAGTTAGATGGCTTGAATGAACAGTTCGTTCTTAACCCATTTTCATCTCCTAAATCTTGATCTGCGGTCTGCCTGACTGTTGCTATTAACTTGAGGTGTCTGTCCAGCCTCTTTGAGAGGTTCTGACCAATTAGATATTGTCTTTGGTTCAGAGGTGGCTGTTTCTCCTCCCCTCACATAAATTACATGGTCTCTTAACTTTACTTCTCTTAGCAGAGAGTACATTTTACAGAGATTTCATTCAAGTAATTTTTTAAATTTTGAGCAGACAATCATTCTGATAGGAAACAAAAAATACTTTCAGTCAACTACTCAATAGTTATAACAATTGCATGAATTATATGATCTAAGCATAATAGTCACATATATAGGTTGTAGACATGATATAGAATTATGCAGTTGAACAACCCTTGGTGTTTTCCTCATGGGGCTCAAGCTGTGCCCTCTCCAAACCAGTCCATCTTTTACAAACTGCTCATCGTTGACATCTTAAGTGGAATCTTACATGGGTTCATTGTTTACAGCGGTGGGGTTTGTTATTTAGCTCAGACTGGATTACATTTACATTTATTCATTTAGCTGACGCTTTTATCTTTATTTTATTTTATTTTGAAGCGACTTACATATATATATATATATGTCAGAGGTCGCACGCCTCTGGAGCAACTAGGGGTTAAGTGTCTTGCTCAGGGACACATTGGTGTCTCACAGTGGATTCGAACCCGGGTCTCTCACACCAAAGGCATGTGTCTTATCCACTGCGCCATCACCACCCACCACCCCAAATGCCCACTTCATTTATTGTCCTAGATTGTTTTACACAATTTTATTTTGACTGATCATTCATCCATAGAAGTTATAGGAAAAGTTAAATATTTAATGCACATTATGTTCCTTTCAGATGACAACGCTGGTTCATGTTCTGATGGAGAAACTGCCTCTTCATCTAAACAGCGACTGACAGTGAAGAGATTCTCCTGTGGAAAAACATTAAGAAAACAAGGTCAAAACAAGGTGTTACGTGAGAGAAAACACACAGAACAGAAAGACTTCACCTGTAAGATATGTGACATCAGCTTTTCTACCTCAAAAGAGAAGAGACTTCATTTAAAAGAGCACAACGTGAAGAAGGAGTTTTGCTGTGAACAGTGCGGGAAGAATTTTTTCACCACTCTTTATAGTATGAGAGCTCATATAAAGACACACAGTGAAAAGACTTTCCACTGCAGCGAGTGTGACAAGTATTTCCGCACCAACCAAAATCTTTTAATGCATAAGAGAATCCACACTGGTGAAAAGCCGTACCAGTGCCCTCAGTGTGAGAGGAGCTTCAACCAGAGGCCCCATTTGAAGAGCCATCTACTCACACACACCAACGAGAGGCCGTACAAGTGCACACTCTGTGAGAAGAGCTTCAACCTGGGATCCCATCTGAAGAAACATCTACTCATTCACACCAATGAGAGGCTGTATCAGTGCCCCCTCTGCGAGAAGAGCTTCAACCAGGGATCCCATCTGAACAACCATCTACTCATACACACCAAAGAGAGCCCATACAATTGTTCCCTCTGCGAGAAGAGCTTCAAATACGGAACCAGTCTGAAGAAACATTTACTCACACACACCAGTGAAAGGCCATATCAGTGTAGTAAATGTGAGAAAACCTTTACAAACTCAACTTCTCTGAAATTACACCAAAAAATACATTCTGATAACAGACCATATCAGTGTTCACACTGTGAGAAACGTTTCCATCATTCGACTCACCGGAAAACCCATGAGAGGATTCACACCGGAGAGAAACCATACCTGTGCTCCTTCTGCGGGAAGAGCTTTGCTAGTCCATTTTATTTCAAAGTTCATCAGAGAGTTCACACTGGAGAAAAACCGTATCACTGTGGTGATTGTGGGAAGGGTTTTACTAATTCAAGTGGCTTACAAATGCACCAGAGAATTCATACAGGAGAAAAACCTTTTAAATGCTCACATTGTGACAAGAATTTCACTCGATCAAGTGACCTGAAGATCCATGAGCGATGGCATACAGGAGAGAAACCTTACCGCTGCTCCATCTGTGGCGAGAGATTCTCTTTTAAATGGGGTTTTCAGACTCACCAGAAGAAACACGCTGCTCCAGAATCATCATAGCTTTAACATGTAATCATTAAAAAAAACAAAAAAAACAACACCTATTCAAGTCAAGTCAACTTCATTTATATATATTCACTTATTTAACAATATGGACAGTTTCAAAGCAGCTTTACAGTGATAATAGGAAATTAAAGTAACAGATTGTTTTGGATTTACAGCAGCTCTAGAATAAAGTTTTTGTCCTGCTAAAGTAAGTTTTGATTGATTCACTTCTGTTGCAAAGATCGTTTGTTATTAAAGGATTAGTTCACCTCAAAATGAAAATGTCCTGATAATCTACTCACCCCAATGCCATCCAAGATGTTCATGTCTTTCTTTCTTCAGTGGAAAAGAAATTAAGTTTTTCGAGGAAAACATTTCAGGATTTTTCTCCACACAATGGACTTTACTGGTCACCAACATGTTGAAGTCCAAATCAATGCAGTTTCAAAGGGCTTTAAAGTGCTTCAAAGGTCTCTGCACGATCCTAGCTGAGGAATAGTGTCTTATCTAGCGAAACGATCGGTCATTAAAAAAAAAAAAAAACTATTTGATATACTTTTTAACCACAATTGTTCGCCTTGTGCTGGCATTACTTCATCACGTTGGAAAGGTCAAGTGGAAGTACCGCCTCATTGTTTTCAACATCAAGGATACGCACACGAATGGACCATTTTAAACAATAAACTGACACAAAGACATAAATATGTCCTTCAAAATACAGTAGAATTTGAACGATCCTCCTTCTCCACACTTTTAAAACAATGGGGCGGTATATCACCTGTATAACACCTGTATATTTAGATCGTGGCATGAAAGGTTGCAGTGATGAGCATGTAGCCGATCACATGTTGAGCCCATGAATGCAGTGATTTCGTCATTTCAACTCGATTTCTGCACACTAACGAATACTTTCATCATAACTACCAGTGCAAACATGATGTAAATAAGAGATTCGTCAATTATATTGGGACTTTTGGCAAGAGTCCAGATCTCATCACTGATTTGATTGACAGCTGCATGTGGGTAACCTGGCCTGCTTCATTTTTCGAAGGAAGAATAGCCTTTGTTGTGCTTTCTTTACCAGATGAGAAGTATTGATTGACCAATGTGATGTCATTTACCCTCTCCACTTCCTCTTCATTGACACACAAGGGTGAATGGGTGGTCTACGATGATCTCTTTTTGTTTATTTTGGTGTTCAGGACCAAATTATGGTCCGCACGCCACCGGATTATATGTTGTACCTCTTTCCTTTACACTGTAAAATCTTATGAGTTAGACTTGCAAACCAATTGCCTATTAAAAACCAAGTATAGTGAAATAGCAATAGTATGTTGTCCTGACAAATGCTTAGTATAGTACACTTACACGAGTTCTAGAAACTAAAAAAGAATTGTAGAGAGTACTGGATATACTTATTTAAATAAAATGTAATTGTTACCATTGTTGTGTTTTGCATGCCAAATGTTGAAGTCTGTGTGTGACTCAAGCATAATGAAATGCAAGATATTCACAAATATAAAGGGATTATATCAACCCAATTAAAAGTTTAACTAGGTGTTTAAGAGAAGTGTTAGCAAAAAAAAAAACAACAACATTATTTGACATGAAATATAGTTGTTATATATCATCCACACACGAACACACATAAATATATATATACATACAGTGAATCCGGAAAGTATTCATAGCGCTTCACTTTTTCCACATTTTGTTCCACAGCCTTATTCCAAAATGGATTAAATTAATTATTTTCCTTAAAATTCTGAAAACAATACCCCATAATGACAACGAGAAAGAAGTTTGCGTGAAATCTTTGCAAATTTATTAAAAATAAAAAAATGAATAAAATCACATGTGCATAAGTATTCACAGCCTTTGCTCAATATTTAGTTGAAGCACCTTTGGCACCAATTACATCCTCAAGTCCTTTTGTGTATGATGCTACAAGCTTGGCACACCTATTTTTAAGTAAGTTTCTACCATTCTTCTTTGCAGAACCTCTCAAGCTCCATCAGGTTTTCAGATCTCTTCAGAGATGTTCAATCAGTTCAAGTCTGGGCTCTGGCTGGGCCACTCAAGGACATTCCCAGAATCCCATAGCCACTCCTTTGTTATCTTGGCTGTGTGCTTAGTGTCGTTGTCCTGTTGGAAGATGAACCGTCGTCCCAGTCTGAGGTCCACATTGCTCTGGAGCAGGTTTTCATCAAGGATGTCTCTGTACATTGCTGCATTCCTCTTTTTCCTCTATCCTGACTAGTCTCCCAGTTCCTGACGCTGAAAAACATCCCCACAGCATGATGCTGCCACCACCATGCTTCACTGTAGGGATGGTATTGGCCAGGTGATGAGCGGTGCCTGGTTTCCTTCAGATATGATGCTTGCCATTCAGGACAAAGAGTTCAATCTTTGTTTCATCAGACCAGAGAATTTTGTTTTTCATGGTCTGAGAGTCCTTCAGGTGCCTTTTGGCAAACCACCAGTGACCATTGGGTCTCCCTGACTAAGGCCCTTTTCCCTCGATCACTCAGTATGGCCGGGCGGCCAGCTCTAGGAAGAGTCCTGGTGGTTTCAAACTTCTTCCATTTATGGATGATGGACGCCACTGTGGTCATTAGGATCTTCAATGCTGCAGAAATGTTTTTGTACCCTTCCCCAGATCTGTGCCTCGATACAATCCTGTCTCGGAGGTCTACAGACAATTACTTGGATTTCATGGCCTGGTTTGTGCTCTGACATGCACTGTTAACTGTGGGACCTTATATAGACGTGTGTGTGCCTTTCCAAATCATGTCCAATCAACTGAATTTACCACAGGTGGACTCCAATCAAGTTGTAGAAACAACTCAAGGATGATCAGTGGAAACTCAATTTGGGAGCTCAATTTTGAGTGTCATGGCAAAGGCTGTGAATACTTATGTATATGTGATTTTTGTTTTAGTTTTTTGCAAAGATTTGCAAGAAAGTAAAGATTTCAAACAAAGTTTCAAGTTGTCATTATGGGGTATTGTTTGTAGAATTTTGAGGAAAATAATGAATTTAATCCATTTTGGAATAAAGCTGTAACAACAAAATTTGGAAAAAGTGAAGTGCTGTGAATACTTTCCAGATGCACTGTGTGTATGTATGTGTGTGTATATATATATATATATATTAGGGGTGTAACGGTTCACAAAATTCACGGTTCGGTACGATACAGTGGTGTCACGGTTCGGTTCGGTTCGATACAATACAGCAAAAAGAAAAATGCCAGAGAAATTTCCTATTTATTAAAAGAAAATTTATTTTTAAATAAGTGTGAGTTTTCCTTAAAACCTATAACTAGTTCATTCATGGAACAATGTGTCTCCTGGTTTCCACGTCAGCGCTGTTTGATCCTTTAATAACGGAGAAATTGTAATGCTTCTCACTAGATCTCGCAGCGATGTTATTACTTCAGTGGCGAATTCAAATGCTTTGTTTACTGATCTCTCAGCGCTGTGTAACAGTGTCACTTGATCAAGATCCATAGACCGTAAAAGAAAGATCGGCTCACGCTGCACTGATGTTGATGGCCCGAACTGATAAACGATCTATGAAGCACAAAATAATGAGTAGAGCAGTTTCGTTCCGCTTTCATTACGTTTGCCATTTGATGTTGCGCAACGTTGTGATGGTGAATTTTGGTCAGCAGTAAAAATGGTCCAACGAATTGTTCGGTTTGTTCGAATGCGTACCGAATACCGAACCGAAAGCCTTCCACCGAACGGTTCAATACGAATACATGTATCGTTACACCCCTAATATATATATATATATATAAATTTATATTTATTACTTCTCTTCCTTTGAAATTAAATAACTGATTTTGTGTTGCTTCGACGCATCAATAGGAAGATAATTATAATAATATATATGAAGTCTAAGTGGCTTACCAAATGGAACACTAATCACCATAATAGTGAGTTCTAACAAAACCATTTTAGGAAAATCAAGTCAGTTTATGAAGTCAGTTTATTTTATGTTCTCTCAATTTTTTCAGAACATTTAAGATGACTTTAGGTAATTAGTGAACGCAAACAGAGAAGGATAACTGCAGAAGTGGAGGACATGAGTGAAAAGTCTATTAAGAAATACCGCGCCTCAAAGGTTTTTTTTTTTTTTTTTTGCCTGTCAAATTGGCACTCAAACCAATCAATTAATCTTAATTTGATAACTTGGAGTAAAGAAGTCTAGTTTGAACTTGCCCCGCTAGCAACGGCTCTCTCCGCAGAAGCTTTGCGTTTAAAGACCTAGTAAAATATTTAAACTCAGATCAATAATTTTTTACTTTTGTGGCAAGTAGCCATGTAATAAGCGGAATAATGTACATTACATTACCTTCGTTTCGCGTCGTGGTCCTCATCCTGTCGGGGGTTTATTTTGAGAGAACAACCAGCTGGATGTACATTTTAATAAAAATATTGTATAAAGGTAATTTAAATAAGCTTTAAAATCAACAGATAAAACGATAAAATTGACTACGCTAACTTAAATGTTGCATAGTATGCGTACAGTGGTCTGCAGAAGCTAGTTATTTTAGATTATAAAGTTATAAATATGGGTATTTTTCTTACAAAAACCCATGGCTTCTCTTCAAAAGGCATTTATTAACCCCCCGGAGAAATGTTTCAATTCTCTATACTTTTATGAACGATATAGATTTTACACAACCCAACAGAACAGACTACGCTGTTGCTTCTGTCTACTGTTTAGATGCGTTTATTTCTGTGTTTAAATCTTTTATTTGGGTCCTTTTATTTAAATCTTTTAGCTGGGTTTTATATCTGATGTTTAGCTGTTTGTGTTGGATTTTAGGGCTGTTAATATACTCCCATCAAGTTATGATCATATGAAAACACATACTCCATGATATCGATATATATTGTACGCTGAAAACATAAATGTCTAGTAAAATCACTCTATGGATGGTAAAAACATTCAATCGATTCAAATAAAGTGTAGATTATTGGATTAATATCTCATTGATTATAATTAGTCGTGTTTTTACATTTTTTTTTATTATGTTATACAGTCTTGTTTTTTTTTGTAATGAATTTGTCATGGAAATCTACCAGAAGATGTTTATTTATTCAGTTAGCAGACATGTTCATGTTCACTAAGTAAAAACACACAGTCCTCTGATGGTGACCTTCATTATGTGTTTATTTATTTGACTTGAGTGCCAAAGTTAAAGCATCTTTTTTACCGTGCCATTGCAGAATACATACAGACAGAACTGGTGTTCTGAACACCATAGCAAAACGTCACATGTTCGTTTTGTCTCTGAGCTTGTAGGTCGAAAGTCTCTAATGTCCTCATAATTAATGGGCAGATTTTTACAGTCATCAGGACGGTCTCTAATTAAGCTGTTGGGAGGTAAAAGCAAAGGAGAGAGAGATGAATTGAGCATTTAATGACGTAAACATTATAATTTTATCTACTCAATGGAGTCCTAGTGTTTTCCAGAGCATTTTACTTTTTAAGAACATCATCTCAAGAGCTTCACGCACCTCTCACAGTGACTTTGGTCAGCGCTACGCTGGACCCCACGTGATTGGTCGCCACACATTTATACGTCCCACTGTCTGATGCTTTGAGCCGAGCGATCTTCAGCAGACCGTCTTTGGTTGACTCCGCCCCCGCTGACATGGAGGCTCCGCCCACGCGCGTCCAGCGGAAGCGGATTGGATGAGTGCCGTGAGCGAGACACTGCAGACGCAAGGCATCCCCGGGACGGGCGACAATCTCGTCCGTCAGAGTGGTGGCATAGGGAGGCGCTGAGGAGGAGACACGACAGTTAACCCTCATCCTTCCTTCCCTTTTTGTAACAAATCCTTCCCTCGCCCTAAAGCCCTAAAATTATACTTAATTTCTTTTTATTTATTTTTTTCAAAAAGCATATTATATTTCATTTTGATAATATTTTTTCTATTTTGTTATGAAATTTTTTGTTATTTTTTTTTATTTTATTCACATTTAAATACTAGATTTAATCAATAAATAGTAATTTAAGCACATCCTCACATTCTTTCAACTTAAATTATTTCATGCAATAAAGCTTTAGCATCTTTAGGTTTTTTCTTTGTACTGAAGCATTCCTTGCATTCCATTCATTCCTAAGGGGGTCAAATTGATCCATGAGGAAGGGGTTTGTTACTTTTTTTTATTTCAACCACAAAACTCATCAAATCGTTTCAAATTTTTTTTGTGTGTATTCGTGGTTCAAGTGCGCCAAAAGTCCTGGGGTCTTGGACCCCTACGATAAACTTAATTTTTAAAACATTTTCACAAAAAAAAAAAAGTCAAAATGACCCAGGGGAAGCTCACAGTAAAATGAGTGATGTTTCCCCACACTCCTTTATTGTTTACACACAGGCTCTTTCACCACGATCCCTTACTGCGTCAGTCCAAAGATCGGTCTGTGCTGCTCTGATTTATAAACTCAGTTGTCCTCTTCTTCATTTGTGTGAAACTAAACTGCTTTTTGCTCAAATGTGGCTCCTTTTCAGGTTCCCATGTGTTTAAGTTCACTTTGGCTGCTCATAATCCGCTCAAAGTTCAGTGACTGCAGCCGATGTGAGTTCAGCTCAGATGTCTTACAGTATCAGCCTAAAGTCAACGTTTACTGTCTGCACTGACCTGTGACCAGCTCACAGAGCTCACGCATGATTTCTGACTACAATGTAAAAGTGTGTCGGCGACGGCAAGGTCAGCAGTGATAAGAGTGTGTTTGTGTCACTCACAGTCCACCTCCAGCTGCACGTAGGCCTCGCTGAAACCCGCCGCGTTCGTGGCATTACAGATGTACTGACCTGAGAGACAGAGAAAGACACTGAAACTAATTGTGCACGCATGTTGTTACATAATAATGAATCAATACATCACCAATCCTTCTTCTAAAATGTGTTTTTGTCTTGCCCTGATTTTCTAGGGAAAGCCTATTATACGTGTTTATATTTTAGACCTGTCGGGATGGTTTTGGTTTTAGTGTTAATTTCCTCAGACGAGACGAGACTAAATATGTTTGTCAACGACCTTTTTTTCCATGACTAAGACGAGGCGATGACGAGACTGCACCAATGTCCAAAAACGATGACTAAGACTAAATTAACATGCATTATTGTTGACGAAAAAAGACGAGACTAAAATGTTTTGCAGAAAATGAAAACTAAGATAAAACTAAGAAACTTTTTCATCATGAGATAGAATATTCAGCGGTTACTAGGGATGAGTCACGATTTTCGAATATTCCATTAGTTGATTTTATTATAGAATATCGAATAGGTTGTGCAATTGTTGTCTATAAAAAATCCCCATGTTTTCGGGTCTGATGCGGTGACACGTTCATGTAACCAGAGGGTGACGATGCCAATAATGCATCTAAAAGCTGTCAATCAACTCTCAGACAACAGAAGAAGATACACATTGTCTCACACCAGAGCATGTGAGCGGAGTGGTAATATTTACTCTAGAGCGGAGAGCGCATTTCTGAAGATTACGCGCCGCTCGCTCAGAACGCCCACAGTGGCGCACAAAAAAACGTCAAAAGTAATGATGCATTAAACATTTGATTTGTTTATTAATAAACTAGTGTTTTATGTCAGTGTTGGCTGCAAAGATAAAGTTGACGATGCTGACTAGCCATCTTCGCAGTAGTGAACACGCCTATAGAGAGAAATGCACACTTCATAGCCTACGGATTAGCCTACATAAACAGAGAGCAGCCCATTTCTTTTCGTTTTGAATTGTTTTGTTTAAAAGTACACATTTCAGGCTTTCTATAGATATTCTTCTCAGGTCTGTGAGGCAAGTATGTTATACGCTGAGTTTCGGTTCATTTATGAGACGCGCTCCAGTTCACGCGCCCGCGCCTTCGTGTCCGGATTATATTGTGTACCATATTTGCTTCTCGTTTATTAATCCAATTTGTTGATGAAACATTGATTAAAATGAAGATACACTTTATACAAAACGAAATTCACTTTAAAGAAAGGCTTTCTACAAAACAAAACTTAATAAGTGGTCAAAATCATGTGTCATAACTGACGGGAAGCACTGCAGACGGGGGAAAACATCTACGCTGTAAATCAACCAGTCACCTAGCAGAAATATTAATTGTTAAGCCTTGCAAAATCTAATTTGTTTGTTATTTCTCAAGACCAACCTAGAATGTAAATAGGTTGTATTTTAGGCCTACAGTAGGCTACAGTAGGCCTATTCTTCTCAGTTTTTCTGGGTATATACTTATTTTATTTCTGCTCTGAACAGAAAAATGAGACACAAAGCAACCAAAAACAGTTTTAAAAACCTTTGTAACTTGTCAATAGGAGTCTGTTGGGCCCCAGCTTTTGAATTGTGTTAGTTCAAAATAAAATACTTTTCAGAACAACTTTAGAAAACCAGACACGTTTAACAAAGTTGCATTCAACAAAAATCATTCAACAAGTGTATTTTGTCAGGTAATTATGACATTTAACCAATATTTGAGAAGCTTGAAACACTATTTGACTGAAATGGTTATCAGAAATAATCTCATAAATAATTTGTTATTTTAAAAAAAATGTTTTGACAAACTTGACTAAGATATATTGAGTTTTCTTTTGACTAAAACTAGACTAAAATGACAAGACTTTTAGTCGACTTTAACTTGACTAACAAAAAAAGATATGTGAATGACTAAATATGACTAAAACTAACAAGGAGATTTGGCACAAGACTAAGACTAAGACTAAATTAAAAATAGGTGACAAAATTAACACTATTTGGTTTTAACATATCTGTAAAAAAAGTTGCTCTGGCTGCTTAGTCAGGTGTGGGAGTGGCAGAGGTGTGTGTGTGTGTGTGTGTGTGTCTGTCTGTCTGTCTGGTGTGTGCGGTCAGAGGTTAGTTGAGTGAGTGAGTGAGTGTGTGTGTGTGTGTGTGTGTGTGTGTGTGCGTCTGGTGTGTGAGGTCAGAGTTTAGTTGAGTGTGTGTGCGTCTGGTGTGTGAGGTCAGAGTTTAGTTGAGTGTGTGTGTGTCTGGTGTGTGAAGTCAGAGTTTAGTTGAGTGTGTGTGTGTCTGGTGTGTGAGGTCAGAGGTTAGTTGAGTGTGTGTGTGTCTGGTGTGTGAGGTCAGAGGTTAGTTGCGTGTGTGTGTGTGTGTGTCTGGTGTGTGAGGTCAGAGTTTAGTTGAGTGTGTGTGTGTCTGGTGTGTGAGGTCAGAGGTTAGTTGCGTGTGTGTGTGTGTGTGTCTGGTGTGTGAGATCAGAGTTTAGTTGAGTGTGTATGTGTCTGGTGTGTGAAGTCAGAGTTTAGTTGAGTGTGTGTGTGTCTGGTGTGTGAGGTCAGAGGTTAGTTGCGTGTGTGTGTGTGTGTGTGTGTGTCTGGTGTGTGAGGTCAGAGTTTAGTTGAGTGTGTGTGTGTCTGGTGTGTGAAGTCAGAGTTTAGTTGAGTGTGTGTGTGTGTGTGTCTGGTGTGTGAGATCAGAGTTTAGTTGAGTGTGTATGTGTCTGGTGTGTGAGGTCAGAGGTTAGTTGCATGTGTGTCTGATGTGTGAGGTCAGAGGTTAGTTGTGTGTGTGTGTGTGTGTGTCTGGTGTGTGAGGTCAGAGTTTAGTTGAGTGTGTGTGTGTCTGGTGTGTGAGGTCAGAGGTTAGTTGCGTGTGTGTCTGGTGTGTGAGGTCAGAGGTTAGTTGCGTGTGTGTCTGGTGTGTGAGGTCAGAGTTTAGTTGAGTGTGTGTGTGTCTGGTGTGTGAGGTCAGAGGTTAGTTGCGTGTGTGTGTGTGTGTGTGTGTGTCTGGTGTGTGAGGTCAGAGTTTAGTTGAGTGTGTGTGTGTCTGGTGTGTGAAGTCAGAGTTTAGTTGAGTGTGTGTCTGGTGTGTGAGGTCAGAGGTTAGTTGCATGTGTGTCTGATGTGTGAGGTCAGAGGTTAGTTGTGTGTGTGTGTGTGTGTGTGTCTGGTGTGTGAGGTCAGAGTTTAGTTGAGTGTGTGTGTGTCTGGTGTGTGAGGTCAGAGGTTAGTTGCGTGTGTGTCTGGTGTGTGAGGTCAGAGGTTAGTTGCGTGTGTGTCTGGTGTGTGAGGTCAGAGTTTAGTTGAGTGTGTGTGTGTCTGGTGTGTGAGGTCAGAGGTTAGTTGCATGTGTGTGTGTGTGTGTGTGTCTGGTGTGTGAGGTGAGAGGTTAGTTGCGTGTGTGTGTGTGTCTGGTGTGTGAGGTGAGAGGTTAGTTGCGTGTGTGTGTGTGTGTGTGTGTGTGTCTGGTGTGTGAGGTGAGAGGTTAGTTGCGTGTGTGTGTGTGTCTGGTGTGTGAGGTGAGAGGTTAGTTGCGTGTGTGTGTGTCTGGTGTGTGAGGTGAGAGGTTAGTTGCGTGTGTGTGTGTGTCTGGTGTGAGGTCAGAGGTTAGTTGCATGTGTGTGTGTGTGTCTGGTGTGAGGT
>JAPDVR010000002.1:3103992-3216492 GCA_026230005.1 Gila orcuttii | reverse complement strand
GACTTTGCAATGCTGTAAGCTTTCCCTACAACCCCCCCAAAAAACATGTCATCCAACCGGACTTCAGCAAAGAAAGAGCTTCTGATTGGCTAAAGCAGTGTAGTTCACAATCATTCATTTGTGCTGTTTAAAAGAAATGTATGTGACAGATGTAGCATGCTTTTGCAAATAAATAAATAAAATTGGCATGAAATGAAAATTCACCCCGTCTATTTTATAAATGCATGTTATTAATCTTATTGTGAATGGTCCATCCATGCATTCAGTACGTAAAATGTTTTAATATTTGTATTATTTTTAATCAAAATAAATTTTCACAAAATGTTCACATTTTTATTATTATTATTATAATTAACAAAAACTTAAACTATTTTTAAAAAAGTATAATTTAAATAAAATAAACGTTAACTGAAATAAAAGTCAAATATAAAAATAATCCAAATTTATTTTATTTTAGTTAGTTGCTGAAAACTGAAAAAAAAATGCCTATGGTGTTTTTATTAATTTTCAACACAACTAATTTATAAAAACTTAACTTAAATTTAAACAGAAAATATAAAAATAAAAACTAATCCAAAATATAAAAGAAAACTATATATTAAAGATACTAAACAACAATGTCATATAAGTTTTTCATATCTAAATAAAATGTCCTCTTTTATTTTTTAACCTTTTTTGACCTCGTAATTTTGAATCAAAATGTTATAACTCAATTTGCATTTTTGAGTGCAACGTCCAGATCTTGACTGACAACCAAATCCCGCCCTACACAATACACAAGAATACTGCCGCTACTTACGTTTCATCATGACTTTAAATGTTAATGGTGTTAATTTTCCCTGAGAGTGGCGTTACCGGTGGCGTTGCAGTGCATGGTGACGCTCTGACCCTCCACGGCTGTGAGATCTGTGTTAGTAACCGAGGCCTGAGGAGCCGAGGCTCCGCCCTCCAGTCCCAGCTCCACCCGCCCCTCAGCAAGCCCCTCCCCACTCTGAGCACGGCACACAAATATCCCAGCATCCTCTGCTGCCATCACTGTCACCTTTGGGAGCAAGAGAGAGAGAGAGAGAGACGCGAATGAATCCTAAAATGACCGAAAGTGAAATATCTAGTTCGCAGGCTGATAGGTTCTTTACATGCAATCTGCAAGCTATCACATCATTACCACATGGCACAAGCTGATTGGCTCAGCTGATCCTGCAGCCAATGAGATTGCTTGCTCAACATTTAAATCCTGCCTAGTTCTGCTATGGGATTTATGTGTCTATTTATGCAGTAGCATATCTTATAAAGTCACAGAAGTGTGTCTGTGTCTCTGTTAGCAGTAGCAAGTCTATACTCTGATACAGCAGCAGATCCAGTCCACCAGGACCAAATATATATTTCACACCTGTAGTAACGCAGTGGTGTCTGTTGTCATGGAAACCATCTTCGTCTCACTTCCTCCTTCCTGTTTGAACCAGCTGACGGAGGGGCGTGGCTTCCCCGAGACGCTGCACTCGAGAGTCACGCTTTCGCCCGCTCGAACCGTCAGCGGCCCAGACGGCGTCACGCGCACCTTCGGAGGCTCTGAACAAACACACAAACACTCATCATACATGTGACTGATAGCGGAACTATACACTTGCTTTTTATTTTTATTATTTTGTTTAGATTTTTTTTCCAAGTTCGTTTTATTTAGTTTTAATCATTCATATATAGCGTTTACTCCATTTATATCTTTTGTTTCATTTTTATTTTATTTGAGTATTACTTTCAGTTTTTCCGGATACATCTCAAAATGCAGCATGTGAACTTTGGTTGGATGTTTAACATGTTGTTTTACATGTCAAAAAATGCCCTTCTGGTCGAGTCGGGTAGTTATTTTGACAGAATACACTAGTAAAGTGAAGCACAAGAGATTAATTAAATCGAAATTGAAAATTAAGAAACGAAAGTACTTTCCTCTCTGGTATAATTCATATTTTTGCACATATTATTATTCTAGCTTTTGTTCTTTGCAAATTCCAGACTTCTTCTTTTAGTTCATGATAATATATTTTTTACTGTTTTACTGATAATATATTTGTGAATATTCAGTCAATAATAGAAACATTGTCTATTTAAAGTCACCATGAAATTAAAATTTACAAGAAATATTGCAGTGTTTATTCTAACTAATTTATGCGTCCACAACATTAATAATCTTGAATCAGAATATCTCCTTCTTGCAGCTTCTCTTCTCTGATGATGTGGGCGGGGCTATAACCTGTCACTCACATTAGATCAGCCAATAGCAAACCACAACCATCCAATCAATTCCCCCCAGACTCAATCAAGCCCCGCCCACATTTGTTCTTGTACAGAAGCGTTTTCACTCGGATATACGGCACAATAGAGAAGAAAAGACGAGTGCAACTTCCCTTCCATGGCCACTTTAATATGCGACAAACACATTGGACTCACGTCTGATGCTCAGGGTGGTAGTGATGGTGGATTTTCCCTGAGCGTTGGTGGCAATGCAGCGATACCCGCCCAGGTTATTGTCATGGACGTTGACAATGGTCAGGACGGCACCATCAGGTCCAAGCTTTACGTTATCTGTGACAAAATACAGCAGAACACGTAAACCCATCAAAGCCATAATCTGATGTGTCACCTGTCTTTTTACTAACTAAAATGGCATTATGCTTTCTTAAAAATAAATGCTCTTCGATGGTTCCATGGAGAACCTTTAACATCCATGGAACATGTTCATTCCACAAAGTTTCTTTAGATTTTTAAAATGTTTTTCACACTAAGATAAAAAATAGTTATTTTAAGAACTGATCACTGAAAGGTTCTTTGGGAAACCAAAAATGGTTCTTCTATGGCATTTTTTTAAGCTTTATTTTTATGAGTTTATTGCTCAGATTTTGCTCTTTCATCACTCAGGAGACTTAATGGAGCTTCTTATTCTTCTTCATTTAAGTACCAACATCATCTCAGATGTTTCTCCTACAATAGCACAACTCGTTTGCTCTCATTCATAATTTGTTTTTGGAAGAATTTAATGAGAAAAGAGAGTTTTGATCACAGACTTTGGTATCTTTAACAATCCTGGCACATACTGAAATACTGTTGAGATGTGAAACTCTAGAAGAGACATCCCACACAGCAACATAGTGTCGGCCCAGATCCGGCCCACATCCGGGCCGTGTGGAATCCACGTGTACCGACATTACGTTGCTGTGTGCGATACTCAACATTTGATCTGCGTTTAATCCCATTTCTCCAGGAGTTAATTAAGAACAATTTAGTTTCAATGGTTATATCTCTTAAAAAATCTGAGAAAAATAAATGGTGTGTGTTATAAATAGTCTTACTCTATATGCAAAAATTTTTAAAGAAATTTTTACGAACCGCTTCCGGGTCAAATTCGACCCGAATGCAGGAGGGGGGTTTAAAAAGGGTGTTTTTCCCCTTTCTCTGGCTGATTGAGTATGTGTATTATGGTTCTAGATGTGAATAACGCACCTCCCAGCGGCTGGTTGTTGGTCCTCTTCCACTCCAGCTGGACGGACTGGGATCCGCTCGTCACACGGCACTGGAAGCTGACGGTGTCGCCGAGTTTCATCGCAGCCGCTCGCGGTCGGACCGACACCACGGGACTCTGACCACACACTGATGTGAACACACAACATACATGCTTGAGTCAAACACACATTCACATGTTTCAGCTTACGACTGAATGATGCTTACTGTAAGTTAGATCAGGGGTTTTCAGTCTTTCAGAGGCCGCGGACCCACAAATATGAGCATCCTCGCGAGGGACCCCATATTTAAAAGGCACTTCAGATATGTTTTCATGTTTACTTTAAAGACCCAATATACGCCTTACTACAGTCAAGTCACCTTTATGTTTAGTGATTTATACAAGAGAAATGATTTCAAAGCAGCTTCACAGTAGCAAACACGAAAATTACAGAATTAATGATGCAAACTTCAGACAAATATGAGACAAAATATATCAACTTAAAGTGTTATTTGAAAAAGTATAAGTTACATTTTTTTCTACTTACTATAGTATTGTATTGTTAAAGATATTTATTTGCTTTGTTTGCTTATTTATTTTAATCTCATTTTTTATATTTCGGTTATTTTAATCATATTAATCTCACTAATTAATTTTTAGGAATTTGATCAATTCTTTTATTATTTGTTTTTACATTTTTTGCACTGTTTTTCTCTAGACTTTTCCACAGACAATTTTTTATTATTTATTTATTTTTACTCTTTTTACACTGTTTTTCTCCACTGACTCCCGTCACTCCCCTGTGCCCCCGTTTGAAAACCTCTGAGTTAGACGACATGATTAAGAAAATCTTTTTTTGTTTCATTTCAGATATGACTGATTTAATTTTACAGATGAACCCTTGGCTCTCGCTGACCTTCAGTCCTGCTCTGCTAAACAAACGCATGCAAAAATCAAACTCCACACATTCTGTTTTTGGGACAACAGAATCACTTGATCAGTAAACTAAACCAGTGAGTGATTTGATCACATTAACACGTTTATTTAAAAGTGACTGCATATCAGAATATTAGAAAGCAAAGCTGTGAACACATTATCTTAATTTAATGTGACTTGTGCTATGTCCCACAAACTGTCAAAAAAAGAAATAAAACGTTAAAAGATTTGCAAGTAAACACACAAGATTATTACAAGGAAACCATTGCAAAGATTGAAACTAGCATTTGAAAATATATTTTCATTAACAAAATAAAAAGAATGAAAATATGTGCAAAAAAACCCCGAAAATAAAATGTGCAGTTTTGCTGTCAATATTGGACGGTGTGATTTAATCAGTCTCAACAAACTATCACTGTAAATAACAGACAATGAAACAAAACAAATATTTTTCTTTAAAAATAAAGAAAAGCCAGTTAAACGAAGCGGCCGTCTGAGACACAAAACAACTGACCACTGTTCACTGTTTTCTGATAAATGTAATTAAATGTGGCGCTGCATTATAAGTGATAGTTTAACTTAACTAACACTGCTACAGAAGACAAATAAAACTAAAACAAGATGCAAACAATAATCTATTTCAGAACAATTACAACTAACTTATCTTAACAGTGTAAATACAGCACAAAAGTTTTCAAAACTAAAATCTTGGGATACACACCTAAAAAAATAATCTGAAATGAAAGAAAGAGAAAGTGCTTCACCTGCGTGCAGGACGGCCGAGAGAATCAGCGCTGCGGTTCCAACCTTCATGATGGACTGGAGATCTCTCTCTGTCTGAACACTGTTTTACACTCCTCCTCTCTTACACTCCTCCTCTCTCTCTGTCTGTACACTGTTTTACACTCCTCCTCTCTTACACTCCTCCTCTCTCTCTGTCTGAACACTGTTTTACACTCCTCCTCTCTTACACTCCTCCTCTCTCTCTCTGTCTGAACACTGTTTTACACTCCTCCTCTCTTACACTCCTCCTCTCTCTCTCTGTCTGAACACTGTTTTACACTCCTCCTCTCTTACACTCCTCCTCTCTCTCTCTGTCTGAACACTGTTTTACACTCCTCCTCTCTTACACTCCTCCTCTCTCTCTCTGTCTGAACACTGTTTTACACTCCTCCTCTCTTACACTCCTCCTCTCTCTCTCTGTCTGTACACTGTTTTACACTCCTCCTCTCTTACACTCCTCCTCTCTCTCTCTGTCTGAACACTGTTTTACACTCCTCCTCTCTTACACTCCTCCTCTCTCTCTGTCTGTACACTGTTTTACACTCCTCCTCTCTTACACTCCTCCTCTCTCTCTCTGTCTGAACACTGTTTTACACTCCTCCTCTCTTACACTCCTCCTCTCTCTCTCTGTCTGAACACTGTTTTACACTCCTCCTCTCTTACACTCCTCCTCTCTCTCTGTCTGAACACTGTTTTACACTCCTCCTCTCTCTCTGTCTGAACACTGTTTTACACTCCTCCTCTCTTACACTCCTCCTCTCTCTCTGTCTGAACACTGTTTTACACTCCTCCTCTCTCTCTGTCTGAACACTGTTTTACACTCCTCCTCTCTTACACTCCTCCTCTCTCTCTGTCTGAACACTGTTTTACACTCCTCCTCTCTTACACTCCTCCTCTCTCTCTGTCTGAACACTGTTTTACACTCCTCCTCTCTTACACTCCTCCTCTCTCTCTGTCTGAACACTGTTTTACACTCCTCCTCTCTCTCTGTCTGAACACTGTTTTACACTCCTCCTCTCTTACACTCCTCCTCTCTCTCTGTCTGAACACTGTTTTACACTCCTCCTCTCTTACACTCCTCCTCTCTCTCTGTCTGAACACTGTTTTACACTCCTCCTCTCTTACACTCCTCCTCTCTCTCTGTCTGAACACTGTTTTACACTCCTCCTCTCTCTCTGTCTGAACACTGTTTTACACTCCTCCTCTCTTACACTCCTCCTCTCTCTCTGTCTGAACACTGTTTTACACTCCTCCTCTCTTACACTCCTCCTCTCTCTCTGTCTGAACACTGTTTTACACTCCTCCTCTCTTACACTCCTCCTCTCTCTCTGTCTGAACACTGTTTTACACTCCTCCTCTCTCTCTGTCTGAACACTGTTTTACACTCCTCCTCTCTTACACTCCTCCTCTCTCTCTGTCTGAACACTGTTTTACACTCCTCCTCTCTTACACTCCTCCTCTCTCTCTCTGTCTGAACACTGTTTTACACTCCTCCTCTCTTACACTCCTCCTCTCTCTCTGTCTGTACACTGTTTTACACTCCTCCTCTCTTACACTCCTCCTCTCTCTCTGTCTGAACACTGTTTTACACTCCTTCTCTCTTACACTCCTCCTCTCTCTCTGTCTGAACACTGTTTTACACTCCTCCTCTCTTACACTCCTCCTCTCTCTCTCTGTCTGTACACTGTTTTACACTCCTCCTCTCTTACACTCCTCCTCTCTCTCTGTCTGAACACTGTTTTACACTCCTCCTCTCTTACACTCCTCCTCTCTCTCTGTCTGAACACTGTTTTACACTCCTCCTCTCTTACACTCCTCCTCTCTCTCTGTCTGAACACTGTTTTACACTCCTCCTCTCTTACACTCCTCCTCTCTCTCTCTGTCTGTACACTGTTTTACACTCCTCCTCTCTTACACTCCTCCTCTCTCTCTCTGTCTGAACACTGTTTTACACTCCTCCTCTCTTACACTCCTCCTCTCTCTCTCTGTCTGAACACTGTTTTACACTCCTCCTCTCTTACACTCCTCCTCTCTCTCTGTCTGAACACTGTTTTACACTCCTCCTCTCTCTCTGTCTGAACACTGTTTTACACTCCTCCTCTCTTACACTCCTCCTCTCTCTCTGTCTGTACACTGTTTTACACTCCTCTCTTACACTCCTCCTCTCTCTCTGTCTGAACACTGTTTTACACTCCTCCTCTCTTACACTCCTCCTCTCTCTCTGTCTGTACACTGTTTTACACTCCTCTCTTACACTCCTCCTCTCTCTCTGTCTGAACACTGTTTTACACTCCTCCTCTCTTACACTCCTCCTCTCTCTCTGTCTGAACACTGTTTTACACTCCTCCTCTCTCTCTCTGTCTGAACACTGTTTTACACTCCTCCTCTCTCTCTCTGTCTGAACACTGTTTTACACTCCTCCTCTCTTACACTCCTCCTCTCTCTCTGTCTGAACACTGTTTTACACTCCTCCTCTCTTACACTCCTCCTCTCTCTCTGTCTGAACACTGTTTTACACTCCTCCTCTCTTACACTCCTCCTCTCTCTCTGTCTGAACACTGTTTTACACTCCTCCTCTCTTACACTCCTCCTCTCTCTCTGTCTGTACACTGTTTTACACTCCTCCTCTCTTACACTCCTCCTCTCTCTCTCTGTCTGAACACTGTTTTACACTCCTCCTCTCTTACACTCCTCCTCTCTCTCTCTGTCTGAACACTGTTTTACACTCCTCCTCTCTTACACTCCTCTCTCTCTGTCTGAACACTGTTTTACACTCCTCCTCTCTTACACTCCTCCTCTCTCTCTGTCTGAACACTGTTTTACACTCCTCCTCTCTTACACTCCTCCTCTCTCTCTGTCTGAACACTGTTTTACACTCCTCCTCTCTTACACTCCTCCTCTCTCTCTGTCCGAACACTGTTTTACACTCCTCCTCTCTTACACTCCTCCTCTCTCTCTCTGTCTGAACACTGTTTTACACTCCTCTCTTACACTCCTCCTCTCTCTCTGTCTGAACACTGTTTTACACTCCTCCTCTCTCTCTGTCTGAACACTGTTTTACACTCCTCCTCTCTTACACTCCTCCTCTCTCTCTGTCTGTACACTGTTTTACACTCCTCTCTTACACTCCTCCTCTCTCTCTGTCTGAACACTGTTTTACACTCCTCCTCTCTTACACTCCTCCTCTCTCTCTGTCTGTACACTGTTTTACACTCCTCCTCTCTTACACTCCTCCTCTCTCTCTGTCTGAACACTGTTTTACACTCCTCCTCTCTTACACTCCTCCTCTCTCTCTGTCTGAACACTGTTTTACACTCCTCCTCTCTTACACTCCTCCTCTCTCTCTGTCTGAACACTGTTTTACACTCCTCCTCTCTTACACTCCTCCTCTCTCTCTGTCTGAACACTGTTTTACACTCCTCCTCTCTTACACTCCTCCTCGCTCTCTGTCTGAACACTGTTTTACACTCCTCCTCTCTTACATTCCTCCTCTCTCTCTCTGTCTGAACACTGTTTTACACTCCTCTCTTACACTCCTCCTCTGTCTCTGTCTGAACACTGTTTTACACTCCTCCTCTCTTACACTCCTCCTCTCTCTCTGTCTGAACACTGTTTTACACTCCTCTCTTACACTCCTCCCCTCTCTGTCTGTCTGAACACTGTTTTACACTCCTCTCTTACACTCCTCCTCTCTCTCTCTGTCTGAACACTGTTTTACACTCCTCCTCTCTCTCTCTGTCTGAACACTGTTTTACACTCCTCCTCTCTCTCTCTGTCTGAACACTGTTTTACACTCCTCCTCTCTGAACACTGAACACTGTTTTACACTCCTCCTCTCTCTCTCTCTGTCTGAACACTGTTTTACACTCCTCCTCTCTGAACACTGAACACTCTTTTACACTCCTCCTCTCTCTCTCTGTCTGAACACTGTTTTACACTCCTCCTCTCTCTCTGTCTGAACACTGTTTTACACTCCTCCTCTCTTACACTCCTCCTCTCTCTCTGTCTGAACACTGTTTTACACTCCTCCTCTCTTACACTCCTCCTCTCTCTCTCTGTCTGTACACTGTTTTACACTCCTCCTCTCTTACACTCCTCCTCTCTCTCTGTCTGAACACTGTTTTACACTCCTCCTCTCTTACACTCCTCCTCTCTCTCTCTGTCTGAACACTGTTTTACACTCCTCCTCTCTTACACTCCTCCTCTCTCTCTCTGTCTGAACACTGTTTTACACTCCTCCTCTCTTACACTCCTCCTCTCTCTCTCTGTCTGAACACTGTTTTACACTCCTCCTCTCTTACACTCCTCCTCTCTCTCTCTGTCTGAACACTGTTTTACACTCCTCCTCTCTTACACTCCTCCTCTCTCTCTGTCTGAACACTGTTTTACACTCCTCCTCTCTTACACTCCTCCTCTCTCTCTGTCTGAACACTGTTTTACACTCCTCCTCTCTTACACTCCTCCCCTCTCTCTCTGTCTGAACACTGTTTTACACTCCTCCTCTCTTACACTCCTCCTCTCTCTCTCTGTCTGAACACTGTTTTACACTCCTCCTCTCTTACACTCCTCCTCTCTCTCTCTGTCTGAACACTGTTTTACACTCCTCCTCTCTCTCTCTGTCTGAACACTGTTTTACACTCCTCCTCTCTGAACACTGAACACTGTTTTACACTCCTCCTCTCTCTCTCTGTCTGAACACTGTTTTACACTCCTCCTCTCTGAACACTGAACACTGTTTTACACTCCTCCTCTCTCTCTGTCTGAACACTGTTTTACACTCCTCCTCTCTGAACACTGAACACTGTTTTACACTCCTCCTCTCTCTCTCTGTCTGAACACTGTTTTACACTCCTCCTCTCTTACACTCCTCCTCTCTCTCTGTCTGAACACTGTTTTACACTCCTCCTCTCTTACACTCCTCCTCTCTCTCTCTGTCTGTACACTGTTTTACACTCCTCCTCTCTTACACTCCTCCTCTCTCTCTGTCTGAACACTGTTTTACACTCCTCCTCTCTCTCTGTCTGAACACTGTTTTACACTCCTCCTCTCTCTCTGTCTGAACACTGTTTTACACTCCTCCTCTCTCTCTGTCTGAACACTGTTTTACACTCCTCCTCTCTTACACTCCTCCTCTCTCTCTGTCTGAACACTGTTTTACACTCCTCCTCTCTTACACTCCTCCTCGCTCTCTGTCTGAACACTGTTTTACACTCCTCCTCTCTTACACTCCTCCTCTCTCTCTCTGTCTGAACACTGTTTTACACTCCTCTCTTACACTCCTCCTCTCTCTCTGTCTGAACACTGTTTTACACTCCTCCTCTCTTACACTCCTCCTCTCTCTCTGTCTGAACACTGTTTTACACTCCTCTCTTACACTCCTCCTCTCTCTGTCTGTACACTGTTTTACACTCCTCTCTTACACTCCTCCTCTCTCTCTCTGTCTGAACACTGTTTTACACTCCTCCTCTCTCTCTCTGTCTGAACACTGTTTTACACTCCTCCTCTCTCTCTCTGTCTGAACACTGTTTTACACTCCTCCTCTCTGAACACTGAACACTGTTTTACACTCCTCCTCTCTCTCTCTGTCTGAACACTGTTTTACACTCCTCCTCTCTGAACACTGAACACTGTTTTACACTCCTCCTCTCTCTCTGTCTGAACACTGTTTTACACTCCTCCTCTCTCTCTGTCTGAACACTGTTTTACACTCCTCCTCTCTTACACTCCTCCTCTCTCTCTGTCTGAACACTGTTTTACACTCCTCCTCTCTTACACTCCTCCTCTCTCTCTCTGTCTGTACACTGTTTTACACTCCTCCTCTCTTACACTCCTCCTCTCTCTCTGTCTGAACACTGTTTTACACTCCTCCTCTCTTACACTCCTCCTCTCTCTCTCTGTCTGAACACTGTTTTACACTCCTCCTCTCTTACACTCCTCCTCTCTCTCTCTGTCTGAACACTGTTTCACACTCCTCCTCTCTTACACTCCTCCTCTCTCTCTCTGTCTGAACACTGTTTTACACTCCTCCTCTCTTACACTCCTCCTCTCTCTCTCTGTCTGAACACTGTTTTACACTCCTCCTCTCTTACACTCCTCCTCTCTCTCTGTCTGAACACTGTTTTACACTCCTCCTCTCTTACACTCCTCCTCTCTCTCTGTCTGAACACTGTTTTACACTCCTCCTCTCTTACACTCCTCCTCTCTCTCTCTGTCTGAACACTGTTTTACACTCCTCCTCTCTTACACTCCTCCTCTCTCTCTCTGTCTGAACACTGTTTTACACTCCTCCTCTCTTACACTCCTCCTCTCTCTCTCTGTCTGAACACTGTTTTACACTCCTCCTCTCTCTCTCTGTCTGAACACTGTTTTACACTCCTCCTCTCTGAACACTGAACACTGTTTTACACTCCTCCTCTCTCTCTGTCTGAACACTGTTTTACACTCCTCCTCTCTGAATACTGAACACTGTTTTACACTCCTCCTCTTTCTCTGTCTGAACACTGTTTTACACTCCTCCTCTCTGAACACTGAACACTGTTTTACACTCCTCCTCTCTCTCTCTGTCTGAACACTGTTTTACACTCCTCCTCTCTTACACTCATCCTCTCTCTCTGTCTGAACACTGTTTTACACTCCTCCTCTCTTACACTCCTCCTCTCTCTCTCTGTCTGTACACTGTTTTACACTCCTCCTCTCTTACACTCCTCCTCTCTCTCTGTCTGAACACTGTTTTACACTCCTCCTCTCTCTCTGTCTGAACACTGTTTTACACTCCTCCTCTCTCTCTGTCTGAACACTGTTTTACACTCCTCCTCTCTCTCTGTCTGAACACTGTTTTACACTCCTCCTCTCTCTCTGTCTGAACACTGTTTTACACTCCTCCTCTCTCTCTCTGTCTGAACACTGTTTTACACTCCTCCTCTCTTACACTCCTCCTCTCTCTCTCTGTCTGAACACTGTTTTACACTCCTCCTCTCTCTCTCTGTCTGAACACTGTTTTACACTCCTCCTCTCTCTCTGTCTGAACACTGTTTTACACTCCTCCTCTCTGAACACTGAACACTGTTTTACACTCTTCCTCTCTGAACACTGAACACTGTTTTACACTCCTCTCTGAACACTGAACACTGTTTTACACTCCTCCTCTCTGTCTGAACACTGTTTTACACTCCTCCTCTCTCTCTCTGTCAATCTACACAATCTACAGAGATACACACAGACACACACACACACACCCTCACTCACACACACACACACACACACACACACACTCTCTCTCACACGCACACACGCACACACTCTCACATGCACACACACACACACACTCTCCCTCTCACTCACACACACACACACACACACACACACACTCTCTCTCTCTCTCACACGCACACACACACACACACTCTCTCTCTCACACGCACACACACGCACACGCACACACTCTCACATGCACACGCACACACTCTCACATGCACACACACACTCACACACACACACACCAGGAGCTTATCTGTTTTATTGAACTCAGTGTGGCATCAATAACTGCTGTCTTGTGTTTCTGTGGGTCAGGTTTTGCTTTGTGGGAACCAACCTGCTAAAAAAAAACCTGTTTTAAGAACGTTAAAGAAACCGTTACGAATTTACTAGTTCAAAACGTCCAGTTTTTTTTTTTCTTGGTTAAGGGAACATTCTATTTTAGAACTCTTTAAACATGATCAGAGTAAGGGTCCTTCTGAATGTTCTCTGAAGGTTCCGAAGCAAGTAGTAACATTTAAAATTTTTTACAACCAAACGTTTCAGGTAAAATAGTTCCATAAACAATGAATAAATACCGTTTTTGAGAACATTATTAAAGACCAGATTACTCTGAATGAACTATTAATGTTACGTTTGTTCAGACCTTAGAGAGAATCTTGAGAGAACGTTCCCTGTTAGCTGGGTAATTTTGTGCACGACCTGCAAATCCTGCGTTTACCACGAAGAAAACTGCTGGAGTCAGATTCATAACGGGACTAAATAACGCCCTACTTCACATCTAAACATGTCAAACACACAAGATAATTATATCAATTTAATAACCACAGAGGTTTATTCAGAAGTGCAAAATGTCTTCTTGTAGGCGTAACGTTTAGTTTAGACTACAGTAATTATAATTCTCTTTATACAAAAACAATAGCCGTCTTCACTGGCTGATTAAACATTTAGTGTGTATGTTTTAGAGACTGATTGAAACTAAACAGAAATCACAATAAGATGCAGATATGCAGAGAAGCACCTGAGAACATGAGGTGCTGTTACTGTATGGAAGTGTGTGTTCTTCAGCATAAAGAGGCACTAAACTTGAAAACGCCATGGAGAACATAAACCAGCAATACTTCTCAATTGGAGATCTTAAAGATTATTTTAAAAAAGCATGTCTAACAACCCTCACTGAGATAACACACACTGTCACTCAGAACACACTGAGAGTAAAAACACTACACAACCCTCACTGAGATAACACACACTGTCACTCAGAACACACTGAGAGTAACAACACTACACAACCCTCACTGAGATAACACACACTGTCACTCAGAACACACTGAGAGTAAAAACACTACACAACCCTCACTGAGATAACACACACTGTCACTCAGAACACACTGAGAGGAAAAACACTACACAACCCTCACTGAGATAACACACACTGTCACTCAGAACACACTGACAGTAAAAACACTACACAACCCTCACTGAGATAACACACACTGTCACTCAGAACACACTGAGAGGAAAAACACTACACAACCCTCACTGAGATAACACACACTGTCACTCAGAACATACTGAGAGTTAAAACACTACACAACCCTCACTGAGATAACACACACTGTCACTCAGAACACACTGAGAGTAAAAACACTACACAACCCTCACTGAGATAACACACACCGTCACTCAGAACACACTGAGAGTAACAACACTACACAACCCTCACTGAGATAACACACACCGTCACTCAGAACACACTGAGAGTAAAAACACTACACAACCCTCACTGAGATAACACACACCGTCACTCAGAACACACTGACAGTAAAAACACTACACAACCCTCATTGAGATAACACACACCGTCACTCAGAACACACTGAGAGTAAAAACACTACACAACCCTCACTGAGATAACACACACCGTCACTCAGAACACACTGAGAGTAACAACACTACACAACCCTCACTGAGATAACACACACCGTCACTCAGAACACACTGAGAGTAAAAACACTACACAACCCTCACTGAGATAACACACACCGTCACTCAGAACACACTGACAGTAAAAACACTACACAACCCTCACTGAGATAACACACACCGTCACTCAGAACACACTGACAGTAAAAACACTACACAACCCTCATTGAGATAACACACACCGTCACTCAGAACACACTGAGAGGAAAAACACTACACAACCCTCACTGAGATAACACACACCGTCACTCAGAACACACTGAGAATAAAAACACTACACAACCCTCACTGAGATAACACACACCGTCACTCAGAACACACTGAGACTAAAAACACTACACAACCCTCACTGAGATAACACACACCGTCACTCAGAACACACTGAGAGTAAAAAAACTACACAACCCTCACTGAGATAACACACACCGTCACTCAGAACACACTGAGAGGAAAAACACTACACAACCCTCACTGAGATAACACACACTGTCACTCAGAACACACTGAGAGTAACAACACTACACAACCCTCACTGAGATAACACACACTGTCACTCAGAACACACTGAGAGTAAAAACACTACACAACCCCCACTGAGATAACACACACTGTCACTCAGAACACACTGAGAATAAAAACACTACACAACCCTCACTGAGATAACACACACCGTCACTCAGAACACACTGAGACTAAAAACACTACACAACCCTCACTGAGATAACACACACCGTCACTCAGAACACACTGAGAGTAAAAAAACTACACAACCCTCACTGAGATAACACACACCGTCACTCAGAACACACTGAGAGTAAAACACTACACAACCCTCACTGAGATAACACACACTGTCACTCAGAACACACTGAAAGTATAAACACTACACAACCCTCACTGAGATAACACACACTGTCACTCAGAACACACTGAAAGTAAAAACACTACACAATCCTCACTGAGATAACACACACTGTCACTCAGAACACACTGAGAGTAAAAACACTACACAACCCTCACTGAGATAACACACACTGTCACTCAGAACACACTGAGAGTAAAACACTACACAACCCTCACTGAGATAACACACACTGTCACTCAGAACACACTGAGAGTAAAAACACTACACAACCCTCACTGAGATAACACACACTGTCACTCAGAACACACTGAAAGTATAAACACTACACAACCCTCACTGAGATAACACACACTGTCACTCAGAACACACTGAAAGTAAAAACACTACACAATCCTCACTGAGATAACACACACTGTCACTCAGAACACACTGAGAGTAAAAACACTACACAACCCTCACTGAGATAACACACACCGTCACTCAGAACACACTGAGAGTAAAAACACTACACAACCCTCACTGAGATAACACACACCGTCACTCAGAACACACTGAGAGGAAAAACACTACACAACCCTCACTGAGATAACACACACTGTCACTCAGAACACACTGAGAGTAAAACACTACACAACCCTCACTGAGATAACACACACTGTCACTCAGAACACACTGACAGTAAAAACACTACACGACCCTCACTGAGATAACACACACTGTCACTTAGAACACACTGACAGTAAAAACACTACACAAACCTCACTGAGATAACACACACTGTCACTCAGAACACACTGAGAGTAAAAACACTACACGACCCTCATTAAGATAACACACACTGTCACTCAGAACACACTGACAGTAAAAACACTACACGACCCTCACTGAGATAACACACACTGTCACTCAGAACACACTGAGAGTAAAAACACTACACAACCCTCACTGAGATAACACACACTGTCACTCAGAACACACTGAGAGTAAAAACACTACACAACTGTCATGTGAGTGATCAAACGGAAGCAATTGCAGTTAACTCTTTTATTTAAATGATGATATAGATAGGCAGTCCAAAGTCCAGGCAAACAGGTTAGTAGCGCAGGGACTCAGATGGTCAGATGACAGTGCAGCGGTAGTGGTGGTGAAAATCCAACGACGAACAGTAATCCAACATCCAACGAACAAGAACCGGAACAAGAGACGCACACGACTGAACGAGACTGGGAACACACACACACCGGGAACCACAAACAACGATCTGACAAATGAGATGAGAAGTTGATGAGAATATATACACATGAATGATAGACTGCAGCTGGTGATGGGTGATTGCTGACGAGCGCTGATGAGCGGCCACGCCCCTCTAATCAGCACACACACATACAATAACAGAACCACGAGACAAGGAGCAGACATAGGATTTACCAACCGTGACAGTACCCCCTTCCCTAGGGACGCCTCCTGGCGTTCCAAGACTCCCTTACCTGCCGATTGTAATCATCGATAAGGGAGTGATCCAGGATGTCTCTAGCCGGTACCCAACTTCTCTCCTCCGGACCGTAACCTTCCCAGTCCACCAAGTACTGGAATCCGCGCCCCCTCCGTCTCGAGTCCAGAACACGATTGACCGAATAAGTAGGTTCCCCATCTACGAGACGAGGCAGGGGGGGGGGAATCGGGACAGGCGGATTAATACGAGCAAAAAATAAGGGCTTAATTTTGGAAACGTGAAAGACGGGATGAATCCTCCTGTACACTGGAGGAAGATTAAGGCGGACTGTCACCGGACTAATGATTTTGGTGACAGAGAACGGGCCAATAAATGTAGGTGCAAGCTTATTTGAAACGGAGCGGAGAGGAATGTCCTTGGTAGAAAGCCACACTTTAGAACCGACGACGTATACGGGAGGCCTCCGCCGGTGGCGATCGGCTTTGGCCTTGGTGCGCGCCCCCACTTGGAGTAGAGTCTCACAGGCTCTAGTCCAAGTGCGGTGACACCTCTGGACGAAGGCGTGGGCCGAGGGGACCGCGACTTCGGATTCCAGACTAGGAAAAATTGGTGGCTGGTAACCTACACTACACTCAAATGGTGATAGGCCCGTGGATGACACTGGCAACGTGTTGTGGGCGTACTCCACCATAGACAATTGCTGACTCCAGGAGGAAGTATCCTTGGACACCAAACATCGCAACGTTCTCTCCAAATCTTGGTTGGCTCGCTCAGTTTGACCATTGCTCTGGGGATGGAACCCAGAGGACAGACTGACAGTCGCCCCCAGAAGTTTACAAAACTCTCGCCAAAATTTGGACACAAATTGGGGTCCTCTGTCAGAAACCACGTCTGTCGGGAGGCCAGAGATAACACAGACTGTCACTCAGAACACACTGAGAGTAAAACACTACACAACCCTCACTGAGATAACACACACTGTCACTCAGAACACACTGAGAGTAACAACACTACACAACCCTCACTGAGATAACACACACTGTCACTCAGAACACACTGAGAGGAAAAACACTACACAACCCTCACTGAGATAACACACACTGTCACTCAGAACACACTGAGAGGAAAAACACTACACAACCCTCACTGAGATAACACACACTGTCACTCAGAACACACTGAGAGGAAAAACACTACACAACCCTCACAGAGATAACACACACTGTCACTCAGAACACACTGACAGTAAAAACACTACACAACCCTCACTGAGATAACACACACCGTCACTCAGAACACACTGAGAGTAAAACACTACACAACCCTCACTGAGATAACACACACCGTCACTCAGAACACACTGAGAGTAAAAACACTACACAACCCTCACTGAGATAACACACACCGTCACTCAGAACACACTGAGAGTAAAAACACTACACAACCCTCACTGAGATAACACACACTGTCACTCAGAACACACTGAGAGTAACAACACTACACAACCCTCACTGAGATAACACACACTGTCACTCAGAACACACTGAGAGTAACAGCATCAAACACCAATACAGAAAATACAAACTTTTCATCTTTACAGTTGAACAATGTCAGTGACTTCATACAAAGTAATATTTTCTTCAAAGAAAAGATTGACATTCTTTCACATGATTTATTTAAATGTTTAGATCATAACAATTCTTTAAGGTAAATGAAAATTAGCAGTTTGCATCAATAGTCTGTAGTAATTTACGGAATTACAGTAATGAGAAAAAAAAGGTAGAAACTAAAAGTACATACTGTAATTCGAGCAAATAACAAACAACACCAGCTTATCCTCTCAGCTGAAACTGCAGTCAGTGTGTGAAAGGCACAAGGCTGAAATCTATTCTGTTTTGAATGTGTGGTTCACAGTTTTGACAGCAGTGTGTTAGCATTTGAACAAAGTGCTGTAAATCCACAGTGTTTTGCAGGTTGTGGTTAAAGTCATGGGATAAGTGTGTAGAGTTTTGAAAACTGTGTTCAAGCAATGAAAAACGAGCTAGAGTTTGGTCCACATGAACTGCTGCTGTGCAGACTGTAGTTAGAGTTTCACATGTAGCTCCAGTTGTGCTCACTGTCGTTTAGCAATCGAAAAAAACTGTAAATATGTAAATATTTACTGGTGAGGCGAATGTAGGCATTATAAAGACTGTATATGTGTAGGGTTGGGTATCGTTTGGGTTTTTATTTTACCGGTGCCAAATGGATACTTTTAAAACCTAAAAGTAAACTGTCACTGTCTTTGTCTACACCTGTCTGTCTTAGTCCGCACTACACTACCCAGAATCCTCTTTGTCTCCACACCTGAATTCACTCCTTCACTTATCAGCCTGTTCATCGTCATCTTCATCCGTGTCACCTGTTTTCACCTTGTTATGTTTGATTTGTGCTTGTATTTAGTTTGCTTCTGTTCAGTCTGTCCTTGTCAGTTGTTAATGGTATTTTGGTGTTTAATGTGTGTGATCCTGCCCGTCATCCTGCCTGTCTGAACCTGTGAGTGTTATTTTGAGTAAACTGTTTGAATTGGAGCTTTTGCCTTTGAGTCCTTCTTCAACCCGCACAACACCGTGACAGAACAACTGACCACAAAATGGATGAAGCGGGTCAGATCTTGTGTTCCATCTTCCAGAATGGCTGTAAGATTGAATCCTACTTAGTGGAATTTATAGAGTACAGCCATCTAACCACGCTTACTGATCAGCAGTTGATGGATATATTTTGGAGTGGTTTAGACCGACACTTCTATTCATGGATGCCACCAGGAAATCCCGGTATGACCATTGAACGGTGTCTGGAGGCCGTGTTAAGATGGTGTGGCTCATCGTACATGGTCAGTACCGCAGAGCCCTCACCGCTGGTCCCGTCCAGCCCAGAGCCCTCACCGCTGGTCCCGTCCAGCCCAGAGCCCTCACCGCTGGTCCCGTCCAGCCCAGAGCCCTCACCGCTGGTCCCGTCCAGCCCAGAGCCCTCACCGCTGGTCCCGTCCAGCCCAGAGCCCTCACCGCTGGTCCCGTCCAGCCCAGAGCCCTCACCGCTGGTCCCGTCCAGCCCAGAGCCCTCACCGCTGGTCCCGTCCAGCCCAGAGCCCTCACCGCTGGTCCCGTCCAGCCCAGAGCCCTCACCGCTGGTCTCGTCCAGCCCAGAGCCCTCACCGCTGGTCCCCTCTCCCCAAGTATTTTTTGGTGGGGGTGGGGGGGGGGGCTATAGGTCCTCGCCGTGGCCATCCAAAGGCCCACGGCCACCCGAAGGGTCTTCACCGCCCTGGCCGCCTGCACGTCCTGCTCCGCCCTGGAGGCTTCCCGCTCTGTGAGGCCAGGCCTGGTTCAGCCTTCAGGGCGCCCACCCATGTTATTCCAAGGCGTGAGGTCACGGCTACCGGGAGGGGGGAGTTATGTCACAGTCTTCGTCTGCACCTGTCTGTCTTAGTCCGCACTACACTACCCAGAATCCTCCTTGTCTCCACACCTGAATTCACTCCTTCACTTATCAGCCTGTTCATTGTCATCTTCATCCGTGTCACCTGTTTTCACCGTATGTTTGATTTGTGCTTGTATTTAGTTTGCTTCTGTTCAGTCTGTCCTTGTCGGTTGTTAATTGTATTTTTTTTTTTTTATGTGTCTGATCCTGCCCGTCATCCTGCCTCTCTGAACCTGTGAGTGTTATTTTGAGTAAACTGTTTGAATTGGAGCTTTTGCCTTTGAGTCCTTCTTCAACCCGCACAACACCGTGACATAAACGGTGCCTGAACCGATACTTTAACAAAAAAAGAGACACAAAACGATGGTGGATGACATTAAAGAATGCTTTTTTTTTATTGAAAAAAAGTCTTTAAGTTGAACAATATATTAAAAGTTTAAAGTATACATAACTATATACAATATAAGTAAATAGAAAAAACAACAAATTTACATAAAACATTCACAATAAAACCTAAGCTACCTAACCCAACTGCAATAATTTAACAGACACTAAATAACAGTTACAGTATTAATGTCGCTTTTTTCACCTTTGTCGCTTTTGTCTTGCTTACATTTATATTTAACAACATTATTTTCCTGTTATCTCTGTAAAGCTGCTTTGAAACTATATGCATTGTAAAAACCGCTATATAAATAAAGGTGACTTGACTTAATACTTGTTAGCTATGTCATCAACTACCTGATATTCTGATTTTCAAATATGTGGATGTGTTTTGTTGTTTAAAAACCTTTATAATGATCATATTAGCTGATCTATAAAGCGCGATGGGCACCGCCATGTTAGTTTGCGCTGCAGTTCAGAGAATCGGATCTGTTGGATTTACAACACGTCAATTCATCCACTTCTCACAAAATACATGAAAGTAAGTGGCCGGTGAAGTAGGAGAAGAATAGAGTAAACTTTACAGTTACCTACACAATGTGTATCTGATATGAATAAATATTGTTATTGCCGCTTTCATAGACATCAGTGTGTATTTTACAAACTATAAATGTATTGTTTTGCTATTACTTAGGCGTATTTAAATGTCTGAAACCTAAAATAAAGATTATGTGGTATAAAACACTGAATAGTTGTGATATATGACAAGTGCTTAGCATGTCAGCCAACGCGCGAAAGCACATTTGAATTTAGCAGTTGGTCACGTTATGCACTGAACTTTCTAATCACACCGATATGATCGTACCAGTCAAAGGGTTAAGTGGCACCGAAATGAGGCACCAAAATCTGCGTTCTGATTCAGTCCGGTACATACCGTTTATATAGGTGCCATATTGGCACTGGGTTTCGGTACCCAACCCTATATACAGCATTTGGGCCCTACATGGGTTTGTACATGGGTTTAATTAGCCCCAGTATGGGTTAATTTAGATAGGACCAACATAAAACCCATATCTCAAGCCCATATCGTGCATACCTAAACAGAATCTCAGGGGAAAACTACATACATTGAAACCCCAATAAACAGCAGCCAGAACATGACTGCACTTGATTACTCACCTAAACCTCAACCTTACAATGAATCCTACTGTGTGTGTTCATATTTTTGTGTTTATAAATGGTTTGGGGGAATAGCAGCCCTTATTTATCACGACACTAAAATGTATTGAAATACAAGTTAAAAAGACGAGTGTTGAACTGTGTGTCTGATCTGGTGTTTAAAGAGTTTCGTCATCTGCAAACAGAAGTCCAGAGTCTGACTGTGGGGTTGTGTGAATTTGTGTGTGTGATCACATGGGCAGGACTTTAAATCAAGGGTAAGAGCACAGATAAACAGGGATTTAAAAAAAAATTCAGAAGATCTAAGAGAAAAGTTCATATAAAATTTCTCCTCAAACACGTCGAGATAAGAGCGATACTCATGTTTACTCTATTTTATCCTCTGAGAGTGTCAAAGAATAAGTTACTGTCTGATAAAACATAATGCATTATAATACAGATCTCTGGAATACTTACTGGAATACAGCGCGCTCCGATAAGTCAGAGTGTGCTGCCCTCATCCGGGTAACTGACACCGGCACGAAGCATGTCTTTTCACAGTGTATTACACATTTCAATCTCCAATGGCGATTCAGCTTACCTTGTTATGCAGAGAGAGCTGCTGTCAACTATTGGCCATTCAGCGTGAGACTCATGCAACTGACCCTGTTCACATGCTCTCATTCAACACGTCCATTTTCTCACGCAGTAGAAAAACATCTCGGAGCAAAGAGGCACTGACACCGACAGACAAGACAGAGCAGGTTCCTTTTGACATGAAACAATGTCTCAGCTTTTACGTTTTATTTTGAAATTCAAACAACAAATGATGTTTTATTAACAAAGTTCGGGAGCAACACGTTCAAATTATCTATCCAATCATCACGTCATTCCAACCAGCTGTCAACAATCAGTAGTCAATATGTCTACCCAATCTGTAAAATGAGTGGAGGCCTATATACATATATATATATATACAGTATATATACACAGTCGACTCACCTATGTTCCTCAACAGTTTTCAGCATCCCTTCTCCACCCCGTCTCCTCACACTCGCCTGGTTTCTTTCCTAACCAGAAATACGGGGGAGTACTCTCGGTTCGGGCCAAAATACAGAGCTCGGAGCCCTCAGACCGCACACTAAATACGCATACTACTTTATCTGATTATTTGTAAGTGTGAACTTGTGTATAGGGGGGTTACAGTTTTGGCGCTCTTTAATGTGGCATGACCATAGACTGTAAAAAAAGATGGACGACGCACCTTCACTCTCTTCCATTGTAGAAAAGTGAAGCCGCCAATGTCCCAATATAAAAACCTAGAAATTGAAGTTAAAGCTCCAATCTCCTCCTGAAAAATGTCCGTTGGTGCCTCAGTGACTACTTCGCTCAGAAAAGCAGTCAATCTCAGCTGTCAATCATGATGTCACACCCCTGTTTTAATAACATCTGTAAGAACTGATTTTCCTGTTAAAAAAAAACTCACCCTGCAATAAAGCCATAAAACGCACCCTGGACAGAAGATCGCAAAGACAGAGCAACAGGACATTGTCCTGTCCAAACATTGGTCCCTTATCTCTGCATCCCCCTCTCCCTCATCCCCTCTCCCCCTGAGTCAAGTCACCAAAAGTTCACTAAGAATGCCTATATATCACATATGATGTATCTTGTGAATCTATTGTTTTCCTTTTCATGTTTGGTTTCATTTTTAATGTCTCAGTGCGATTGGTAAAATGGTCTTAATTTCATTGCATTCATTGAGATTATAAGAAACATTGAGAACTTAAGAGAATCCTGTTCTCCTCCATTGATGATGTCTTTTCAAGATATCTCCCCTCTCCCTCGAGACCAGGTGTTACCCCCTGGGGTACAGGGATGGACCCAAAGCAAACTGAATAATATTGGTACAACCCTTTTGTTCTGGTCTGGGTATTTAAGGCTAGGTAACAGAGCAGTATTTGGGAAACTGTAACCAGGAAAACCCCCATGCAGTGCTGGGTCAGTGTCTTCTCGAGTCTTGCACTCAGAATACACTCACACACCACTGTGTGTCTCTGTCAGGAATGCATTTTTTTACTCTTAGAGTCATCTTTGAGCAATTGATGTTATGTATTTATTATTTCTGAATTGGCTTTTAATCATTTACTTGTGGAATTAGCATGATACATTTTTTCCTGACAAAAATAAATGTTAACTTTGATTTATTCTGCATTCTTCTGAAATCATTGTTTCTAGTAGATTATGAGGAGGCTGGTGCTACCGCAGATCTGTGTCCAGGATAGGTCAAACTAAAGGCGCATATGAACGGAGCAGTAGGCACGTCATCTGAAGACCTTTTGATCACTGTCTATCACTGACTTGGCAAGTTGTATGGAAGTGGCTAAATAAACTACACTTTTTTGTATGAGTGAGCAGTAGGCAACCGACTTAAGAGGTATTAGCAAACCCTGCACCCTCTGACCGAGATCAGACTGGCGAGGCTGTGTCCGTGAGATCCACGTAAACCCGGGGCGTGTCACTCTGTGTGGCATCGGGTCCCTTAATGAATGAATAATTGAAATTATGAAATGCCCAGAATAATCAAAGATCTAAATTAACTCATAATCAATATTTATGATTATTTTCTAAGAAGAAATACGATCTAAGTGTGATTATCATTCGAAATTGGAGTCAGATTAAGCGTAGAGCTAAATTAATAGTGAAACTAAATTCTAATAAAATAAGTTAACTTCACTGGAACGCTGAAAAGACATACCCGCATTATACTTTCGCCCACACCGTTGGATTCCGTCGTTGGGCCAATGGGTGGCCCTTACACATCAAATAACTCACTAAAATCAAACTTATTTTAAAAACAAACACTTGAACTTACATCAGCGTAATAAAAACTACCTAAAATGACAGAAACCATCTTTGGAAAAAATTAGTTAAAGTGTAATTGGGCACAACAGATGGCTGTAACACCTCAGTTGAAGCGACTCGTGAACTGAACATCTCTTTCTCTTTAATACAGCACCAAATAAGCATGAATGAACATCAGAAGGAATTTTAAAATATAACAGTACAATTTTAAATATAATATAAAATATAAAAGTTAATTTTAAGCATAGTTTTTATTTTAATAATAATGTAGACTACCAGCTGACAGGGTTCCCTGTATATACATCCCTGTTTACAGCATTAGTAGAGAGAGATATTTTTTTCTTGAGAAAAATTAACATATTTTAGCAATCTTTGTTTCATTGAAATGCCAATGGTGAAATGGGAAAAAGTACTTGTGTTTTTGCCCCAAGTTGCCTGTAACTTAGGAGTCTTGTATCATCCATAAGTAATGTAATCAAACAGTAACACATACAATGTTTAATTTCTAACAAATGCTATTTGGTTGCTATTAATCAAACTAATTCTGATTAGCTTGTGATTTGCTCCAAACCACATTGCTGTTTCTGTGCAGGGTTATACCATGAATTTTTTTATTTTTGAAAAATCACAAACTACTTCATGAAACTCCTCCTTGAATTCTGAATAAAGCAGGTGTAACAAGTAGAACAGCTAAAGCTGAAAACAAAACCATACTGCAGCTTTTCATCGGCAAGGAAAGAGAATGAAAAATAAACATGGACTAGCAGGATAGTTTTCATGGTAAGTATATGTTTAAACTACATGACATGTTACCACTTAAACAGTTTAAAACTAAAAATATGTTACCACCTTTACCATTCGTGTAGAATTCACCTGCCCGCACCTTCTCACAGCCGATGATGAGATTTGAGGTGGAGTGGGTGCGGCATCTGATGAAAGACTGTTTTGAAAGACTTTGTCATTCAGAGAGCATGACTTTATTTAACCAGAGCAATCTATTTGATGTAAGCAGCATTTGTGTACTAATAAGTTTGATTACTTTCACAGAGTATTGTCCTGTCTTGAACAGATGTTAAATTAAATCATGTTTAAAATACTTTTTTGTATGTGAAGTTCTTTTTTTATATTGCACTGTAAACCAGTTTTTCTGGTCGTTATTGTTTTAAGAGTGAACTCACATGATCTGATCTGAGAGTTTGAAGGAGTTTTACATTCAGTTTAGTTTTACATACGGTAGATTATTGTTTTTTTGTTGTTGTAATTAAAATTAAAAGTAAAAAAAAAAATGGAAAATTTAAAGTTGATGCTGTGATGTATAGCTGTGTATACATGTATAGTATGTATATGGGCTTTAATTAATTTGGGGGCAATTTATCACAAATTAACACAAAAATGTGTTATTAATTATTCCCAACCCTAGTCTAAACTTAATGAACATTATGGGTGTAACAATACCATCATGTCACGATTCGATACATATCACGATACTGAACTCACGATGCAATTTTATTGCGATATTCCAAAAGTATTTTGGGTGAACGATACACAATACAGATTGTCACTATCCACGATACATTGCGATATATTGTGACACGATATATTGTTACACCCCTAATGAACAATCGTTTAAAGCAGCTGTTATTGGCCAAAAGAATTAAAAAAAATAGTTTTAGTGACCTTAGATGAATGATGCCCCAATTATTTCATGTTTGTTGTGTTCTTTATGGAAAATGAATTCCATAAATTGTGTTGCCTATTTTATTAGAAGGAATGAAGAGCAGCAAAACACTACATCTAAAACTAATCTCTATGTTGGAGGATGAGGACACTGCCTCTAAAATGAGTCTGAATGAGGAGATTGAGACGAGGGGCACTGCAGCCTCTCCAAAACCCAGCTGTGTGTCTATGAAGAGTAACTCATCAATAGTTATGCCTCCTAATTTCAGTGTTGAAGCAGTGACCTCTGACCCCAGGTAATACAAACACTGATATTGAATAGACCTCATGAACTACATAAATGGAGATTGATTGAGTCCTTTGATCTCATTAGGCTAAATAATCACAAATCAGCCTCTCCAGAACCCAGCTGCATGTCTATGAAGAGTAGCACATCTATAGTTATGCCTCCTAATATCACAGATGAAGCAGTGACCTCTGACCCCAGGTAAGACAAACTCTGACATTGAATAGACCTCATGAAATACATAAATGGAGATTGACTGAATCCTTTGATCTCATTAGGCTAAAGAATCACAAATCAGCCTCTCCAGAACCCAGCTGCGTGTCTATGAAGAGTAACACATCTATAGTTATGCCTCCTAATATCACAGATGAAGCAGTGATCTCTGACCCCAGGTAAGACAAACTCTGACATTGAATAGACCTCATGAAATACATAAATGGAGATTGATACATAAATGGAGTTTGAGTACTTTGATTGAATGATGCTGAATATTTACAAAGCAGCATCTCCAGAACACAGCTGTGTGACCCCTGTTATGGAAATTTTATTCTCAAGTTATTTGTGGTGAGTTTGCAATAAACCAGGTAGACCAAACCATGTCTTCCTTAAGTTTTATTTTTGCAAGAAGGCCATTCACATACAGACATCAGGGTTTTCTACAGCAAATGACAACTTCGCCTAGTGCGGGGCGCCTATACATTACTATATTAGGAATGGAACAGTACTTAAAATGATCAAAGTTTCACTTCTGTTCCCAGTAGAAGTCACATCTATCTTCTGGAAAATATAGTTTTAAGGATGTGCAGCTGTGTTCACAGACACAGAAACAGTTGCTGTAACATTCTACTTATCAGAGTAGAAATATTTTCATTTACATTCAACATTTTTTTATTGAATAGTCATAGTAGTCATAATTAACAATGCAAAGCTTGACCGGTCCAAACAAAATTGTCTGGTGCAAATAATTCTTCTATTCTCCTCTTTGTTTATTTATTGTGATTCAAAACTGATATTTTCTTTCACTCAGCAGTGAGTGGGACGATCTGATCCAGGTTCAGTCCGGATGTGGAGTTTGTCAGCAGGTTCTCAAAGATCCAGTCTCTATCACCTGTGGACACACTTTCTGCAGACAGTGCATCAGTTTCTACTGGGATCAGTCCAGACCATCAGAAGATTTTGACTGTCCTCTGTGCAGAAAGAGATGCAGAACACGTCCTGTTCTACAGACACAAAAAGTCATGAGAGGATCCTGTTCTGTTGATTATGGTCACTGTTACACACAAGCAGTTCTGCAGGAGGAGTCTGGAGACCTGCAGAAACCAGTAGATTATGAACTACAGAGAGTCAAAGACCAGCACAAAACCAGCATGAAGGTCAAGTATGAGAGATTATTTGAGGGAACCAAATTGCATGGGAATGAAACCCTCCTAAACAAGGTTTTCACACAGCTCTACATCATAGAGGGAGAGAGTGAAGGAGTGAATGAAGAACATGAGGTTTTACATATGGAGAAAACAGCCAGAACACAACACTCACAAGACACTCCAATCTACTGCAATGACATCTTTAAAGCCTCTCCTGAACCAGGATGTGAGGAGAAAGACCAAATCAAGACCGTTCTTACTAAAGGCATCGCTGGAATCGGAAAAACCGTCTCTGTGCAGAAGTTTATTCTGGACTGGGCCGAGGGGAAAGCAAATCACAATGTAGATTTCATGTTTGTACTTCCATTTCGAGAGCTGAACTTGATCCGAGATCATCAGTACAGTCTTGACAGACTTCTGCTGGACTTTCATCCTGAACTTCAAGATCTGGACTCAAATATTTATGAGCAGTGTAAAGTTGTGTTTATCTTTGATGGTCTGGATGAAAGCAGAATCACACTGAGTTATTCAGAGGCTCAGAACGTTTCTGATGTGACTGAGACTTCATCAGTGGGTGTGTTGATGTCAAAGCTCATGAAAGGAGATCTGCTTCCCTCGGCTCTCGTCTGGATCACCTCCAGACCAGCAGCAGCCAATCAGATCCCCTCCAAATACATCAACCGTCTGACAGAGATTCAGGGATTCAATGAGCCTCAGAAGGAGGAATATTTCAGGAAGAGAATCAGTGATAAGCATCAAGCCAGCAGAATCATCTCATACATCAGAAGAGCAAGAAGCCTCAACATCATGTGCCACATACCCGTCTTCTGCTGGATCTCATCCAACGTTCTTCAGAAGCTCCTGGAAGAAGATCTGAGTGCAGAAATCCCTCAAACTCTGACTGAAATGTACAGCCACTTCCTGCTGATTCAGATCAACATGAGGAATCAGAAGTATGAAGAGAGAGATCCAGAGAAACTCCTGCAGTCCAACAGAGAAGTGATTGTGAAACTTGCTGAAGTGGCTTTCAAACAGCTGATGAAGGGCAATGTGATGTTCTATGAGGAGGACCTGAGAGAGAGCGGCATAGACGTCACTGGTGCTTCAGTGTATTCTGGGATTTGCACTGAGATCTTTAAGGAGGAATCTGTGATTCATCAGAGGAAAGTCTACAGCTTCATTCATCTGAGCGTTCAGGAGTTTCTCGCTGCTTTCTATGTGTTTTACCATTATGTAATGAAAAATGTCGACACATTGCAGTTTATTGATGTAGTGCATAATCTGCTTAAAGGTGCAGTAGATAAAGCTCTTGAGACTGAGAATGGACACCTGGATCTGTTCCTGCGGTTCCTGCTAGGCATCTCACTGGAGTCCAATCAGAGACTCTTACAGGATCTACTGACACACACAGAGAACAGCTCAGAGAGCATCAAGAGAACCACACAGTACATTAAAGAGAAGATAAAAGATGGACATGGACTCTCCACTGAAAGATCCATCAATCTCTTCCTCTGTCTACTGGAAGTCAAAGATCAGACTCTGTCCAGAGAGATTCGGGAGTTTGTGAAATCAGACAAACACTCAGAGAAGAAACTCTCTTCTGCTCACTGCTCAACAATCGCCTACATGCTTCAGATGTCAGAGGAGGTGCTGGATGAGCTGGACCTCAAGAAATACAACACATCAGATCAGGGTAGAAGAAGACTAATACCAGCTGTGACCAACTGCACCAAAGCTCTGTGAGTGTGTAATCTTGTTACAGTGAAGTTTTTAACCGAATGGAATAATTTTTTTTGTGCTTATACATCTTGAGTATATTTTGCTAATTCTCTTGTTCTGCTCCCTTTCAGTCTTGCTGGCTGTAATTTCAATGGTCAGTCGTGTGAAATTGTGTCATTAGCTCTTCAATCCTCAAACTCCGTCCTCAGAGAGCTGGACCTGAGTAACAATGACCTCCATGATTCAGGAGTAAAGCTGCTCTCTTGTGGACTGAAGAGTCCATACTGTCAGCTGGAGATACTGAGGTGCTTAAGAATAAGAGATAATGTCAGTCAGCTGGTCATAATGTTGATGTGTGTCTATAGATGATCTGACTATGTGTCTGTAGGCTGTCAGGCTGTATGGTGACAGAGGAAGGCTGTGGTTATGTGTCTTCAGCTCTGAGTTCAAACCCCTCACACCTGAGAGAGCTGGATCTGAGCTACAATCACCCAGGAGATTCAGGAGTCAAGCTGCTCTCCGACAAACTCAACCATCCAAACTATAAACTGCAGATACTCAAGTATGTGGGGGTTTACTCAAGATCACTAATAGTATTAATTTCAGTTGAGTCAGTTTAGTCAGTGCTTCTCAAACCTGGTCTGTGGACCCCCACCACTGCATATTTTGGATGTCTCCCTCATCGGACAGACCCAATTCAAGTCTTTCAGTCTCTACTAATTAGCTGGTGAGTTGAATCAGGTGTTAATTGAGGGAGACATCCAAAATATGCAGTGGTGGGGCGTCTCCAGGACAGTTTTGAGAAGCTTTGATCTAAGTTACGTAAGTTAATATGTATAAACATAGAGTACGGGCTGTGCGATTAATTGTAATTGATTTTAGATTTCAATTTTGGCTTCCAACGATTATAAAAAAAGATAATCTAGGTAAAATGATTACTGTGCTGCCGCATTTCATCCAGTGCATTTTCCTTTCCTTCACCTCGGATAAGCATTTTTGAAACACCTCGCGCTACAGTTGAATCTAATACAAATTAAATATCTCTATAGTTGACTAGAGTTAAATAATAGACACCTGATGCTGGAATGTGTTGTTTTTTTATGCTGTAATTCACCTAAACGTGTTCCTGCTCTTGATATAAATCACTGATTCACATCTTTGGTTGGAGAAGAAAAGAAAAAAAAACTATTCGAGGGCAGATTAGAACCCAAAACCTCGGGCTCGCTTAACAAAAGTTCTATCATCTGACCATCATAAACGTTAGTTGCGGATTTATGTATTTAGTCACTAACATGAAGAATCTAAGGACTAACAACAAATTGTATTTAGTGCTGTCAACTTTAAAGTGTTAACACATGCAACGTAAACAGTTGGGTTAGGCATGTGAGAAACGCGTCATGTGAAGCAGCGGCAGATCTTAAAGTGATAGCAGACACTAATTCTGTCTGTCAGTAAAGTTGATCAAAGAACAAAGGGAACAGAGTAAATTTCTTACTGCTCTTAATTAAAGAACGTTTTTTAGCTTTAATAAGTATTGATCTTCATTTCATTTGCAATTAATGCAGTGCAGACTGTTTAATTTCTGTATATTTCACAGGGCACAGGTAAATATGCTATTTATTATGGGTTTATGTGAGAATTATTTGGTTCACTTAAATTAAAAGTTGTTATTTTTTGGAATCCTAATAACAGTAAAAATAATTGATAGCTTTCAATACACTGTAATGTTGAATGGCTTTAATTAATGTTTTAAATTGGGGGAGACATCATCGAGACATCAGTAGTAGTAGCAGTATTAGTATCAGTGATACTGGCCTTCATTCATAAAAAGATGCCATTAAACAATATTTAAAATATAGTGTCTTTATGTTGCTTCTACATTAATTTGGAGATTAACTGTGAAATTATTACATTATAAAATATATTAAAAACTTAATTGCGATTAATCACGATTAATCACAGAAAAATGAGTGATTAATCTAGTTATTTTTAATCGATTGACAGCACTAATTGTATTATATAGTAGATGTAAGGATGAAACATTCACATTAAACATGAGTTCTATGTCAATAAATTAAACTCAATATACTATTGAAGTTGATTTCTTGACATCCTGTTGTTTTTATAACACACACACACTCCTGTCCCACTCACTTTTGAAAACAAAGTTATGCCAAAAAAATAAGCAAATGGCCTTCGGATACGCCCATACACACAAAAATGTCAAAATGGCTTTTTGGAGAGTATTCACGTAAATACTGTGGGTTATGTCTTAAGTAAACATACACAGAAAGCGTGTGTGTAACAGTATGTTGGATCCATGCATTAGCTCTTAAAGTGACAGAAGCCTAATATTCCTGCTGCTGTCTGACATTAATGATAATCAAACAACAAATGACAAAGGAAATCACTCTGATCTCGACTGACTTATCTTAAGCAGCTTTAATAAGGATTCATATACATTTAATGTGTACAGTAAGACTATACTGTTTTATTTACAGTGTTATTTTAAATTTGATTGTTCAATGTTTTGTTGTAGGCTATTACTTATCTGAATACCTCTGTATCTGAATACCACTGCTAATACATCTGAAAAATGTAAAACATTGCTTATTTTATTTGTATTTCCATTCAGTTTATTTATAGGTCTGTTTTGTTTGTAGTTAGTTTATTTGTTCTTATTGTATTGCTGTTTACTTGTCTTATATAGTTATTTTGAGGACCTTTTCCTCACATTAGTTAACCTAGAATAAGTTTTTCCTGAAGTATCAATAATTATGAAATATTCCTGATATTTAAAATTAATCGTATCATGAAATAAGACTTTCATCTTATCATATGGATCATTCTGTCCCTGTGGCTGGCTATTAGACTTTCTTACAAGACTTCTGAATTTGGCTCTTGTTTTCACTTTTTTATTTTGATAAAATGCTCACTGATATTTCAGCTGCTTCTTGCACACATTTAATGAGCAAACATTTGAATTATTTTGCTTTATATTTGTCTCTTTCTAGTTTGGATCATGGAGAACATTTTAGAATCACACCAGGACTAAGAAAATGTAGGTCTTTTCCACACACACACACACACACACACACACACACACACACACACACACACACACACACACACACACACACACACACACACACACACACACACACACACACACACACACACACACAGCTCTGAAACCATGCTTCATGTACTGTACTTCTCATCTCTCTTCTTGTGTTCAGATGCCTATAGTCTCACACTGGATCCAAACACAGTCAATAATCAACTCATGCTGTCTGAGGAGAACAGGAAGGTGACACATATGAAAGAGCATCAGTCGTATCCTGATCATCCAGAGAGGTTTGATACGTATCCTCAGGTTCTGTGTGGAGAGAGTCTGACTGGACGCTGTTACTGGGAGGTTGAATGGAGCGGGAGAGTTACTGGTTTAGCAGTGACGTATAAAGAAATCAGCAGAAAAGGAGTTAGTGACTGTGTGTTTGGATGGAATGACAAGTCCTGGAGTCTCTTCTGCTCTGATAACAGTTACATCGTTTGTCACAATAATGACAGAACTGACTTAATTGCTCCTTCACCCCCCTCTAATACAGTAGGTGTCTATCTGGACAAGTCGGCTGGCACTCTGTCCTTCTACAGCGTCTCTGACACACACACATTCACACACTTACACACATTTAACACCACATTCATTAAACCCCTCTATGCTGGATTCAGGGTTTATGATGCCTCAGTGTCTTTGAGAAATATCTGAACCATCACAAACAATATCTCTTTCAAACAGTCACAAACTAGCACAACGAAATGGTGAAATATAATTTCATTCCACCATTTCGTCATAAAGAATTTGGGTAACACTTTAGAATAATGGTCCGTCATTAATAGGTAACTATGCAGGAAGTAATGCAGGACTAATGAGTAACACTACAATAACTCTTCAGCTACTACTTTTAAAGGGAACCCCGACTAGTGCGGCATGTTGGCCTTATAAGATTAACGTGGGCGTCAGCTATAAAAAGGTGATACAAAAACACTCCAAATGTTTTTGTTTTTATTAAAAAAAGTCGAAAATCCGTTCACTCGTAGGCCGCCAGAGTTATTTACGTCTCAATGCATTCTGGGTAGTGACGTGTATAGGTTGTATCCGGTTGTAGCCTAGCCGCTATAGCAGCTTCGTTTATTGTTTTTCCAACGTACCAGCTAGCTAGCTAAGTTTTGACAGTAGCGAGATGAACACATCTGCCGTTCGGCCTTTTCAGTTTGAACCCGAGCGCACCTTAGGCTTAAATCAATGTGAACAGCTGCACTTTTTTTATGAAAATGAAAATTATCTTTTTGAAATAAATTAAACAAGTTTGAATTTTGAGGGGCGCACATTTCTCACAGACACATCCACAAGAAGAGAAACTCACATATATACACGCTCCTTGTTCACGGGTTTAAACAAAAGTGCGCAAGATGCAACAGTTACAATGCAAATATTATAATTACAGATTAAATAACATCAAAAGAAACATTTAATATAACTAAATTACGATTATTTTCAAATTAAACATCTTTCAAATATCACAGTTTACTTAACATTGAAACAATTTACATTCAACTTTTTTAATGTCTTACATTTTACATTTACTTTACATTAAAACTTTTTTATATATAAGCATCATTACACATCATATAGCCTATTGAAAGAACTGATAAATAAAATTATTTACAGAAGTCTATTATGTCATCATATACCAAACTCTAATATGAATGCAATAAGTGAAGTGAACTTTAACAGATATACCTGGCTCAGAACTCTAAGTGGCATTCAATTCAATTTATTTGATCACTTATTTTGTTCCAATGCATCTTTACAGAGAATATGACTCTGTGTACACAATACACTGTAATATGAATAAACAAAGGAAGATGAGGAAGTGTTTTAGCACACAAAAGCATTAGTTTGAACTGTATCAGACTGGACGTTTCATGCTGGATTGTAATTTGAATATCTAGTTCCTCTTTGACCTCTAATGATCATGTAGCGCCTCCTTCTGGACAGAGACGGTCAGATAAACAAATAGATTTGTGTAAATAAGAGATAACAAGAGCTGATCTATTTATGATGAAAATTAAAGTGTAAAGTTTTAGACTCCAAAACTGTTTGAACTTTGTTTCTTTTAATATTCATTATGGATCATTGATGAGGTTTATAGCACATGGTGTTCATTATTGTTGCCAGTGCCATTCATCTCAATAGTTGCTTGGCTGGAACATGACCTGCTCGCTGCCATCTTTGCTCATGGGTCTCTGATGTGCTTCGGAAAAATGTGTTTCCTGTTTAAGTTGCAAAAAATAATTCTGTTATGTAGTCAAATCTTTTTTTGCTGAAAGGTTTGATACCTCACAGTGTTACAGCAAAATCAGTCACCTTTGCAGGAGTTAGTTTGCATGAGTTATTAATTCTACTAAAGATCATACGGTCTACTTCAGATTCATGTTGCTGCATCAGACACAACAGCCTTCTTTGTTTCACACAATTATGAACTCAGCAACAATCCACAATAGCAAATACTAAGTCAGACACTGTAGTTGGACCACAGACCATAAAGATAGGAATAAAAACAAAAACTGGTGTTCAGCACATGTTGACAGTTGGTGCCACAATTTGTTGTAGGCACAATATGGATTTGAGGTTTATATTGGCTCTACATGGATTTGTCCATGTGTTCAATAAGCCCCAGTATAGAACCCACGTAGAGCTCATATCTCAAGCCCATATTGTGCCTATTTGCCGTACCAGAAAACAAACCTACAAACACTGAAACATCAGCAGCCCAAACACAACTGCACACTTTGCACATTGTTAATAGAGTTTGATTACTCATCTAGACCTCAATATAACCTAACAATAACTCCTACTGTGCACATAGCATATAGCTTAGATTTGTACTTTGTTTGTCTTGTGCCCCTGACACTGATTTGAAGCCAAATGTTCATGTAAGACATTTTCAATGTGTCCACACATAATTTATACAATATTTCCTTTAGTAATAAACACATGGTCATCTGGAGTGTGACTTTTGAGAACTACAATCTTGGCTGACATGAAATATGAGAGGAGGACATAATATGCACCCAATGGTTTCATTCATTTAAACTGAACAGAACCCAAAGCTTACATTTCGAGTGTATAATGACAGGATTCATTCACTGAATAGAGAGATTTTTTTAGTTCGTCATTACATTAACCATTTCAAGCCAAACATGCGACTTTTTTTCGAGCCGTGAGTGAGCAATTTACTCCATTATTTTCTGCTGTTTATATACATACCTGTATTTCAAAGATTGTGGTGCTATAGCTTTATAGTACATTTTAACATGTTTACTGCTGAGTTCAGTTCATCTACTGCACGGAAAAAATGAGGAATGAGGAAACAACGTGCAAATTCAGTGGTTAACCTAATTTTCGGTAGGCTATTCTCACCATAGCAAACAGTGTCATGTTTTGGTTAATTATCAATTCCAACTTATATTATATTATATTATATTATATTATATTATATTATATTATTTGTAGTCATTTCTACTCAATTCATAGATGATGTAGTGATTTTTGATCACGTTTCACTTAAGATGTGGTTATGAGTGTATCAGATGACCCCTCCCTCTTTGCAATACGGGGCACCAGTTAGGAATATTATCTTAACAATTTAACACAGAATTGATAAATGCAATGCTATTAAATTGAATGTAGTAATGAAAGAGAATGGTAGGGGAAAGCTTCTTATGGGAAACCATCTAATGGCTCTGGCAAAACAGTGATAAATACATGCTTATATATCATTAAACAAATAATATACCTATTAAAAAGCTGACTGCAGGTAACTGTTATGCAAGTGAGTTATAAACATATGCTGCAGGTAGGTGTCTCTAGGTCTCTAGGAAGAGGTTTGGTAAGTTTAAATGTATGTTCCACACAGTCGGGTGATCAGTCCATGTCATCAGTAGCATGAGGGGTGTAGAGTTGCGATCTTGTAGTCATTGCTACGCTGGACTGGAGGATGCTGAACTTTTTTGCAGACAGGCAATGTCTGGCGATGCAGAGGTCCTTTGTAGACTAACAACCAAAAAGAAAAGTACTGAATTTAACAAAACAAAACAAATAAATGATGTGAACACAGAATTGATAAATGCAATGCTGTTGAACTGAATGTAGCAATGGAAGAGAATTGTATGGGAATACTTGTAATGGGAAAATAATGGCTCTGGCAAAACGGGATAAATGAATGCTTATTTATCATCAAACAAACAATATACCTATTATTTGTAACAAGCTGACCCCAGGTAACTGTTATCTAAGCAAGTTGCTGCAAAAATGCTGCAGGTATAAACTAATGCCAAGGTCTCTAGAAAGAGGTTTGATAAGTTTATATTTACGTTTCACACAGTCAGGTGATCAGTCCGGCAGTAGAGACGTCCTACACTGGTGATGTGGGCAGCGTGAAGGGTATAGAGTTGTGATCTTGTAGTCATTACCACGCTATACTGGAGGATGCTGAACTTCGGTTGCACCAAGAGTGTCTTTACCGAGCAGCTAGGTTAGATCTATCTTCACAGGGTCCTTTGCAGACAGGCAATGTCTGGCGATGCAGAGGTCCTTTGTGGACTGAGCTGCACTGCTGGAGGGGTCGTAAGGGTTAAATAAGGTCCCTTAATGCTGGGCCCTTTGGATAGCATAAAATACAGTGTTAAAATAATGTCTTTAAGGTTTGCCCATGCATTATTTCTTTCAAATTATTAAAGGCATCGTACAGAACAGATAGAGACAAAACACGATCAGAAAAGGTTAAGTCATCGTCCATACATTCATTTGTCTGTTAATAGGTCTGTCCCGTGAACTGTTGTGTTGACAGTCAACCATTAACATAAATTGTGCTTTGCATGAAGATAAAGTGGATGTTTTGCAGTTTATATTAATTTAAGGCCTCCAAACACACTGTATGTACAGTATGAATGGATGTAGATATATCTCTGTGGACTCTCTCTTTGCTGCTGCATCCAGGAAATCCAGAAGTAAATTTCTTGCCTAAACCTTAGGAAGGAGTTTGGTGGTTAAAGTCAACCTGTAGACCAATGAGAAGTCTCTCCTTGGTGGTGGTGGGTGCAGAAGTCCTCATTCCTGCCCTATAGGAGCTTTATCTGATGTTGACAAACATTTGTTTATGTTCATTCACCAAGGATCCAATCACAGTGTGGCACATCTTCTTCCACACCAGCCGTTGGAGAGGGACCCTGCCATAAACTGGTTCCTGGAAAGCCATCTTCACTTAATACATTCACCAAATTATATTATATTATATTATGTTATATTATATTATATTATATTATATTATATTATATTATATTATATTATATTAAAACATAATTTTCTAATGCATTCCAGAAGCTTTTAAATCCTTTAGTGAAGGGGGAATCAAATCAATATTGCCGTGTCCTGCTGTGTGATTTAATTAAGATTTAATTTTGTGCTTAATTTTCTCACAATTCCCATAGCCTTGGAAGTTGCTGTGTTCGCTGAGGCTAAATGCAGAAGTGAGCATGAGTAGAATTCATTACATTTAATCAGATAAAAAACTAAATACGGTCATGAAATAACTCAGGACCCAGCAGCAAATGCAGAAAAGTCTGTTTAATATTCACAGAGAATAGTCAAGCAAGATGTGAGGGACTGCAACGAGCTGAGCGTCGTCTGTTAGTCAGTCCAATGAGAAATCCAGTGAAGTGATGCAGTGATAATCCAGACACGAGCAGGGAATGAAACAAACAGCAGAGAGAACTGGGAACAAAAACTGGATGGAGAGAAACACCAGACATGAGCACCAAAACGATCTGACAAAAGACAAGAGCAAACACTAGTGATGGGACGGTTGATACCGGGGCTCCCGACGCAGTTTTCAAAGCACTATTGTGTCACACACTGTATCGATGCAGTTATCGAAATGACAATACCACGTGACTGATGACGTTTGAAGCTTCGGACGTCATGGAGTATCGGAAGGTCGGGACAGCTGGTTTGAAATAATTGGTGCTTCGCGACTCCACCAGATGCATAAAAAGGAAAATGATTATGGAGGAGGCATTATTTAAATGATTTAACACTACACTTCCCTATAACATAATTTATATATATTTTTAAAAACAGAACACCCAAAATATTTTTTCAATTACAATTACTGTAATTATGATCAGATACAGGATATTTTATATTATTGATCAATATGTGAATCCGTTGACCAGGCTACACATGACACTAGTTGTGGTTTAGATTAGATTAATTTATATGAGATTAGATTGAACTGTATTGATCCACACTTGTATGTCATGGACTTCCGAAGCTTTGTTTGGTCACATGCTTTTTCTGCTCTGCGGTGATTTGTTAGATATGGTGGAGAAAACAAGTCTGACCACCAGATCACTAATCAGCACTGTGTTAAAAGCGTCGAGTAATGAACCTTTTTTCAGCACAATTTGATGAAAGACTCAAAAGCTTCAGAAAGCCTCAGTTTCCCTTCACTAGCAAACACACCTCATTTAAAGACAGTACTGACGAGCTTCATGTGCGCTGCCGCTGAGGGGATTATCATCAGCTGAAAAGTGTTTCCCAGAAGAAAACACAAAAAGACAAGCAAGATGAACACACAGACCTGTGAAACGTGACAAATACAAATCATTTTCTTTAGTAGACCATGGAAGTCATTTTATCAGGGATGCGTTTCAACTTATTAGCTAGCTTGCTGCTTTTTCCACTATTCACTTAAATTTTTCACTGCTTTAAACCACATTGCTGCTGTGAGAAGGGTTAAAACAAACAAACATGGTAAATGTAAAGGTTACCAGCATTTTTCCTTTTTCAAAACATTCTTTTTTATTGGATGCTGTTCTGCTTTTTCCTAGAACTGCTTCATGAAACTCCTTGAACTCTGAGTAAAGGTGGTGTAACAGGTAGGACAGCTAAAACTGAAAGCAGAAACATACAAGAGCTTTACATCGACACTGGGAAGAGGCTGAAAAATCAGCATAAACCAGTGGGATATTTTCATAGTAAGTACACGTTTATGCTAATGGATTTTCTGTTTACGGTGTCTTGTGTCTTTGTATGGATAAATGATGTGAATTTTCCTAATTTATAAACTATATTGGCAGGACCAATATCTTTCTGGATAGAATGAGTCTCAGTGATAAAACAGAGGAGGGATGTTCTCAGTGCCAGAGTTCTTCAGGTCCCGGCAGTGTGTCTATGAAGAGTAATAGATCTATGTTTCATCCTATTAAGTTCAGTGATAAACCTGCGACCACTGATCCTGTGTGAGTATAAACATATTAGATCAAGTAGGTTATTTAACTGCTATAATAAAGCCTATATCAGTTCATGTGTAAACATTCATTACAAAATATACACAGAGAGATTACATTTTCTAACTTAAATTTTCATTCTGTGTAATTATCAAATCTATGGAAGAGCCCCAATTATATCTAGTGAAACCAATATATGCCGTTATGCATTGTGAGAATTAACAACAAATATTTGAGTCATTACCAGAGATGGAGACTTCTGAACATTAAATACTCAACCATCAATGTCATGTAATTCTTTAAATGATATGCCTACAGTACATTAATCATTAATCTACAGTAGGCCTATGTAGGCAGAGGTGTAAACTATAACTATTCGTTGCTGACAAGTTAATATTTCACTGTAACTGTACTGTTATTGGTATAAATCATAGTGCTATTAGGCTATGAAAACAAATATAGGGAATACATCTGTATTATGCTATGCTATACAGTATGTGCAGGAAGGGTTATACAATATAAAACATTATTACATTTTAAAACAAAAACTGCTTGCTTACTATTTTAAAGCAGAAGTTAAAATCTCTAAATTAAAAATGTAATTCACCTGAACATACTCCAATTACAATCGTCAATTAACAGTTCTATATTTAACGTCAGACTATTGCTTCATCCAAATGAATAAGTTATAATTATTGCACTTTTTATCTGTTTGATGCACTTGTTTGATGCGCCTGTATCTGTGAAGTACACAATCATTTCTCTTTTGCATAAACACTTGCCCTGACAGGAAGTAAATCTCTGTTAATGCTTGTGATTCACTTACTGTCAGGGAAAGTGTTTATGCAAAATAGAAATGCTTTTGTAACTTTCTATAATTTACAGATAAAGATGCCTGTAAACTGCTAATATATATATATATTTTTATTTACAGTTAAGGTGTTTGAATGGAATGATTCAGGAATTACCTGTAAAATAACAGTTTTTCGGTTTATTTAAATAAGGATATTTTACTTTAATTTTATGGATTTTTTTGGCTGCCAGTCATTCAACCTTTTTATCACTTAAAGGGATAGTTCACCCAAAAATGAAAATTACCCAATGATTTCCTCGGCCTCAAGCCATCCTAGGTGTTTATAATTTTCTTCTTTCAGACGAATACAATCAGAGTTATATTAAAAAATGTCCTGGCTCTTCTAAGCTTTATAATGGCAGTGAATGGTGATATTTTGAAGCCCAAAAAAGTGCATCTATCCATGATAAAAGTAATTCATACAGCTCCAGGGGGTTAATAAAGGCTTTCTAAACGAAGTGTTGTGTTTGTATAAGAAAAATAGCCATATTTAAAACTTCATAAACTAAAATAACTAGTTTTCGACAGATGATTTACAGCATCGATTTACGCATGACACATTGACGAACAATGAGCACAGAGGATAGAGCAAAACACCAGTCACGAATTAGAAGTCTAAAACGAGGCGAGAGGCGTTTAAGCTACACTACTCCTACATCAACTCAGGGGTTACTCTTTTGGCGTAAGTTGACTTGCGTTGGCTGTCTAGTAATTTTAGTTTGTGAAGTTTTAGATATGGATATTTTTCTTTGTTTACTGTTTAATTACAGATTGATTTTGTAATTTTATACATTGGTATGTAATTTAAGCAAACAGCAAAAATACTGTATAAAAAATACAGTAAATTGTCTGTATAAAAAAATGAATTGCTGTAATTTGTCATTAATCGTCTGGGGTTTGAGGTGTTTTCTGGGCCCTGGAGCTGTTTTTACATGCCCTGACGTTTGTGCTTATTCCTGTTTATGATAACATGTTCATGGCTAAAGTCTGATTACACTGTATTCAGCACAAACTCTGCTACAATCATATGTGAGCAGCATGTATGTAAAATTTTGTAGTTTTGAGAAAATTATGTTTTTGTGTAGTTTGTGAAATTTCTGTCACTGTCACTGAAATAAGGCTGAAATAGTACTGAATATTTATTTTGTATTGAAGACTTTTGAAAACTGTATCTTGTAGCCTACACTATAAAACAATGCTGTGAAAAAACAGCCAAATTCTTAACTTACGGTCAAAAACCGTAATATACCATACAAAACAATGCATTCTGGATAATATTTGTTAGTTTCCTGAAAATAGTCTACAGAAATATACTGTGAATTAACAGCGCTCAAAGATGACACTCAGAGGCTGTGTTTCAAATCACACCCTATACCCTCATTCACTATTCCCTACATTAGTTCACTAATGCAGTCCACTCGACCGAGTGAATGAAAAGATGTGAGTGAATTCAGACACTGATGAACACCTGATAAGCAGAATCACTGAAGGACAGATAAACAAGACCAGAAAAAAGAGAAATGGAAGTCCTCAACCAGCTGAGAGACTCTCACTCCATTTGATGGTACTGGACATCCACTGGGGGGCGGCTCGACGCTCCTCCGCCTCCTGGCGGACGGCGATGGCTCCTCCGGTCGAGGGCAGCCGGCAGCAAATCCCCTATTCCCTGCTCCTGCCCCATCATGCTAGACGGCAACAGGCTCCGGCCCATGGCGAGCGGGTGCGACTCCTCTGCTCCCTCTCGGACGGCAGCCACCCCTCCTCGACCCAGGAGCATGGTACAGAGTTCTCCGTCCAACCTGCTGTTCAATTGCTCTAGCACCACCGCCTCGGGCAGCCATCGGCTGTCTCCGCTCCTTTGCTGTTCGACCTCCTCAGCACCGCGATCCCCATCAGCAGTGAAGGCTCTCCGACAGTGTTCCCTCCTTCCTCCAGGGCTTCGGCATCAATGTAGCAAGGTTTGTTGTTATGGGAAGGAGGCGGGAACCGGAGAACATTCACAAACTTTAATATATAAATAAACAAACACAAAACGAAAGTAAAGGCGGCAGCCCCTCACAGACGACTGCCGCACACACATAAACAAAACATAACGTAAAAGTCCAGGTCTGGTCCTCTCTTGTCCTTCACTGTCGTCGCTCATCTTTTAATGCTTAAGAAGCTCCTCTATGAGAGATACGAGAGCGCGCAGGTGGCGTTCATCAGTAATCACGCCACTAGCCTCGCGCCATTCTCTCACAGCCCTCTGCCTCGTTCTATGTAGTAGTTCTATATCCGTTTAGTTTTATTTGTATTTTAGTTCTGTTTTCGCTGTTCCTGTTAATTTTTAGTCTCCCTGGTAGTTAATTAGCTCCTGCCCCTGTTCTGTTTTATTGTCTGGTATCGTTCATGGTTATGTGTTAGTTTGTTTCTGTGATCTCCTGTATGTTCCTTTGCGGATTATTAAAGAAGTGTTTGTTTGGATTCCCCTGCCTCGTGCGATTACTACACCCACTACTCATTATAGGTGCATTCCAGTTATACAATATAACTACTACTCTAATGCCCTTTTGTATGTTTTTTTGTCCGTATCAGCAGGAGGGAGAGACAGATATCAGAGTCTGTAAGGAGTAACAACTCTATGGAAGAACCCAATAGATTCAGCGATGGGTCAGTGCAGAGAGTCAAAGACCAGCACAAAACCAACATGAAGAACCAGTATGAGAGATTATTTGAGGGAACCAAACCCCAAGAGACTGAAACCCTCCTCAACAGGATTTACGCACAGCTCTACATCATAGAGGGTGAGAGAGAAGGAGTGAATGAAGAACATGAGGTTTTACATATGGAGAAAACAGCCAGAACACAACATTCACAAGACACTCCAATCTCCTGCAATGATATCTTTAAAGACATCTCACCTGAACCAGGATGTGAGGAGAAAGACAAAATCAAGGCTGTTATTACTAAAGGCATCGCTGGAATCGGGAAAAACGTCTCTGTGCAGAAGTTCATTCTGGACTGGGCTGAGGGAAAAGCCAATCAGGATGTAGATTTCATGTTTGTGCTTCCATTTCGAGAGCTGAACTTGATTCGAGATCATCAGTACAGTCTTCACAGACTTCTGCTGGACTTTCATCCTGAACTTCAAGATCTGGACTTAAAGGTTTATAAGGAATGTAAAGTTGTGTTGATCTTGGATGGTCTGGATGAAAGCAGAATCACACTGATGTTCTCAGATTCTCAGAAAGTTTCTGATGTGACTGAGACTTCATCAGTGAGTGTGTTGATGTCAAACCTGATTAAAGGAGAGTTGCTTCCCTCTGCTCTCTTCTGGATCACCTCCAGACCAGCAGCAGCCAATCAGATCCCCTCCAAATACATCAACCGTCTGACAGAGATTCAGGGATTCAATGACCCTCAGAAGGAGGAATATTTCAGGAAGAGAATCAGCGACGAGCATCAAGCCAGCAGAATCATCTCACACATCAGAAGAGCAAGAAGCCTCCACATCATGTGCCACATACCCGTCTTCTGCTGGATCTCATCCACTGTGCTCCAGAAGCTCCTAAAAGATGAACTGAGTGCAGAAATCCCTCAAACTCTGACTGAAATGTACATCCACTTACTGCTGATCCAGATCAACACAAGGAATCAGAAGTATGAAGAGAGAGATCCAGAGAAACTCCTGCAGTCCAACAGAGAAATGATTGTGAAACTTGCTGAAGTGGCTTTCAAACAGCTGATGAAGGGCAATGTGATGTTCTATGAGGAGGACCTGATTGAGAGCGGCATAGACGTCACTGATGCCTCAGTGTATTCTGGGATTTGCACTGAGATCTTCAAGGAGGAATCACTGATTCATCAGAGGAAAGTCTATAGCTTTGTTCATCTGACCGTTCAGGAGTTTCTCGCTGCTTTCTATGCATTTTACTACCATGTAAATACAACTATGAAGAAACTGAAGAATTTTGCTTCAGTACAAAAAATGCTTAAAGGTGCAGTAGATGATGCCATTGAGGGTGAGAATGGACAGCTGGATCTGTTCCTGCGGTTCCTGCTGGACATCTCACTGGAATCCAATCAGAGACTCTTACAGGATCTACTGACACACACAGAGAACAGCTCAGAGAACATAAGGAAAACCACACAGTACATTAAAGAGAAGATCAAAGATGGACCTGGACTCTCAACTGAAAGATCCATCAATCTCTTCCTCTGTCTGCTGGAAGTCAAAGATCAGACTCTGTCCAGAGAGATTCAGGAGTTTGTGAAATCAGACAAACACTCAGAGGATGGACTCTCTCCGTCTCACTGCTCAACAATCGCCTACATGCTTCAGATATCAGAGGAGGTGTTGGATGAGCTGGACCTCAAGAAATACAACACATCAGATGAGGGTAGAAGAAGACTGATACCAGCTGTGATCAACTGCCGGAAAGCCCTGTGAGTGTTTAGTAATGTATTACATTGAAGAGTTTTTGAATATAATTCCAATTGCTGTGATAACTTATACATCTTAAGAATATTTTGATTATAAAAAAATAAATAAAATATATATATATATATATATATACATGAATTATGATGATATTATTGAAATCCTAATTGTAGAATGCAATTAAAAATATATATATAAATCTCATATCTTTCAGTCTTGCTGGCTGTAATCTTACTGCTCAGTGCTGTGAGAGTTTGTCATCAGCTCTTCAATCTTCAAACTGTGTCCTGAGAGAGCTGGATCTGAGTAACAATGACCTGCAGGATTCAGGAGTGATGCTGCTCTCTGATGGACTGAGTCAAAGCTGTCAGCTGAAGATACTTAGGTTTGACTTTTACATTTTTCATTCATATGTTGATAATTATTTGGAGGTTATGGTTCCATACAGGCTTTAAAACAACCCGTTCATTGTTGATGTGTGTTTGTAAATGATCTGACTGTGTGTTTCTGTAGGTTGTCTGGCTGTATGGTGACAGAGGAAGGCTGTGGTTATGTGTCTTCAGCTCTGAGTTCAAACCCCTCACACTTGAGAGAGCTGGATCTGAGCTACAATCACCCAGGAGATTCAGGAGTCAAGCTGCTCTCTGAAAAACTGAAGGATCCAAACTGCTCACTGCAGATACTTAAGTATGTGGGGTACAAGTTAAGAATGATTCTCATTACTACGATCTCTGCATTTAATAATTACATCCATATTTATAATGTGTAGCATAATGTAATTTTACTATATTCTTTATTGCAGTTTTTGCATATTTAAAAACATTAAGTATACAAATTAGTATATATAGATGCGTTATTAAGATTTTGAAGATGGTAGAGATACCAATGAAGTGTTATTTATTGGTTACGGAGTTACTGAATGCAAATAATTTACAACTAAGTGAAGTTCACAAACATAATTTTGGATGGGGTGAACCCATCTAATCTTTCAATTAACTCCCGGAGCATATAAGCAGACGCTCACCTTGCGCTGGCATCAGCTGTTTTGGCACATCCACCTCCCCAACTCCACCAACATAATTTAGGCATCTTGCTACCATACTTATCATCCAAATATTAGTAGTTCCACTGGGTGGGTATATCTAAGATTGAGTTGAAGCTGCTTCCTTGAGCCTCCACTGCGGACAGCAAGCTAAATACGCTTAATTTTAAAACTTAAAGATTATATGGGCAAATTAACTCCTGAAATATCAAATAATTTGCTTTACGTTTATATGCATATGTCAAATAATTTTGATCTCTTTTGGTTGTTCACTAGGGGTTTAAAAACACTTCAGTATGTTTCTTATAAAGCTGTTGACTGGAGCCTGAACATCAAGATATCAAAAATCTCAAGACATTGAGACATGCGGCTCTGTTAAGTTGCTTTAGAACAATATGTATTGAGAAATGTGCTATACAAATAAACATGACATGACTCTTTATTTTAATATTCTGTATGTGAATATCTATTCATACTACTTTAAAATTTGTTTTGTCTCTATGTTTATGTGTCTTCTTAGTTTGGATCATGGAGGACCCTTCAGGATAAAATCAGGACTACGAAAATGTAGGTTCTGTCTCTGACACACTCTTGTACATTTAATGAAAACAAATGAGACAAAATAAACTGCTTTTATTTTTACTCTTGTGTTCAGATGCCTTTGATCTCACACTGGATCCAAACACAGCAAACACACATCTCATTCTGTCTGAGGGGAACAGAAAGATCAAATATGTGAAAGAGAAGCAGCCATATCCTGATCATCCAGAGAGATTTGCTGATAATCCTCAGGCTCTGTGTCGAGAGAGTCTGACTGGACGCTGTTACTGGGAGGTTGAATGGGGCTCTGGGGTTGTTGGACGGATTGGCTGGGCTCGTATAGCAGTGGCCTATAAAGGAATCAGCAGGAAAGAAGGTATAGTCTGTAAGTTTGGATACAATGACAAATCATGGTGTCTTTTCTGCACTGGTAATGGATTTGTTTTCTGGCACAATAATGAGAGCTACAACATACCAAACCATGTACCAAAATCTAAGAGAGTAGGAGTGTATCTGGACGTGTCAGCTGGCACTCTGTCATTCTACAGCATCTCTGACACACACACACACACACACTCACACACTTACACACATTCAACACCACATTCACTGAACCCCTCTATGCTGGATTTAAGGTTTTTGAGTCTGAACTGTCTCTGGTTCAGATTTAACAACAAACACAGGCTTACATGCCAAGGTAAAGAAGTATAGTTGTAAATATTTCTCTTCTCACGCAAGTTGCACACAGACGATGAATGAATACGCAAATTCACACTGGCATGGGGACATTTCTCAAAAAAGTAATTTTGTTAAGATAAAAGATAACGATAAACGCATCTAATTAAAAAAAAAAAATCTCATATTTATCCTGGCCAGCTTTTGTGCAGGACAGCAAAAATTGAAAAATTGTACTCAATCTATTCTACTTAATTCTAAGTCCGTTCATTATGTGCTGAAATGTCATTGTACTGTATTTATTTATGGCTAATAACTTTTGGTTGTAAAATGTATAATGGCCTGGGAGGATGTTCTGAAAAAAACAAGAATAGTCACTAAAGTCACTAAACATTTCCAATCCCTCCACCCTGAATTTCCTTTATTTTGTCTGCAAGAATCATGCCACCACTTTGTTTGTAAAAACTATGTACAAATAATTGTGGACGTCTTATTTATTTACATGCGTATTAATTCATTTTAATATATTTTATGTATTTGAAGGGAGCTGAGAGGAATTTAGTTAGTAATACACACAAAAGCAACAATGATATTACCTTTCCAACATTTATTGTATTATTCTTAAAAATATAATGCAAATTAATCTCACAGCAATAGGTTGTTTCTGCTTTCAAAATTTGTTGAGGAAATAATGTAACTACAGACTTAGTAAATCAAAAATGTAGTACATGTAAAAATTTTAAACAAATTGTTAAACATGAATGGTTAAACTATATCTATTAAATAATAAAATAACAAATGTGAATTAAAGAAAAAAACATGTCTTTATTGAATCAGCACTGTCATACTTTTCATTTACAGTAAAGTTTTAGACATTCAGTTTGTTTCCTTTTACCAAGCATTACATGTCGTTTTTGCCAAAATACCTTTCGAGATGCATGATATTCCATCATAAAAGCAAAGCCAACAGTGATTACAAGGTGTTTGGTTTCATTTCTGACATGTTCTCTAATTGATAACTAGTCTATTCTTGGGCGATGGTTTAGACATCTATTCAATTTTCACTGACAACCCAAACACTGTGTGACAGTCTTTACTCTTCTAGAGATACTCTGATGTGCAGCTTTCATCTCTTGACTGACAGATAGCAGACACACAAATACAGCACAGAATATACAGAAGATTTTTGGAAATCATAGAGACATTCAGCAGTAGTTACTCTTCATGCTTCAGATGTCAGATAGTGTTGTGTAAGCATCACAGGAGGCCGGTGAAACCATAATAAGTCATAAGAATCTCTGCAAGAGTCACGGAGATCCTCCTGTTTTCTCAGGATTGTGTATGAGACAAAAGTTAATTAACTGGTTCCTCCAAATGTACCGTTACGGCAATGTTTTATTATAAATCTGCAGTGTTTTGTGTCCTCTATCCATCACACAGTTCAACTGACAAAACCCAGTTCAATCTATTTATAGCCTATTTATACTGTCAGTTTGCTCATTAAAGAATGAACTGTAACTGGCTTTCAGTTCGTTTTATTCTATTATCACTTATTTGGTTCCAATCTTTAAAGAGAATATGAATGTTAACATTAGACATACAGTAAAGTTCACAACAATGTTTTAGCACCAAAATCTGTTTGAACCGTATCAGACCAGACTTTCCATGCTGGATTGTAATAAGAATATCTACAGTAGTTCCTCTTCAACCTCTGATGATCATGTAGCGCCTCCTTCTGGACAGAGACTGGTCAGATACACTTTGACAATGAAGGATCACTTAAAGTAGGTGATTCTCTGCAGAAACATTTTTTGTTATGCTGGTTGAAAGTCTCCTCATATCCCGATAGCAATCACTCTGTTAAGCGGTCTAAATGTATTTTTTATATAAATATATGTCCTCTTTGGAAGCATAAAATGTTCGTTCAATCGTTGCGTTCGGTCCGAACGGTCCTATAGCATGTGTTCCCTATCGGTCAATGTGTGTTTGCATACAACCGCGCAGGCTGTTCAGGCAGAATTAAGTCATCAGCGCGTTCACGTACGCTGTGCAGACAGCAACATCCTAACTTTCCTTCTGAACCAACAAGTGGCACTGGCAAAGGATCTACGATCTATCTATCTTCATCAGAGCCAAGCAGACTCTCATCGAGGAAACCCTGTCATTACCCTGTATTATTACACACTAGTTTTGTAGTAGCCTACTGTTACTAACTGTAGGCTACTGTAAAATATTCTCACCGATGAATTACACATGATGTAGGCTATTGCAGTAACGTTGTCTCCGGTCTTCTTGGCTGTGCGCGTTCATGCTTTCAGGAGGGTCTAGTCTAGGGTTTCTAGATTTTGTATTAGCTTTACTACTAGATAGGCTATTTATGGAGATGAGAAATAAAAACTGCACTGTACAGCTATGATCAGCTGTTCTGCCGAGCTTTCGAAGTTGTTACGGAAAGGCCGAAGCTGACCAGTTGTTTTTTGTCATATGACCTGCACGGTGCGCTTGCGGCACTCTCTGAAAAGTTGAGATGTTTTCATCTCGCCGCGGCATATATGCGCTTCCTGGAAAATCGAGCGCGCTGCAGCCTGCACCACATGCGTATGGCAAGCCAAAATATTCATAAACGCCTGGTCAGGTGTCTGATTTCACACTGACCCTCAAAAGCATGTGGGACGCGCGATTTGCCATAAAAGCGCGTGTTCTTAACGTGCACTTTGTGGTCACGGAAAACGCGCGTCAAAAACTCGTGGTTTATGCATACATTTTTTTTTAAATAAATCATGTATAAAACTTTATTGTAAAGTGTTACCAGAATTACAACTGGAAAATTTGCGAGATGTGTCTCGAACGAAGGGATTAGGGACTGTCCGAGGTGCTGAAATAAAAAACAGTGAACGTGAAACCGAGAATTGTTTTTCTTTTCTTGTTACAAAAACACTTCTGAGGCATAAAACACCTGCAGACAGAAACAATCTCGTTTAAATAGCAGATCACACGTTGAGGACGCAGGTTTTGATGCAAAACCGGGCGTTTCTGACGCGCGTTTTCCGTGACCACAAAGCGCACGTTAAGAATGCGAGCTTTTATGGCAAATCACGCGTCCCTTGGCTGTCGAAACGCACGCGTTTGACGAGTCAATCAGACGCCTGACCACGTCTGTCGTGACAACGTCGCTTCCATTATGAGCGCGTACATTTGAAATGACAAACTGGAGCGCGCAAAAGAGGTGATCTGTGAACGGGCCCTTAGCTTTGTCTTTCCAAGACATGGTGTTCATGTGAACAATGTGCCTCGTCCGCTCTCCTTGCAAGGGTGTCGAAGTCTGGACAAAATATGTACAGTGACATGACATCACTGCCAGATTCAAACTGTGCGTTCGTGCGTTTGCTGGCGCTGAGCCAGAGATGGACGTGCTCAGCGCTTGTCATATCATATAAAGTGTTCGGCGGCCGTATGGCCAAACTTAATTCATTATTATTATTATTATTATTAAAATTAAACATTTTAATTGTTTTTATTAATCTGTTTGGGTGGGCCACCTGTCAATCTGGGTGGGCACGTGCCCACCCAGGCCCACCCATAAATCCGCGCCTGGTCGGACGTACGCTTTTAGTGCTATCAGGCTAAAGTTAGCATTTTCCCAGATGTCCTACAGCACATTTAAGTAGATTTATAAAAATATACGACAGTATAACAGTAACTTAGGTATCACTTTGGCTACCCTAGTTAAAAAATAAATATACTAAAATGTACTTGAAATACATTTATTTTAGGCTAAGTATGCTACAAATACATTTATATATTTATGTATAATATAAATACCCTGTAATTGCACTTTTGGTATACTAAATTGGTAAACTTAAAGTCTGCTAATAACAAATTATGTACTTAATGCACTTTACTTATCTGAAAAACACTGCACAGTTTGTCATAGATATTATGTGTGGGCAAGAGCCTTGCATCTCCGCAGAAAGTGATAATCACGTGACAGGCTGGTGGTCCGAGAACTACACGGAACAAGAGGGCTGGGTTGGAAAATATGTGACGTCATTTTGTTGTGGCTGACGACAAGACATGAAATTTCTCTGTACTGTATATGTGTTGTAGCCATTACAGAAAACATACACATGACCGAAGCACTTCATGAGGAGTAGGCTAGTCTTTTATCAACAAAATATTAAAATAATTAATCATTAGTTTATATCTTATTCACTGCCCATCATCTTAATCCCATATCAAACACAGTATGATATGTCTATTTTAATATGTTTTTTATTACGTTTTTAAAGGGTAACTAAACACTAAAACAACTTTTTTTAGTTAATGATCTGTAAGAATGGAGCTTCATAAATGCTGTTCATTGATTCGAGTACATTTTTTGACATTTGGTTTTAAAGTGTTTTAATTCTACAATATATGGTTTTAAAAACGTCTGAGTGCTGCCCTCTTCAGGTTGAACGGTGGCTACCGCAGTTGAATTTTCCTATTGGAAGTTGTGGTACCCTCTGACGTCAGAGGTACCAGCTAACCACGCCCTCGCCTACAGAGAGACGCGTCTCAGGTGCACGCCCCCCTCCGCTGGGCTCCGCCCACTTTTACAGCATTTTTCAACTATTACCAGTGGGTGGAGTCAGGCTCTGACCAGGGGTTTTGTTACCCTTTAAGTACAATGTTATGTTAGTCCACAGCCCCCCACCAGGGGGTGCTGATGCTATGACGAGTGGGGCTGCACCCCCCTTCCCGCGCTACTGCTTCTGCGTCGGACCTAATCCCTATCCTCTATGCTGTAGATGACTACTCGGTTTTCATTTATATTTCTGCGTCGCTGTCTGTGTCGACGTGCAATTACACATGCAGAGGGAGCATGTGAAACCCAAGGAAGGGGTTGTAGCAGACCAATCACAGCGCTTGCGCCCGCGTAGAATTGATGCAGGGTACGCCGTACGCTACGCATGCTACACTCAGCCTACGACGTACAGTAGCTACGGTGTTAGTTTGGCGCAGAAGTATAAATTGGGCTTTACTCATGTTGTTGCTCTCACGTTTCCGCATTGAGTCGTAACTAAAGTTATTCTTTTGACGTAAAAACAAACTTGTGGAAAATAAACTTTATTTAATAACGTTGTAAATGGTTAGTTACAAACACTGTAATTTTTACATTGTGTGAATGTGCACCTAAAATTACGTACAGGGGTGGGCAATAACCAAGTGTTATTAGAATATATTAATTTGGACAAACATTTGCTTTTACTCCAAAACATTATAACAACAAACAAAAAATGTATCTTTCAACATCCCTGAAAAGTCTGTTGTTCCTTGTTACATGTAAGAATAAATATTTCATAAAAAGAAGTGTATTCTTTGATTGGCTGATCCTTTACCCCTCTCAGTAGTCCACATGCACTTTGACTTCAAATACATAAGTAGATTTATAAGTAGGAACTTCTCCTTTATTTGAGTAATATTAAATCAAGTTCTCGTTCTACTTGAAGTAGAAAATATGTGTGCTTTTTCCACCATTGATTATGCATATTATGATAAAACTGAATATGACTGTAATTTTATATTTATAAATGACTTTTAAGATAGATGACACAAGGGCATCTGACTTAATTTACATAACACAAAAATAGCATATCACTAACATAAATGCATTACCAGCATAATGAAATGAAAAAAGTTTATTAAAACACGAGGTAAAACACACTCAATAGAGTAGGGAAACTTTGAACGTGAAACATAAGGAAAACCACTTTGGGATCACATCGTAAGCACACTGACTAATCGCTTACAGAATAACACGCCAACATTAGAGGGTGTTGTAGAGTGAGCTTCTGTAGATCGACCTGTAGGGGGCAATCTAATGCTATTCCACTTGGCTTAAAAGTAGCAAAGAAGAACCTGTTATGTGTGCATATGTAATCCACCTGAGATGTTATCAAGTGTCCTGCTTGCCTGAGAATCACCTGAGTAAAATTAACCATTTTGAACAGATCTGTCTATTGTAAGTTATAGCATTTTGGCAAAGAGGATTAAAGCCAGCAAAAGACATTTTTGAAGAGGAAAGAAGTTTTTGAAAGGCGAAGCTGAATTCATACAAGTTGGAGCTTTGGGAAAGAAGATGGGCAACATGGTAGGAACAGTCACAACATTTGATAGTCAATCTCATTCTTAGGAAGAGTATTGTTAAATTTGGACACATTTCTTTGAGGCAAATTATATTACAAAAGCATACAAGCAAAAATATATATTGTTGAGCACTGTAGGAAGGCAAACATACAGTCTACTGAGGAATTTATTAACCACAGTTGCAGTTTTTGGTGATTTAGTGGAATTGCTAAAAGAGCATTTCAACCCAAAACCCAGTGACATTGTACAGCAGTTTAAATTCAATTCAAGATCAAGAGAAGAGGGTAAAACTGCAGGATAGTGTAGTATAGTCTAAAGAAATGATCCACTCAGTACAAGTTCTGGTCCACTATGACCCTCTCTCTCAAGGATTTGACTCTATCATGTGATGCTTGTCCTTATGGTCTAGGTGCAGTTCTCACGCAGAAGATGTCTGATGGTTGTGAAAGACTCATTGGATTTATGTCACGTACATTAAATCAAGCTGAGCGGAATTATTCGCAGTTGGACAAGGAAGAGTTGGCCGTAATGTTCGGCTTACAACGCTTTCATAATTATTTGTATGGTCGGAAGTTTACCATCGTTACAGAACATAAACCCTTGTTAAAATTGAGTTAAAATCTATTCCCCAAATGTCATCTCCTAGGATCCAGCGATGTGCTGTGTCACTAAGAGCATATGAATACAACATCATCTACAAGCCTGGCAAGGATCATGGAAATGCAGATGCTCTGAGGCGTTTACTTTTATCAACAGAATCTGACGCTGAACAGGAGGAAAGAGTCCTAATGCTGGAGAATGCAGATATAACCTTGATTACAGCAGAACGGGTGAGAGGGTGGACACAAAAAGATCCGGTGTTATCCAGCGGGAGAGAAATGGTGCCATGAGGATTCCTGCATGAATAAATTGGAGCAGAGTTTGATCCATTCACAATTAAGAAAAGATGAAGTGTACTGGATGGTTGTGTGTTCTGGGGGACCTGAGTAATCATTCCCAGTGTCGTAAATCAGAAAGCTTTGGCTTGAAGTTATGTGTGGTGGCCCAAGTTAGATCAGTATGTTGAAAGATTGGTTAAAACCTGTTGTATGTGACAAGAACATAGGAATGTTCCGGCTGTAGCCCTATTGCATCCTTGGAATTCTCCAGAAAAACATGGCAAAGATTGCATGTTAATTATGAAGGACCATTCATGGGAAAATGTTTTTGTCTTGATTGATGCACATTCAAAATGGATGGATGTGTATCCAGTGAACTCAGCCACAGGACATTCCAAATTAGAACTTTCACATAGAATTAAATGATAAATCACTCTCAACCTTTCACACTGCACTGCACTACATCATGCAAACTATGCTGGGTACACACCAGAAGATAATCAGGCTGATTTATGTCCTGATTATCTTGATGGTTCTACAGATTATCACATCAGATATTCCTGTGGTGTGAGGTGTGTTAAGAGTGTGTGAACCTGCTCGGATGACGTCTGAACCGCCCCGATCGTGAATCAGAAATCCCGATGTGTGAGGGAATCCCTAGGATAAACGCGCGCACACTCTGGAGATTATCACGTGAAACTAAACAATATCCAATCAGAAAGCGAGATGATGGAAGACAGAAGCATAACAAACGCAGTCATGGCGCAGCACAGAGTGAAGCTGATGTGCACAGCAGAGATGAGGATCAGCTTGTTGATTTGTGACAACAGCACGAGTGTTTGTACAACGTGTCGTGTAAAACCTGCAATGCTATTACCAGGTAGCTAACCAAATAGCAACAGAGTAGATGTTGTGTGTGTGTGTGTACGTACGTACGTGTACTGCTTTGACCTACATTATGAGGACCCATATTTATTCAAATGTATAAAAACCAACCTCAGTATAAAAAACATTCCATATACGGATAGATGTACCAGTACACATGATGAGAGAGAGAGAGATATTTGTATAACCAAATAAATACTATAGTTAATTTTTTTTTATTTATTTTTTTAGCAAAACTCTGGTTAATTTGTGGTTATGGTCCGCTACGCTTATTCTGAAGTCTCGCAAGATTTTGCGAGATTTCCTGTGTTCACAGTCGAGACTCTGATTGAAAATCTGTTCGTGTGTGTTGTGCTGTCTTTGTCACATCATGGCACAACACACACTATATAGGAGCAAAACTGGTAACACTTTACAATACGGGTGAACTAATATGCATTAATTCATGTTTAACTAATGCACAGATAATCATGAGTTAATGTATGATTCATGAAGAACTAAACCATTAATTAATTATTACTGCATCAGCAACTAATAAAGAGTCTATATGATTAATAGATTAAGTAATACATGAATTGCTATTAATTCAATGTGTCATTGTGTATTAATTCCTTAATAACATATTTTATTAACTAATAGTGTAAATTAATGTGTTAATTACCACAATTAGTCAAAGCTATGCACTTCAACTACCAGTTGTCTGCTTTAATTAATCATTAGCTAATGATTTGCAAAGGTATCATTATGTTATGACTTTACTTGTTGAGGCACATCATTATTAACTAGTCATTTAGTAATTGTAGTAATTTACACATGAATTTGCACTAACAATGAAGTAATTAATCATGTATTAATGTGTACCTGTATTATCTGGAAGTTGAAATACAAGGCTTTGGCTCATTCTGGTAATTAACATATTAATTAACACTATTAGTTAAAAAAATGAGTTATTAGGGAATTAATTCAAAATTACATATTTAATTAATAACAATTCATGTATGAACTAATACATTCACCATACAGACTCTTAATTAGTTCCTAATGTGGTAATCATTAATGAATAGCTTAGATAATCATTAGTTACACATTAATTCAGTATTATCTGTGCATTAGCTAAGCATTAATGCTTATTAGTGCACCCGTATTGTAAAGTGTTACCGCAAAACGGTTGAATAAGTTTGTGGTCTATCACATTTTGAAAATCTTATAAGATGTAAAAATCTTTTGGTGTGTACTCAGCATTACTCTTAAAATTGTGGGCTGCAACTTCACAAATATGTTGGTTCATCTGGTGAAGCACAGTACATAAAGTGTGAAGAGTTGGGTCTGGATCTCCTCGCCCGCTGTATCTCATGTTCTGCAGTGAGGACCATCTCGTTAAATTGAGTTTTCGTTTTTAGTGTGTGTTCAGTTACTTCACGTTTCAGTGATGTGAGAAATATGTTCATGTACAGTAGAATCAGCAGCAACTCACCTGAGAATGTGATGATGACGTGCGACACTAGAGGGAGGTGTTCACAATAAACATGATATCAATGAAAGAACACAATACTCAGTCATAGTCATTCTCGTGTACATCAAATAAACATATAAGAGATGTGTGATAAAAGATGTACATTTATTCTTACATTTAGATTTCTCTCATTCTAATAAATCAAAGGATAACTAACAGTTATCAGAAATACAACTATATTAGTGGTTTGGTGATTTTAGGGATGTTTATCTAGTCATATTCTCAATATTCATTTATATTACTGTCTATGTACATCAGTGCAGTTCTGATGACATTAAAACAAAACAAGCGAAGCACACACAATCCTACATCTGTAAATGGAAGGTCATTTATTAAATCAATTCATACTGAATTGTTTTTTTTAAATAATGCTTTATTTTACAAACATTAAACTCAATGTGTGTGAGAGTGTGTTCGTGTTAGTGTGTGCGTGTCTGTGTGTGTGTGTAAGAGAGAGAGAGAGAGAGAGAATGAGAGTGTGTGAGAGAGTATGTTTGTGTTAGAGTGTGTGTGTGAGAGAGAGAGAATGAGAGTGTGTGAGAGAGTGTGTTTGTGATTGTGCGTGAGTAGTAAATAAACGTGTCTGACTAAAGCAGGTGGAACCGGAAGAACAGGTCGAACGAAAGCAAGCAAAACACACACACACACACACACACACACACACACACACACACACACACACACACACACACACACACACACACACACACACACACACACACACACACACACACACACACACACACACAAGGAAGTTGGCTGTAACAGCAGGAGAATTCTTCCACGTAAGTACATGTATATATAATAACTAGAAATGTTTAGTTTAGATTATAAATTCATGGTAATGGTTATTTAACTTTGCAATGTTTTTGAGAGTGTTTTTCGATTGACACTGTCTTGGCAAACGCAAAAGGCGTTGTTGTTGTTACGACGCAGTGGAAAATAAACCTGGATATATGCCGTATAAGAGACAAAAAAAATCCCACAATAAATGGTTTATAAATTGGTGACATTACATACACCAATTGCGTGACATACACGCAAATCATTTTACCTGGCTTTCCAGCAGATGCGACGACAGATTCGTCAAATGGTATTTTCCACGGAACACTAATTAACAAAAATGTTTTCAACACTATTTGTAAATGTTAGTATCATCATTAGTTTTCGTATTTAGTGTGTGTTCAGTTACTTCACGTCTTCTGAATGTGAGAAATATGTTCATGTACAGTAGAATCAGCAGAAACGTCTCGGGTTACGACTGTAACCCTAGTTCCCTGAGAAGGGAACGAGACGATGCGTCGATGACGCTTTGGGAACGCCTTTGCGTGACTGAGTCTGAAGCACTACTGTCAACTAGTCCAATGGAATGAATGAAGCGTCACGGGCGGGTGACGTCATGACCAGGAAGATATAAAAGCACATCCGGTGCAATGCTCGCGTTAGCTTATAGAGCCAAAGCAAAGATGATCGCAGGGATGCAGGAAGTATGGCAGGGAGACGCATCGTCTCGTTCCCTTCTCAGGGAACTAGGGTTACAGTCGTAACCCGAGACATTCCCTTTCGAGGGAACTCGCGATGCGTCGATGACGCTTTGGGAACGATAATACCCAATACGCCATAATTACAAAATGCCAGATGATAAAACTGTCGGCAAATTAAGTAAAAAGCACCTGGGATCCTAGGGCAGCTTCCAGGTCCAGGCTATAAAACCTCACAAATGTTAGCGGCGAGGACCAACCCGCCGCATCACAAACCTCCTGAAGGGAAACTCCTGATAAGAGGGCTTTAGAGGCCGCCATACTTCGGGTAGAGTGAGCTCTGACCACCAATGGCTGGCTGGCCAGAGGACTCATATGCAAGAGAAATAGCCTCGACTATCCACTTACTGATTGTCTGTTTAGAAGCAGGAAGACCTTTCTTAGGTGAACCAAAACAGACAAACAACTGATCAGATCTCCTCCTCGGGGCAGTCCTGTGGACATAAGTGTCCAGTGCTCGCACTGGACACAAGAGATTCAGTTTTTCCTGGTCCGAAGATGTAAACGGAGGAGGACAGAATGCCTGCAGTACAATAGGCCTTGGAATATTGGTTGGTACCTTAGGAACCTAACCCTGCTTAGGGTATAAGAACGCCTTAACCATACCCGCAAATTCCAAACAGGTGGGAGACACAGAAAGAGCCTGAAGGTCTCCGACTCTTTTTAGGGACGAAATGGCTAACAGAAAGATAGTCTTGAACATCAGAAATTTTTCTGAAACTAACTCTAGGGGCTCGAAGGGAGCCCCAGACAAGCCTTCCAAAAACTATCGCCAGATCCCATGCCGGCACCCTAGTTCGAACTGCAGGCCTCAGCCTCAAGGTGCCACGAAGGAAACGAATAATCAGGGGGTCTCGACCCAAAGATGTAATACCCACAGGGGCATGGAAAGCCGCAATGGCCGCCACGTAAACCTGTGAGGTAGAAGGACATAAACCTGACGTGAAACGAGACTGGAGAAACTCTGTACTGTGTTGACTGAACAGTTAACTGGATCTCGCTGCTGTTGGTGACACCAAGACGTGAAAACTTTCCACTTAAGTATACATAATTTCCTCAACGACCTCAGTCGAGAGACCACTCTCTAAAAGTTGGGCCCCCTCAGAGGCCAAACCCATAGGTTCCAAATCTCCGGTCGGGGGTGAAATACTGTGCCCCCTGCCTGAGACAGAAGGTCTCTCCTGACAGGTATCTCGAAAGGAGGGCCGTCGAGGAGATGAATTAGGTCCGCAAACCAAATTCGACTCGGCCAGCGTGGAGCTACTAATAATAGACTTACTCCGTCGTGGCGGACTCTCTCCAGAACTCCTGGGAGCAGAGCAACAGGGGAAAATGCGTACAGACGTAGCCTCGGCCACGTCTGTACCATAGCGTCCAACCGCAAGGGGGCTGGTTGCGTGAGGGAGAACCAAAGTGGACAGTGCGTCGTATGCTGAGACGAAATCAGATCCACTTCTGCTTGGCCGTAAAATTCCCAAATGAGCTCCACCGCCTCGGGGTGGAGTCTCCATTCCCCTGGCCTCGACAGGGTGTCTGCTCCTATATTCTGGTACCCTGGGATATACACTGCCCTCAGGGAGAGTATCTTCCCGAGGGACCACAAGAGGATCTGGTGCGCCAGTTTGCAGAGTGGACGCGAACGCAGACCCCCCTGTCGATTTAAATAAGAGACCACCGATGTGTTGTCTGTATGGACGAGCACATGATGGCCCCTCAGATCTGGGAGGAAATGTCTCAACGCATTGAAGACGGCCATCATCTCCAGGCAATTTATGTGCCAAGAGAGATGATGGTTCCCCCACAGACCCTGAGCTGAGCGGCCTTCCATTACCGCTCCCCAACCGGTGAGAGAAGCGTCTGTCGAGATAGCAACTCGATGGCAAAGAGCTCCCAACACCGGACCCTGGGACAGGAACCAACGTTTCCTCCATATAATGAAGGCGCGGATGCACCGCCGCGTGATCCTGATCATACGAAGTGGGTTTCCCCTCGGGGAGAACCCTCTGGTCCTGAGCCACCACTGCAAAGGTCTCATGTACAGCAGGCCAAAGGGGATCACATTGGACGCCGCTGCCATGAGGCCTAACAGTCTCTCGAACTGTTTTGCAGTGCGTGACTGGCCTAGCTTCAACTCTTTTGTGGCTGCGATGATAGCAGCTACACGAACAGGCGATAGTGTGGCCCGCATCGTGACTGAATCCCATACCACACCAAGGAAAGTGGTTCTCTGTAGTGGAGAAAGCACACTCTTCTTGGCATTGAGTCTCAACCCCAATTTCTTCATATGAGCGAGAACGACATCTCGATGCCGAACCGCTGACTGCTCTGATTCCGCCAGAATCAGCCAGTCGTCGATGTAGTTCAGAATCCGTATGCCCTGCAGCCTGGCGGGGCCAGAGCTGCATCTACGCACTTCGTGAACGTGCGGGGTGACAGAGCTAGGCCGAATGGAAGCACCCGATATTGGTATTCTTTGCCCCTGAAAGAAAACCTCAGGAACTTCCTGTGTTGAGGGAGGATGGAGATATGGAAGTAGGCGTCCTTCAAATCTATCGTGACAAACCAGTCCTCGGATCTGATTTAAGTCACTATCTGTTTGAGTGTGAGCATCTTGAATTTCAATTTCATGACTGCACGATTCAGCAAACGGAGATCTAAAATTGGACGCAACCCCCCATCCTTTTTTGGAACAATGAAGTATCGGCTGTAAAACCCCGATTCTCTGTCGGGGGAGTACACCTGTTCTATAGCTCCCTTTGCTAAGAGTGACTGTACTTCTTGCTCCATTACCAGAGCCTGCTCGGGATGTACTACAGTGAGTAACACCCCGTTGTAACGAGGCGGAGGAGAACCGAATTGGATTCTGTAACCTTTCTCTATTATCTGCAGGACCCAAGGAGATATATTCGCCAGATTCTTCCATTCTGTTAGAAAATCTACTAAGGGTACCAGTCTCTCGAGACTGGCCTCTGGTGTTAAAGGAACAGCCACTTCGGCGACCTGAAGCATGTTGGCAGGAAACAACCGAACTGACTGTTTTTGAACCCCCCTCAGAGGGCTCACGTCCGACGCAATGTCGAGTTGACACTGCGCCGAACTTTCGCTGGACACCACTGCGCCCCGAAGCACCAAGGGTGGCGGGGTTGGCAGTCCGGTCCCATGAGGACCCCGAAGTGGAGCGGGCACCGTATTCTGAGGTGTACACCGCTCCACCCCGGTTGGGGCTGTCCTCGATGGCCTGACGTACATAGTGTCAGGACCTTTTCTGAGCCGAAGCCTTCCTAGCCATAAGTACGGTCCTCAGATCCGGCTTAGACTTAGCCGACTTCGGCTGAGAGTGTTGGCTCGATCCCCAAGATTTATTCGGGGGAGCACGAGACGCAACACTCATTTTCTGTTGCACACGGTGCGAGGAGCTTGGCTGGGGATGCTCACGCCCAGCATCCCCAGGGGGATGGACTCGGCGAGGAAGGAATTTTCTAAAAGCCTTAGGTTGTTTTTTATTTTCTTGAAATCTTTCAACAACCGAATTCACTGAGTCACCAAAAAGACCAGAGGGAGAAATAGGGGCATCTAAAAGAAAAGCCCGATCTTTATCTTTAATATCTGCAAGATTTAACCAAAGATGTCTCTCAGTAGCTACGAGGGCTGCCATAGACCGCCCAATAGCACGGGCGGTCTCCTTCATAGCTCTGAGAGAAAGATCTGTAGCCCGACGAAGTTCTCGAATTTCGTCGGGACTAACTCCCTCACTCTTATCGATATCCCCCAGCAAATCTGCCTGATAGGCTTGGAGCACTGCCATCGTGTGCAGACAGGCTCCAGCTTGACCTGCTGCCGTATAAGCCTTACCCACTAAATTAGATGTGGTTTTTAGTGGTTTATTCGGCAACACTGGATCCTTCAGGGACGATGCTGACCCAGGAGACAGATAGCTCGCGAGCGTCTGTTCCGCTGGGGGCATCGACCCATAACCAAAACCTTTCAGCCCCCTTATATTTGAATATGTGTGAACATGGGGACTAAAAAGACGTGACGAATATGGTTTATTCCATGATCTACATAGCTCACTATGTAGATCAGGAAAGAATGGAAGGGCCCGTGATTGAGATGAAACATTAATGTAAGAAAACGCTCGTCTAATTTGCTTTTAGGACGAGAATCTCTTTTTTCTGCTGGCCAGTCAATACTTAATTTATCTACAGCACGAGTTATCACCTCAATAAGCTCCTCATATGCTGGGGAGAGGGATGGGGAATCCTCTCCCCTTATTGATTTTTTATTAGTGTTTGTGTCACTCTCACCGATGCTCAGTAACTCTAACTCGCGAGCATTGCACCGGATGTGCTTTTATATCTTCCTGGTCATGACATCACCCGCCCGTGACGCTTCATTCATTCCATTGGACTAGTTGACAGTAGTGCTTCAGACTCAGTCACGCAAAGGCGTTCCCAAAGCGTCATCGACGCATCGCGAGTTCCCTCGAAAGGGAACTCACCTGAAAATGTGATGACGTACGACACTAGAGGGAGGTGTTCACAATAAACATGACGTCAATTAATGAACACAATACTCAGTCATAGTCATTCTCTTGTATGTCAAATACACATATAAGAGATGTGTGATAAAAGCTGCACATTTATTCTTACATTTTGATTTCTCTCATTCTAATAAATCAAAGGATAACTAACAGTGATCAGAAATACAACTATATTAGTGGTTTGGTGATTTTAGGGATGTTTATCTCTAGTCATATTCTCAATATTCATTCATATTACTGTCTGTACATCAGTGCAGTTCTGATGACATTAAAACAAAACAAGTGAAGTACACACAATCCTACATCTGTAAATGGAAGGTCATTTATTAAATCAATTCATACTGAATTGTTTGTAAAATAATGCTTTATTTTACAAACATTAAACTCAATGTTTGTGAGTGTGAGAGTGTGTGTGTTTGAGTGTGTGTGTGTGTGTGTGTGTGTGTGTGTGTGTAGTAAATAAAAGTGTGTTTCTGAAATATTTGTGTGAGTTCTAAAGCCTTGATTCTGACTAAAGCAGGTGGAAACGAAAGCAAGCAACACATACACGTAGTTTGACAAGGAAGTTGGCTGTAAAAGCGGGAGAATTCTTGCACATAAGTACATTTATATATAACAACTAGAAATGTTTCGTTTAGATTATAAATTCATGGTTCTTGTTATTTATGGTTTTGCAGTTGTTTTTGAGTGTTTTTCGATTGACACTGTCTTGGCAAACGCGAATGGGCGTTGTTGTTGTTCTTACGATGCAGTGGAAAATAAACCTGGATATATGCCGTCTAAGAGACTGAAAAAATCCCACAATAAAGTTGTTTATAAACTTGGGACATGCGCGTACATGCAAATAATTTTACCTGGCTTTCCAGCAGATGCGGCGACAGATTCGTTAAATGCTATTTTCCATGTGTCCTATGACATGTCACTTTAATGAGCCACCTTATAAAAGATAATATGCCAGTGTCACATGACATGAATAACTCCAATTATTGTAATTATGGGTAAATGCCTTACTATGTTCAGTATACACATTCAAGGGTCTGGCTTCAAATTCAGCACTACCCATCACACATTTTCCAAGAACTACTGTTGGAAACGCAGCTGGTCTGAAGAGAGACCAGCGTATGGTATGGGAAATGAACACCGGCAGACATGAATTGAGAAGGTTTATTAAATATAAAGTGTTCTCATATTAAAATCACAGACACTAAGAATAATTTGCAATATACTGTACGTTATTATTACTTTATAAGCAAATGTATAAGCAAATGTAAAATCAGTTGATGTAATTTCTAATATTCTAACAGATTAAAGTATTAGATCATTTCAGAATTGTTCCAAACATAGAGTCCTGTTCTGCTGTTATCTGAATGATGTGGATAAATAAAACCTATTACTTGTAACAATCCGTAAAAAAAAAAAAAACTTAATTGCTAAAAGAGTGTCAAATGGTGATTTCAGATCAGACATAAATTCAATTCATGTTCATTTGTATAGCGTTTTTCACAATACACATAATTTCAAAGCAGCTTTAAAGAAAATGCATGAGTCCATATTACAATTTAGAGTGAACTGTTATCAGAGGTAACTGTCTAAGTATTTCAGAAATGTACATATACAAAGACACAGTTAGCTTAAAATTTATTAATTTAAGCGTAAAATCACTTTAGAAAAAAATTCAAACCAACCTATATTTATACGTGGTTTATCTAAAATCGAATAAGAAATAAATGGAGATGGTTAGTAACGAAGTACATTTACTTGAGGTTTTTTTTGTGAGTGGAAAATTTTTATTTTTAAGGGTAGATTTAAATGTGGGTTCTTTAACTAGAGTACATTTCTAATGAAAACTTGTTACTTTATTTTAATAAGAGATGCGTAGTTTATTCTAAGCGCGCCGTCTCATTCACAAATGAATCACTCTTTTGAGTCGATTCTGTTTAAAGACTTGATCAAACAAGTTGGCCAAACTGTCTGAATTGGTTCGCGAATCAGTTGGAATTATTTGTTTAGTTTCCTGCACGCACTGAATCATCTAAAGCAATTTCACACTCGGAGTCGTAACAGGAAATTTAAGAACGTCAAGACCGTTGGAATGGCCGTGGACCAACAATCAAGTGAAAGTAAAACTACCGCGTTTGCTTAGGCACAGTTAACCAGTTTACATGCGCAAAAATGCATTTGATTACTTTTTGGAGAACAGACAGTAGAAGATCCAGCAATGCATATGTGATCATTGTTTGTGTTCATATGTTCAGTAGCATTATGAGTGCGTTCACGTGAAGAGTTTTCACTTTCTTCTCCGTGTCCATGGTTCCCTTCACCTGCCTTTGAACGTAAAACTCTGCAGGTTCACTTTATTTTTACTTAAATACAGTTTTTGGATACTCTACCCACCTAATAATAAACAATATATCAAGACTTGTTAAAGGAAGTAAAGGATGTTGCAATCTGTGTTTGTTTAAGCAACTGGTTAATTTGAACTAAACCAAGATATATTGTCGTTTGTGATTAATGACAGTACACTGCAAACACATATCTGCCTATGATACATTAGTGATGCAAAGAAAACACAATTTTACTTAAATTATGTATGAGCAAAAAATATTGAATATTTTCAACTATTGACTAGTTTGAATTATTCAACTGCTGCACCAAAAATGCATGACTTCAGATATCAGCCATATTTTTTTAACTAATAAGTAGGTAATCCAAAAGAAATTATCCTGACATTGTTAAATATTTGGTGGAAATATCTCTATAGTGCTCTTTTCTTCTAGTAAGGTATTAGTAAGGTAAGGTAATAGTAAGGTATTATGATGCTGTAAAGTCATTTTGGTAACATTTTATTTTGTTGGTCCCCCAACAGACATTCTTCTGACTATAAGGCTACATTCAGACAGCAGGATAAGTTGCCCAAATCCAATTTCTTTGCTCATATGAGACTCATATCTGTTTTTTTCCAATAACAACGTAAACAGCACAATCTATACAAGCAAATGTTGAGGAAAAACTAGAAAAACGTTGCTCTTTTTCTCCTCGTGTTCATCTTCCTGCTGTGGCACATCAACTTGTAAACATGGAGTTTACTGAAGTCAGCTTTTACACATTCATTTATATCCATATGACAGTGTGCTGTGCACCATCTTGTTATTGTTCGTTCGTGCATGCGGGTCAGTTCAGTGCTGTGTTTCCATAAAAGCATCGTAAGCCTAAATAAGTTGTAAAACCAATACCACAGATGGTCTCTACGATAAACTTAGTTCACAATGCTTTTGAGAAACGCAGCCCAGGACTGTGATCAGTTCACACTCAAATCTGATATTGGTCAGATTTATTAATGTGAACAGCCAAACAAAAAATATCTGATCTGAGAAATTAATCATAATTGAGCACTAAAGCTTGCACTTGTACATGTCAACTTTTTCTACTAACATGTAGGTGTAACGTTACTTAGTCAACAGAATGGCTAAAGGCACCCATCAAAAAAATGTAATGTTCTGCCATTGAGTGATGTTAGGTGATACATGTGTTTGCAGGAGTAATTTTATAAGAAAAGCAGTACTGCCTCAAAATGAGTCTCCATAAGGAAAGAGAGGAGAAGAGAACACTGGGAACAGAATCTGTAGAACCCAGCTGTGTGTCTATGAAGAGTAACCGATCTATAACTCAGCCCCCTGAAGTCAGTGATGGAGCAGTGACATCTGACTTAAGGTGAGTCACTTGATACAAGCAATAGACTTAAAAATAACTTAAGCAGAAACCAAGACACAAGAAATATAGTTTGATTTATTTTATTTTTTTCTGATTATAACTAGGAATACAAGAACAGCGTCACCAGAACCCAGCTGTGTGTCTACAAAGAGTGAGAGATCCATTACTCAAACTCCTGATTTTAGTAATGGAGCAGTGACTTCTGAACTTAGGCAGCACAATGCAGAAGCAGCCCCGCTGGAGGAGACTGCAAACCTACAGGAACCAGTGAATGATAAACTACAGAGATTCAAAGACCGGCTCAAAACCAGCATGAAAAACAAGTATGAGAGATTATTTGAGGGAAACAAACTCCAAGAGAAGGAAACCCTCCTGAACAGGATCTACACACCACTCTACATCATTAAGGGAGAGAGAGAAGGAGTGAATGAAGAACATGAGGTTTTACAGATGGAGAAAACAGCCAGAACACAACACTCACAAGACACTCCAATCTACTGCAATGATATCTTTAAAGCCTCACCTGAACAAGGATGTGAGGAGAAAGACCAAATTAAGACTGTTCTTACTAAAGGCATCGCTGGAATCGGAAAAACCGTCTCTGTGCAAAAGTTTATTCTGGACTGGGCCGAGGGGAAAGACACTCAGGATGTAGATTTCATGTTTGTGCTTCCATTTCGAGAGCTAAACTTGATCCGAGATCATCAGTACAGTCTTCACAGACTTTTGCTGGACTTTCATCCTGAACTTCAAGATCTGGACCCAAAGACTTATGAGGAGTGTAAAGTTGTGTTCATCTTTGATGGTCTGGATGAAAGCAGAATCACACTGATGTTTTCAGACACTCAGGAAGTTTCTGATGTGACTGAGACTTCATCAGTGGGTGTGTTGATGTCAAAGCTCATGAAAGGAGATCTGCTTCCCTCTGCTCTCATCTGGATCACCTCCAGACCAGCAGCAGCCAATCAGATCCCCTCCAAATACATCAACCGTCTGACAGAGATTCAGGGATTCAATAACCCTCAAAAGGAGGAATATTTCAGGAAGAGAATCAGTGACGAGCATCAAGCCAGCAGAATCATCTCACACATCAGAAGAGCAAGAAGCCTCCACATCATGTGCCACATACCCGTCTTTTGCTGGATCTCATCCACTGTGCTCCAGAAGCTCCTGGAAGAAGATCTAAGTGCAGAAATCCCTCAAACTCTGACTGAAATGTACAGCCACTTCCTGCTGATTCAGATCAACATGAGGAATCAGAAGTATGAAGAGAGAGATCCAGAGAAACTCCTGCAATCCAACAGAGAAGTGATTGTGAAACTTGCTGAAGTGGCTTTCAAACAGCTGATGAAGGGCAATGTGATGTTCTATGAAGAGGACCTGAGAGAGAGAGCAGCATAGACGTCACTGGTGCCTCAGTGTGTTCTGGGATTTGCACTGAGATCTTCAAGGAGGAATCAGTGATTCATCAGAGGAAAGTCTACAGCTTCATTCATCTGAGCGTTCAGGAGTTTCTTGCTGCTTTTCATGTGTTTTACTGCTATTTAAAAAGCACAGTGGAGACCCTTAAGGTTTTTGATTCGATGCATAATTTGCTTAGAGGAGCAGTAGATAAAGCTCTTGAGAGTAAGAATGGACAGCTGGATCTGTTCCTGCGGTTCCTGCTGGGCGTCTCACTGGAGTCCAATCAGAGACTCTTACAGGATCTACTGACACACACAGAGAACAACTCAGAGAGCATCAGGAGAACCACACAGTACATTAAAGAGAAGATCAAAGATGGACATGGACTCTCCGCTGAAAGATCCATTAATCTCTTCCTCTGTCTGCTGGAAGTGAAAGATCAGACTCTGTCCAGAGAGATTCAGGAGATTGTGAAATCAGACAAACACTCAGAGAAGAAACTCTCTCCTGCTCACTGCTCAACAATCGCCTACATGTTTCAGATGTCAGAGGAGGTGCTGGATGAGCTGGACCTCAAGAAATACAACACATCAGATCAGGGTAGAAGAAGACTGATACCAGCTGTGATCAACTGCACAAAAGCCCTGTGAGTGATTTGTACTTATAAACTTATGACCTTTTTACATTACTTGAATGATGTGTATTTTCACTACTACAGATTTTGCACTCACAGTAAAAAAATTTTACTCTTTTTTTTTCAGTCTTGCTGGCTGTAACCTCACTGCACCGTGCTGTGAAATTCTGTCATCAACTCTAAAATCCTCAAACTCTGTCCTGAGAGAACTAGATCTGAGTAACAATGACCTGCAGGATTCAGGAGTGATGCTGCTCTCTGATGGACTGAAAAACCCAAACTGTCAGCTGGAGATACTCAGGTGTGTAGTAATAATACTTAGCCAGGACTAATCTCTGATAAGAGGCCATATACTCTGGATGCTATGTATGTTTTCAATTAGCAGATTACATTAAATAGCTTTTGATAAGAAGAGCAGCTCACCTCACCGTTGCCCTTGTGGGATAGCTTTGATTCGGCCGCAGGCACGAGGCCACCGGTAAACACAGCCATATAGATTTAGATCTACCATTGATCAGGCATGTGATTGGCTAAGGACAAAAAAAGCAGGAAAATATAGACGAATCCGGCGAAACTACCGGAAGTAAGCGGGCGCCATAACTGAGCTGTTGCTGGGTAGCGTTGCGCCATTGCCTCCTATTGTTTTAGTTGCAACTTGCGTCCACTGGAATAAACAGCCCGCGATTTACGACTGTCACCTGGTAGAGTGTGCATTATTTGACCAACCCATCCGGAGCTCAGATAATTTTGACCCTCTATCAGTGACCTGTAGTTGGCATTTTGTTGATCATCGGATGCCAGGCGAAGGAGAAAATACTCTTGAATACCTTTAAAACAACAGAAGGGGCGCATTGGGGCAGTAACGTTAGTAACATTACTGTTATGTCTGTTGTTAATGTTTGATTTGCTTGACTGTGACAGAATTTTTTTTAAATAACAAATTAAATTAAATATAATGCAGTTTTTGTTATAATAACATTTAATGACATAAGTAAAAAATATAATAAATATGTAATATAGTGCTCAGCAAAATCTCCTCTCTAGCTATTTTTTCTATTCAATTAACATGCTATGGTCATTAAATGGCTTTCCTTAGCTGAATGTAACGTTATGTGACATAATTGTTCTCCTGCTGTTATATTTACGTCTTTCCATGGTTTAAAAACACTAATTGGTCGATATTATGTATACTTTCTAGCTGTACCTTACCCTTGCCTTTTGCAATGTGAAAATGAGATAAATAATGGACACAAATGAAAAACATGAATTCGTTTATTTGATGTCATTCATTTATTTATTGTTGCCAAATGGACAGATCTTTTCATAGTTTCCTCGTTAGCTAAAGTTAGCCTAGCTAGCTTGCCAAGCTATTTTCATAAATAATCTGTAAGATCGTTTGTACCTTCATCTTTGACTGGAGGCCACTGTCTAACATCATCAACCCAACAAGTCATTCTGCCTGGCTGTAGCTGTCATCGAGGGTGCGTTATCACGGAGGTTTGTTTACATACCGGTAACAGCTCAGTAATGGCGTCGCCACAAGATGGCAGCCTACACAGAACGCTCGTCGGATTCGTGTATACAGAGACCCCCACCCCCTCCCCCCCACGCCAATCAAACACCAGTAGTAACCACAGTACTGGTACAACAGTATTTTCTTTAGCGGCTATAGAAACATTTTTATATCTTCCTGAAATAATTTAGTCTATAAATAAATATAGGCTGATGATACACTGAGCCACTTTTAGAGCAATGGTGCTGGGCAATGTTGCTGTCAATGGTAATGAGTAAAGATTACTACCGTAATACTCTTCCCCCACCACTCCGCCAATCGCCCTGACTGCTGCTATCCGTTCAAAACATAGTCAGACTTGCCAGCAATGTTGCTGGGCAAGAAGCTGGCAAAAAGTTGCCCTCCTGTATCATCATCTTTAAAGAGTGCTGCTCTAGCTGTGTAGCCTAACCTTAAAGTTATTAGATTATTTTTAATGAATAAGAGACAGCAGTAAAGGTTGTCGCCTATTTAAGACCTGGTGGCTAGGGCTGGGCGATATGGACCAAAAGTCATATCCCGATATATTTTGGCTGAGTATTGATATACGATATATATCCCGATATTTTTTCTGCAAAGTGAGAGCAAATGTTCAGTCAAAGTCAAAGCCAAATATAGTCTTCACTGTATAAATTATACATTGATTCTTATTAAAGCTACTATTAAAGTTCTCAGTGAAGAGCAGTGAGTGATTTCCTCTGTGTTTTGTTGTTTTATTAACATTAAATAGATAGTTCTCCCAAAAAATTTAATTGTCATCATTTACTCTCTCAAGTTGTTTTAAACCTGAATAAGTTTCTTTCTTCTGTTGAAGTTATTTGGAAGAATGTGGGTAACCAAACAGTTGGTGTACCCCAGTGATTTCCATAGTATATTTTTCCCTATGGAAGTCAATGGGGACCAGCAACTGTCTGGTTACCCACATTCTTCAAAATATCTTCTTTTGTGTTCAGCACAAGAAATAAATTAATACAGGTTTGGAACAACATTACAGTGAATAAATAATGACAATTTTTTTTTTTTTTTTTTTGGGTGAACTATCCCTTTAAAGACAAGCGGCTGCATGTTTATTATTAGGACTACTGTCTCTTTAAGACCTGTACGCAACACGTCTAATATACACGCATTTGACAAGTAGATTTCTCTCAATTTTCTCGGTTTGCTTTCAGTTTAGACATAACCAACTTTCCTTATGTAAACCTTGTGTGTATTTGAGAGTATTAGCGAAATAAGACTCGAAAGATAACTTAGTCCAGTAACCAGACGCTGTAGACAGGCTTTTAGTGCATGTGCGCGTCGGGTGTTCGCGCTCAGTAAAGTGCATGTTAGAACAGCACATCAGCAGTGAATGACATGTTTAACCGGCAAGGCTTTAAAGCACATGCAAATAATGAACTTTTGTGAACTCACTGAACTGATGTGTCCCGTTCCTCTGCGTTAACATTTGATGTGAGTATTTGTCGCATTGTACACTAAGCTGTTGAGACAGAGGCGCCAGAACTGCAACTGATAGAATGCACGATATACATATTTCTACAAAAGCAGTCAGCAGCTTGCTTGGAGCAAGGATCATAGCGCAAATTTGAACTATATCGATACATGTGATATGGTCTAATTCCATATAACTTTTAAAAATATATCGATATATTTTTTATATCGATATATCGCCCAGCCCTACTGGTGGCCTAACGCAATGTTCTTGTCAACTGACAACGATACCACTGTAGCGCGAGAGCGACTGAGGTACAAAATTGATCAGGTGAACAAGCTGAACGCAAATACGTCCTTGTTGATACTTGGAAAGGAAGGAAAAAATCTGTACGCACGTCAGCCTGTTATGTCCTCATATCCTCCGGCAGCTCTTGACCCCCTTGAAAATTGTGCAATTTAATCATCCTCATGTTGTTTCAAGCATATGAGATTTGCTTTCTTCTGTGCAACACAAAAGGAGAGAATTTGCACAATGACTAAGTTGCTGTCAAGGACCAAAAATTACAAAAAACAAGAATAGAATTCAGATCACCTCTCTCTGTAGGTTGTCTGGCTGTATGGTGACAGAGGAAGGCTGTGGTTATGTGTCTTCAGCTCTGAGTTCAAACCCCTCACACCTGAGAGAGCTGGATCTGAGCTACAATCACCCAGGAGATTCAGCAGTCAAGCTGCTCAAGGACAAATTGATGGATAACAACTGCTCACTGCAGATACTCAAGTAAGTTAAGGACAATTATCCCTTTGACGTGTACAATCACACCGATGTGACTAGAAATTTCAAGTACATCATGTGATCAAATGCTAAATTCAAATCTGCTTTCTCACTTTGGCTGGTGCTGAGCTAGAATGGATGCATAAGGAAAGAATGGATGCCCTTTGTATCACAACTGTTTAGTGTTTTCAATTTTCAAATTTATAAAACAAACTGATGTCTGTGGAAGCGGCAATAATAATCCTTTTCAAACATAGTTTTATTCACATCAAGATTAGAGCCTGACCAATGTGAATTTTTGGGGGCCGATACAGATATTAGGGAGTAAAAAAAGCCTGATATCGATATATCGGCCAATATTATTTATGTGTATATTATAGTACAGAACCAGTCAAACGATTGGACACACTTTCCCATTCGTGTGTACAAACTTTTGACTGGTACTGTATATAGAATACAGTATACATAAACAGAATATATATATATATATATATATATATATATATAAAACACATTTTTTTGCAATGATCACACAAATGTAATTGAATAAATATATCAAAAGTGTCACGGGCAAAACCTTATCTTCTATTACCAGTGAAGGAAGTAAGTACTCAGATCTTTTACTAAAGTAAAAGTAATAATACCATAATGAAAACATGTTTAATTACATAAGTACAGTACTTTTACTTAAATAATATTTTAAATAACTAGTCAGCAAAATATACTAAACTTTTATGCATAATGGCCCTATATAAAGTGTTATAATTATATAAATTATTGGAATATTGCTTGATGTAATATAGCGTTAAAGGCAGAATGGGCTTTAACACTGTCTCTACACCGGACGTGGACGTTGTTGCCGCTACACCTGGCATAAGATAAATAATCCAAGCACACAGTGGAAGTAATAGAAAAAAAATGAAAACTGTTTATTCAATTTTATTTTTGACAATACACCCTGTTTCATGTCATACTTTCAACAGGCTTGTTTTGATCACTAAAATTTCACATTGGCACTTCCTCCTCCTCAATTAACATGAAATCATCCATCACATTTGAGTTCAGCAGATGACTTAATTTGGGACCCTTAATTTTTTTTAGGACTAAATGGACTTTGTTGCAATGCATAACAGAACTTAAGGGAACTCAATTAATTAAGGAAAAACACTTCATGACAGCCTTAAGGTTCCTTAAGTGGACGTCTAGGTTTTTTTCTTGCAACCCATATTTCACTAAGAGTACCCTTAACCTTATAACTATAGTTTTCTTAACGTAGGGCTTTCATGCAACTGGGCACCGATTCTCAGCATTGCAGTGCAAACTAACATGGCACTGCCCGCCAGGCATTATAGATCAACTAACATGATCATTAGGTGTTTGAACAACAACATAAAATCCCTTACATGTATTTAAGAATCAGAATATCAGATATTTTGAAAAAAAAAATGGAAAAATTAAACAAAACCGATACATAAGTTATACTTTACATAAGTTATATTGTGGCTGCATTGTGTCAAAATGACTGACAAGCTTGATGCATCACCATGGAAATAAACCTTAATGTTTGCAATGTTTGATCGGCTACCGATCGCTATCGGCTGATAATCACTTCTAAAGATTTGATCGCTGATCTCTCAATTTCCTGTTCTCATAAACTGGTCGGTCATTCTGACAATGTGTAAAGACGCGCTTGGGCTGTGCTCGTGCTGTTGTGCAACAAAATATATTGGTATCGGCAGATACTGCTTTCTGTGATTAACGATCGGTGAATGGTTCTTACTAGGACATTTGTACACACATGTGAAGCTGATTTAGAATGATAGGAAAAATGCTATACACACACAAATTTGACAACACTATATTTAACTGTTTAATGTACTAACAGTTCATTTTGTCTTTATGTTTGTGTTTTAGTTTGGATCACGGAAGCCCCTTCTGTATCAAACCAGCACTACGCAAATGTAGGTTCTTCCTCTGACACACTCTTGCACATGAAACAAATGTGATTAACTAATAATTTTTAATATCTGTCATCTTGTGTTCAGATGCCTGTGATTTAACACTGGATCCAAACACAGCAAACACTCAACTCACCCTGTCTGGAGAGAACAGAAAGATCACATATGTGGAAGAGCGTCAGCCGTACCCTGATCATCCAGAGAGATTTGCTGATATTCCTCAGGTTCTGTGTCGAGAGAGTCTGACTGGACGCTGTTACTGGGAGGCTGAATGGGGCCTTGGGGGCGATGAACGGGGCTCATGGGCTCGTATAGCAGTGGCCTATAAAGGAATCAGCAGGATTGGAGGGACTGTCTGTAAGTTTGGATACAATGACAAATCCTGGTGCCTTTTCTGCAAAAGTAAAGGATTTGCTGTCTGGCACAATAATGTGAGCAATAACATAACCCATGTACCAAAATCTAAGAGAGTAGGAGTGTATCTGGACGTGTCAGCTGGCACTCTGTCATTCTATAGCATCTCTGACACACACACACTCACACACTTACACACATTCAACACCACCTTCACTGAACCCCTCTATGCTGGATTTAAGGTTTTTGAGTCTGAACTGTCTCTGGTTCAGATTTAACAACAGAGAGACCATAGACAACGCTTCTACCTCCATTATAATCTTGGTAAAATGGCTATAAGTGGGAAAGTTTGATAAAACTTGTGAAAATCACTATATACAGTTGATAATGTAAATATACTATTTAACTACATATTTAGCAAATGTTACAAATGTTACAAAACATGAATGTGTTAAAGCACTAAACATAGTCAATCATATGAAAACAAATGTGACGTCTTTATTGAGATGCACTTAAAATACTGAACTTAGTTATCAATGAGTCATCAAACAATATAGAATTACATTTAGCTGATGCCTTTATTCAAAGCGACTTACAATTGCTATATGTCAGAGGTCACACACCTCTGGAGCAATTAGGGGTTAAGTGTCTTGCTCAGGGACACATTGGTGTCTCACAGTGGATTCAAACCCGGGTCTCTCACACCAAAGGCATGTGTCTTATCCACTGCGCCATCACCACCCCTGAATCTGAGTGACATTTCACTTTGGGAAGTTTCTCTGAATAGAGTCTCAGTCGAGGTGGTCAGGTGGTGGTTCTGGATGCTCTTGTTGACCGTGTTGGGGAAAGTTACTTTGAAAAGTAATGCATTACAATATTGCGTTGCTCCCTTAAAAAGTTAATAATTGTGTTACAAAATTACTTTAAGAAAAGTAATGCATTACGTTAATGTTGTTGTTGTTCTTGTTTTTGTTTTTTTATAAAACAATTTTATTTTGGGCAAATGTAAAGACCCTTTTACGCCAAAATTGAAATAAGCCTCAAGCTGAAGGATATGTAAATTCACACATATAAAGTAGAGGGTACAGCTCCAACAAACCTTTCAGCTGCTGTTCTGGATTGCTGGAGAATAAAGTTTAACACTTACTTCACCAATAAAAACAAAAAATCTTTTTTGCTTATGGTTTAACTGAATCATCGAAGGTCAGCAGTAAGTACATTGGTCAAGAAATTGAGATTAAATGCATACTAATATTTGTTTTATTTGACATTTAATCATTGGAGGTTTGCATAGTATTCTGATTTTGCATTTCACTTTTGATTTTATTCATTTTGAGGAATACTGAATCTTTTTTTGTGCAAGTGAGATTAGTATATGCATGCTCACATTTAGTCTCAACATGTCTTCTCAACATGAGGGACAAAGAGCTGTCAGTCAGTAAATGGGAAAACAAAGTCACTTGTTTGAAAAAGTAACTAAGGTATTTTGTTGTAAATGTAAAAATAATGCATTACTGTACTAGTTACTTTTAAAAGTAATCTGATTACGTAACTCAAGTTAACTTGTAATGCTTTGTTATTTTACATACATTACAGTTTTAGATGTGCCGTTTGTTTCGTTTTATGTTCCTATTCTTTTATTTGTGAGTCTTTTTATTTATTTTGGCATTGAATAACTTTATTCATTAGGTCGGGATGGAGATATTGACGTGAAGTGTAAATCCAGAGAAACCTTTTGGACTTTTACTTTAAATGCATTGTTTCCCAAAGGTCTGAATCAGGGAATAGATTATAGTATGTTTTATTGGACTTTTGCCTTGTCTTCTCTTCCTCCTCTATTTTCCACCTTCCCTCCCCTTTTTCTCCCCTTTTCTTTCTCCCCAAATCTTGTTAGGAAACCTCTCCCAAAGTTAGTCGAGTAGTACACCTGTTGCTGACTGAGTGTATAAAGCAGAATGTGATGTTGTTCTTGATATCTGATGAAGGCCTTGACAATGGCTGGAACGTCACATGTTTTTTTAATCAATAAAGCTGGATTTCTTCAAGAGTGAGTGTTACACATTTAGATGAATTTTGGGGTTTTTGGTTACATCACCTCTTTTGTTGGTAAAGTATCCCTTTTAAGCATTTTTTTTTATACCCTTTTCTTTTTTATTGAAATGTGGCACTGTATTCACTGTTGGCCTATTCTCAGAATAAAAAAGTAACAGATCTCACTATATGATGTTTATTTACTGTAAATTGCTCTGTAAGAAAGGCTTAAATGGTGTGGAAATCGATTAGCGGTTACAGACCCTGACTAGGACTGGAACTTTCTGTAAATGACTTGCTTTTGTCTCTTGACTGTCAGAGAGGAGACAAATTACTTTATAAGACACGAAAATACTGAACAGTGTTTTGTGATCTCTGCTACAGCTTTTTAGTGTTGATCTCAGTTTTCTTAAACAACGCTGTCTTGTTTCTACTGTCAGTTTAATCATTAATTTAATAACTGTAAATAGAATGCAGGTTAATTCATTTGTTTATCAAATGAATAAATAACTGGCAACAATATGAATGTCAATGTTAGAGATAAGAGGTCATAACACTTTTAGCACACAGAAGCATTTATATTAACTCAATTGGGATTAGACGATCTGATGATCATTTAGCGCCACCTTCTGGACAGAGAACAAATCAGATAAACTCATGGATTTTAATAAGAGATTACAAGAGCTGATTATTCATGAAGAAAATAAAAATTGGAAATCATACTTTACAAACTGTTAGAACATTTAACATTGTTTCTTTTAATATGTATATATTTATAAAACGTTTATTTATATATTTTAATCTCAGTGTAAGCTCACCTTTGCAGTACAACAATTTGAATGATGAATTAAAAATTCTACTAAAGATCTTATAGGCTATATCAGACACAACAGTCTTTGTTTTACAGAAGTATGAACTCCACATGAGCAAATACTGAGCCTGGACCACAGACCATAAAGACAGGGGAAACATCAGCATTTTTATGCTATCAGGTTTGAAACTGGAACACAAAAACTGGTGCGCAATGACATTTCTAGCTTTGTGCTTTTGCACATGCCATTGTTCTAAAGACACTCCTTACGTCGGCTTTTCAATGAAACAGGAACAGAATCATAAACTGGAACTGACAGTAAAACACACAGAAGTATCTTTCAAACAGTTACAGACACGGACAATCCTATTATCAATATATTTCAAGGTAGGTTTCAAGGCAGTTATATGGATATGATTCAGGAAAGGTTTCATCATATGTTAATTTTACATCATTTTAAAAATGAAATTAATGTCTTAAACATCTTGATATTTTGTATTCTAACATGAAGGTAATACAAAGACGAAGATGTTTCAAGTTGATCACATGATGTTTTAAATTGCATGTGATGTCATACTTAATTGTTTCACTGTAATGTTTATTGCAATGAGGTTTTTAAAAAGTTATTTGAGGACATTTAAAGTGATATTTCTGAGTTCTCTAGAATATTGAAGTCTTTATGTAAAACGCATTGCAGCTGCACAGCTGACAGCAATGAACGAAGGAGCTCGGTCATTGGCTGTGCTGCGGCAACTTGCTCGAACCAATGACGGGGCAACTCTGAGTGCGCGACCAATGAGCACGCTTCGCGCCCGAGCGCGTCAGAGCCCGCCAAGATGGGCGTGACCAAGAGCTATATATTGGGCGTCCCGTCATGAGAGTTCTTTAGGTTAAAACGACTGAAGCGAACTAACCAAGCACAAGCACGGCAGCTTACGCAATACTCGTTCCCTCCTTTCAGGGAACCGAGGTTACGTTAGTAACCGAGTCGTTCCCTTTCGAGAGGTCTCTCCTATTGCATAAGTAGCTTACGCTATGGGAACACCATGCAAAACGCCGTGCGTGCTGAACTTCGCCTTAAGATAGCCAGAGGCAGGTGCCTGAGCTGAAAAGCAAAGTTATCATCCAACTAGCCGGCAGAGGCGAGCTTTATATGTGGGAAAAAATACAGAGCGGCTAGAAGGCGCTGAGTGTGACACAAGCACATACATAATCTAGATACAAACTCGTAGTTCAACTAGCATCATGCTGATAGTACATTGGAATGCAATGTCGGGACCTGTAGGTTGTAGAACCTGATAAATGTGGACGGTGAGGCCCAGCCTGCCGCCGCACAAATATCCTCGATCGGTATCCCGCTCGACCATGCCCAGGAAGAAGCCACACTCCTGGTGGAGTGTGCTTTGACTCCCCAGGGGCATTGAAGTTCCTTAGCTTCATAAGCCAGCGCTATAGCTTCAACTATCCAGTGAGAGATTCTCTGCTTTGAATCGGCGGAACCTTTCGTATGGCCGCCAAAGCATACAAACAGTTGTTCTGTCTGTCTGAAATAGGGCAGAACGCTCCAAATACACTCTGAGAGCCCTTACGGGGCAGAGTAGATTAGCGTCGTGTTCGTCTGCTGGAGACGATAGCGCAGTTAGGGAGATAACCTGTGCTCTGAAGGGAGTGGTGAGCACTTTAGAAATATACCCATGTTTTGGTCTAAGGACGACCCTGCAGTCGTTAGGTCGGAATTCTAGGCAGGCAGCGCTTGTCGAAAGCGCGTGCAGGTCGCCCACTCTCTTGACCGAGGCGAGTGCCAGCAAGAGCGCAGTCTTGAGCGAGAGCTGTTTAAGGTGCACGGTTCAGAGTGGTTCGAACGGGGGCCCTTTAAGAGCGTCTAGGACAGTAGCTAGGTCCCAGATCGGCACTGAGGGGGGGCGTGAAGGGTTCATCCTCCTAGCGCCCCTTAGGAAACGAATAATTAGGTCGTTTCTTCCCAATAGACGTTCCATTACAGGGTCGTGTGACGCTGTGATGGCCGCCACATATACTTTGAGCGTAGAGGGGGTGCGGCCCGCCGCCAGAAGCCCTTGTAGAAAAGCGAGTACGTTCGTAATCTCGCATGTTTCAGGGTTCAGGCCCTTGGCATTACACCAGTCACTGAACACTTTCCATTTCTGGGCATATAAGCGTCTCGTGCAGGGCGCCCGCGCCTCAGCGATGGTTTTTAGTGCTCCGCTCGTGAGGTTCCTGGGAACCCGTTGAGGTGCCATGCATGAAGGGCCCACAGATCGGGGCGGGGATGAAATATCATCCCGCTGGCCTGACTGAGGAGGTCTGGCCTCAGTGGAATCGGCCGTGGTGCAGATTGCATTTGCATCAGATCTGGAAACCATGTTTGGTTCTTCCAGAGTTGGGCTATCAGCAGCACTGCGTTTTTCTCCTCTCTGACCTGACTGATGACCTGTGGCAGCATCGCGATCGGGGGAAAGGCATATAAGGGGCGGCTCGGCCAGCTCTGGGCGAGCGCGTCCGTGCTTTTCGTGAAGAAAAGAGAGCAGTGCGCGTTCTCCTTGGAGGCGAAGAGGTCGATCTCCGCTTTGCCAAAGGTTTTCCATAACCACTGAATCGTCAGCGGGTTGAGAGCCCATTCTCCTGGGAGAATCTTGTCTCTGGATAGCATGTCTGCCCCCTGGTTCATGGCGCCTGACACATGCGCTGCTCTCAGCGAGCGCAAGTTGTGCTGGGACCATAAAATGAGTCTCCTGGCCATTGAATGCATGGAGCTCGACCTGAGTCCACCCTGGCGATTTATGTACGACACTACCGTCATGTTGTCCGTTCGGACCAGGACGTGTTCGTTTTTTAGATGTGGGAGCAGGGCTCTGAGAGCCAAAGCGACCGCTTTCATTTCCAGACAGTTTATGTGTAGGCGCTTCTCCGGGTTTGACCAAAAGCCGGAGACAGGCCTGCCCTCGTAAAGGGTCCCCCAACCTATTTTGGAGGCATCTGTCGTTATCATCTTTCTCCTTGTGTTCACACCCAGACTCACGCCTGACTGGTACCAGTCGGCGGCTTTCCAGTGCGTCAGGGCTTTTATACAGCCGTGGTTCGCTCTGATTAAAAAGTGGCCCGAATGCCACGCGTGAGTAGGGACGCGGCTCTTGAGCCAGCGTTGGAGAGGGCGCATATGCAACAATCCTAGCTGGAGTACGGCCGAGGCTGAGGCCATGAGACCGAGCATCCTCTGAAACCGCTTGACGGGGCGCGCACGCCCGTCCTGAATGATGTTGCAAGGCGCCGGATGGTGAGCGCGCGCTCTGATGAGAGACGTGCTGTCATTTGCATCGAGTCTAGAACTATTCCCAGGAAAGAAATCCTCTGGCTGGGAGATAGTATGCTTTTTGCAAAATTGATTCTTAGACCCAGGCATTCTAAATGGCTGATAATCCAAGATCTGTGCGATATTAACTGACTTTTCTGATTGTGCTAGAACCAGCCAATCATCGAGATAATTCAGTATTCGCACTCCCCTTCGCCTTAGGGGGGAAAGTGCTGCATCCATACATTTCGTGAATGTACGGGGAGCCAGGGACAGGCCGAACGGAAGTACTGTGTACTGGTATGACTGTCCCTCGAAAGCGAATCTCAGAAAAGGCCTGTGATGAGGCGCTATTGGAATGTGAAAGTAAGCATCTTTCAGATCCACTGAGAGAAACCAATCTCCTGGGCGTACTTGCGCGAGGATATGCTTGGTTGTTAACATTCTGAACGAGCGAATCATTAGTGCTTTGTTCAGGTGTCTGAGATCTAGGATGGGGCGGAGACCGCCATCCTTTTTCGGGACGAGAAAATAGCGGCTGTAAAAACCTGCCTCGCTCAGAGAGGGGGAAACAGTTTCCACAGCGCCCTTTTCTATTAGTTTGCGCACCTCGGTGCGTAGAACATGTGAACACTCCTTTCTCACTTTTATCTCGACCACAGTCGTAAAACGTGGTGGTCTGCGGGCGTTCTGGAGCGAGTATCCGTGCTTTACTATATTCAATACCCATTTCGGCATATCTGGAATGTTTTCCCATGCCGCTGCGTGTACAGATATGGGCTGAATACAGGCTAGGGGCGGGCCGCTGTGACGTAGGGACCCGGCCAGCGAATCGCCTGAGCTCGTAGCTCTCAGAGGCGCGGGCGCGCGCTGAGCAGCTGAGTGAATGGGCGCGTGTGTGATTACAACAGCGCGCGCTGTGTCTGTAAAACTCGCAGCATGAGCTGGGGTTGTCTTTGACACTGTAAGGACAGTGTTTATAAGTGGGGGTGCATAAACAGTGGTAGGCACACGCGTCACTTTTATAATGTTTCCCGCTTTTACTGGGGATGAATTTATAACTGTGTGATCAGTGCTTGTGTGTAGTGGTGCGTACATGACCGTATGCACGTGATCTACATTCACTCGTCCATAGAGCGGAGAAGCTTGGCTTGGAACACTTGAAGTACCGCCATTGAGTGAAGCGCTGATGCAGCTTGGCCGGCGGCGGCGTAGGCGCGACCGGCGAGAGCAGAAGTAGTGCGGCAGGGCTTCGAGGGGTGGGAAGCTTTGGCTTTCCATCCGGTGGTGGAGGGCGGGCAGAGATGATTGGCCACGACCTCCTCGAGGGGCGGCGTTCCCTCGTAGCCTCTTTCCTTCGCGCCGTCCACAGAGGAGAGCGAAGAAGAAAAAGAAGGCTTTAGGCGCGCAGAGTGGGGTGCTTTCCACGACTTGGTGAGTTCGTCGTGAACTTCCGGGAAGAAGGGAGAAGGCCTTTGCCGAGGGGCCTGCTGGCGCCCCTGCAGAAACCACTCATCCAGTCGGCTCCGGGTTGGTTCTTCGGGAGAAGACCAATCGAGCCCGAGGTCTTCCACGGCCTTAGAGAGGACACGGATAATCTCGGTATCCATGGTGGAGCCCCCGCTCGTGCTAGCTAGCGTCGACGGGGCGGGGTCGAGAGTGGAGCCCGGCCAGTCGTCCGATGCAGCGTCGATGGACAAGCTGTCATCCATTCCCCCATCGTCCTCGGACGCGCCGAAAGTCACAAGGCCCACCGCTCTGCTAGAGGGGTGTGGGTCCGGCTGGGTGAACTGAACCGGCGGTGGGGAAGGCAAGAGCGGCGGTGAAGCACGCGGAGACTGGCTCGGCGTGACGTCACTGAGCTCAGGTTCAGGAAGCCTCTGTGAGCGGCGCTTTTTCTTAGTGCGCGGCTCAAACAGAGGGGTGGCGGCGATGGGCTCGCTCGCGGCGAAAGCGGCGAGGCGAGCCCGTAGTGTGGAGAGACCCAGGTCATCACATTCCGGGCATCCGCCCTTGGTCAAAGCAGCTTCTGCGTGGTCCCGGCCCAGGCAGCGAGCGCAGATGATGTGACGATCCCCGTCCGGGAGAAGGTCTCTGCACGACGCGCAGGAAGGCATTTGAAACAACGCCTCAGAAAATTGCCGAATCATTGGTCGCGCACTCAGAGTCGCCCCGTCATTGGTTCGAGCAAGTTGCCGCAGCACAGCCAATGACCGAGCTGCATTCGTTCATTGCTGTCAGCTGTGCAGCTGCCATGCGTTTTACATAAAGACTTCAATATTCTCGAGAAAAGGAGTTTTCCCATAGCGTAAGCTACTTACGCAATAGGAGAGACCTCTCGAAAGGGAACTATGTTTTTAGATTTTATGTACTTAGAACTATGTACTTAGATTTTGTTGGTACTACAGCTGTTTTTTTGTTTTTTTTTGCAGTTTTATCAGGTGATATTCTCAGCACAGTCACTAAGGAGATTTTTTTTTAAATAATATATATACCTTAAAGATAATTCTGATCGTTTTATTATAAATCAGAGGCAGAATTCTAGCTATTTAAACTGTAAAAAAAAAAAAATCAGTCACAGAACTCAGAACATATGTTTTTGTCACGAACTAAACACGCATTTTTCTAAATTCTTAACTTTTCTTGACAGGTGACCGTGTTTATCCGAGTAAATCTGCTGCGGGGCTTGAACGGGTTCCAGAAAACAATGAAAGAAGCAGACACTCTCTGTGGGCGGGGTTTAATACACGTCTTCAAACCGAAAGCGGAAGTGGAATCCTCGACAGACGACGTTTTCAAGATTATATTAACCAGAACCTAAAAAAACATTGTGTAAGTTCCTTAAAAAGTTGTAATTTTTTATGTCTAACACAAAAGTTGTCTAAGAGTCTAGAGAGACACTTGGTTTATAAATACTTTTATATCAAAATACAGACATAACACCGTATTTCCTGAATGTAAACAGACGCAGTTTGGATAAAAAGTTAATTCTCTCTAGAAGGGAAATTACAAATTTCAATGTAATTTTGAAATTATATTGAAACACTTAATTATATTTTGGAGCACTCATTCATATTTTGGTACATTGGTTTGGTTTTATATTGATATTGCTTTAAAATCTCTCTCTCTCTCTCTCTCTCAATTTCAAATTTAGTTTTAACCTTACATGTTTACAACAGCTGGATAATGAGACAGTGCGATGTACATGTTCAGTGAAGTCAAATAACAATAGTACTAATTAAGGATTAAGGAAGTAACATTAACAAATAAAATACAATAGTAGTGAAAGATTAAATAAAAATAGAATAAAATGTAAGGTATCAGTGCGGAGTAATAAAGCAAATAAATGTAAACAAAAGAAATCATTTAAGTAATAGACTTTTAATTGCACAAGTAATTAAGAAAGATAAATTAAAGGTGAAGTTTAGTGACGGAGAGACAGATTACTCACTGTTCTCACACTGTTGCAGACAAACACTGCAGAGCTGTTAAAACACTGTGTTCTTCAAATAAGAAGTGAAGTCCTTTACTCCAGTATGTCATATTCTGTTTAGTTTTGTAGAAAACATTTGTGTGTATTGTGTAGTTTGTCAGAAAGTGACGTTGATTCCACGAAGTACCTTGTGTTCATACAAAAATGTCATTTTCAATTTACAGATTTCCCCCCAGTGTTGTAAAATCTTTTATGTATTATGTTTCCTCAAACAGATCTCTGATTCTGGTGAGGACGGAGGGAGACGCTGCCTCTAAAATGAGTCTCCGTGAGGAGAGAGAGTATAAGACACAGACAACAGCATCTGCAGTATCCAGCTGTGTGTCTGTGAAGAGTAATAACTCTATGAGGGAACCTCCTGTATTGAGTGATGGTACAGTGACCTCTGACCCCAAGTAAGATGCTACGTAACGTTGAAGTATTTTCCACCTCACTTTTAATTTGCTTACGCTGCGTTTCCATTAGGAATTAACTGAAAACGCTCGCTCTGCTCCGCGCATCCCGAATGCTCGTGCGGCCGTGCACATTAGAATTAGTGCCTATTCATTATTATTATGAACTAAATGATTTTTATTACTATTGAAAAAATCAAAACGAAGATGAACACTGTGTAACACTGGTAACAGATTATCGCAGCATGTTATGTTTTCACTCTGAGACTGATGCTGAAGTGCGTTCTCCCAGCCCGATCTCACGGCAATTCGTACGAATTGTACGAGGTGGCTAATTCGTACGAATTTATACGACCTCACTCGTACGAATTAGTACGATTTTTGCTAAATCGTACATATTTTACGAGTTGCCCAATTCGTATGAATTTGTACGAATTACCTACCCCTGACCCCGCCCCTAAACCGAACCATCACGTAGATAAATCATACAAATTCGTACGAGTGAGGTCGTACGAATTCATACGAATTAGCCACTTTTTAATCACTCGTACAAATTCGTACGAATTGGTCGTGAGATAGCGTTGGTTCTCCAGGTATTTTTTACGTCTCAACGTTACTTTTTATTATTTTATTTTCCTTTGTTACCTCCCTTCCTGACCCCTAGACTGGGAGGGGAACGTAACACCTTTAATGAACATATTTAATCCAATGAATGCACTTATGTCTTATGGATGAGATCATTGTTGTTCTTCAGACCCATGTGTGTTGTAAGTGTATTTTTCATCAGTAACACAAAAGTGCTGATTGCATTTTACCCATGATGCATTTAGAGCTGGAGTTTGACTGCAAATACATGGGAAATATGACTGTACAGCAGGCCAGTTTCGCAACGTGGATCATAGATCATATACAAACTGCAGTGAGCATGTTTCAAGTTTTTATGAGCATGTTTCATATACTCTTGTGGTCTAAACATGAACCAGCATCGTATATGCGCACATATTCCATCATGTCTTCTTCAAATAAGATATATGTGCAACAGTGCAAAAAGGACATTTCTATGTCAGTGGACATGAATGAATGACATGACATGATGACATGATGAATTATTCTGATACACAGAAGACAATGATGTAAACCAAAAATTCAAAGAAGAATGGACAAGAAAGTAACTATGCCTTTATTATTTCTGTGTTAAACTGATGTTTGCCATTTGTTCGGAGACTGTAGTGCTCATAAACGTAATGAAAATATTATTAGACCTTTTAAATGTTCCTCTGCGTTTCTCCCTCATTCTTGTGGGGTTTGTTATCATATAGGATTATATTTTTCAAAAGCCCTCAACTCTGTTTTTTTTTTTTATAAATGTAGCAGATTGGGGATTTCCCTATATATATTTCCCTATTATTCCCTGAATAATTTCCCCATAGATTCAGCCAAACCGGCCGGTTAATCATTATCATGATTGCACTTATAATAAAAGCAAGACGCACAAGTAGTTGAGCTTGCGTTTAGTCGTTTCTGGTTACCCTCTTGCTTTCCCTTTTTCTGCCTTTTCCTGCTGGAGTCGTGTAGTTTGGGTCACTTATTTGTCCATTCGTCAGGTATGTGGATGGGTGTAAAGTGGAATGTGATTTATTTTTCTGTGTAATGTTGGTGTGTAACCTAAAGCCTGTTCTGCAGTCGCTGCAGTGAGAGCATGTTGCAGCATGCAATCGTTTGATAAACATTGTTCTGACGCAGTATGATCTCTTTTTGGGGGATTCTTTTAAAAAGTGTTTAAACCTCACTGCTGCGAGTGTGTGTGGAGGTTGGGGAGTGTGTGTGCAGGTTGGGGAGTGTGTGTGCAGGTTGGGGAACGTGTGTGCAGGTTGGGGAGTGTGTGTCCAGGTTGGGGAGTGTGTGTGCAGGTTGGGGAGTGTGTGTGCAGGTTGGGGAACGTGTGTGTGCAGGTTGGGGGGCGTGGTTCCAGCTCGGAGCCACGGCACGCATCTGTAATCAGCAGGATACACGCACCCACACTACGCTGCTGTTTTGTCTTAATTTATAAATGCGTTACTGTTTTGTCTCCCTTATAAATTTGCTGTGTTTTGTTAATATTATTATTTTTATGGAACCTGTAATTTAAGTGCTGTGGGTTCTCTCTGAGACATCTGTACGGGGGTATTTGGCCCATATACTTTTGGGGTGTAGTGTTAAACGCACTTGAGTGTGGGACACTAGCGTGTGGGTGTAGCCTAGGGAGTGATTACTTATGAGGTGGGTCAGGAATCCTTTTCCCTGTTAGTGTCTTTGATTAACACCCAGTCTTTATTTTCTTTTCGTTTTTCTTTTTTTATTATTATTTAAAATACCTCTCTTTCGTAATAACATCTGTGGGTAATTAAGAGGTAAATGTCTGGAAGGTATTTACTAGTGAATGTATGAATCTTATTAGAGTTTTATTAATGTTAACTTCCTAGCTGCTTATCGTAGGTATTGTTTCTCTCTTGATCCTTACTATCCCTCCACACACTCATTATACAGAACAATGAATATTAACCCTCTTGGGTCTGAGGTGTTTTTGGGCCCTGGAGGTGTTCTGACATGCTCTGACATTTGTGCTTATTTCTGTTGCTTATGACGTTTTCATGGCTAAAGTCTGATTACACTGTATTCAGCACAAACTCTGCTACAGTAATATGTCAGCAGCATGTATGTAAAAGTTTGTAGTTTTAAGATAATGACGTTTATGCGTGGTTTGTGAAAAAACAAACAAAAAAATTGTCACTGAAATAAGGTCAAGAAACCAATACTGATTATTTCTTCACAATACTTTAGACAATTGTATCACGTAGCCTAGAATATTTGCTCCAAAACTATGTGAAAATCATCCTGCATACTCATTTAGATAAGACAATGTATTGATTTAAAATTTGTAAGACACGTTTTGTGTGAGAAAGCTTTATGCGAAGGGGCGTGATCTCTCATTAATATGAATGCATTTTACACCTGAGAAAGACAAAGACCCTCCCCTAATGGCCCTATAGGTGCTATCAGGCCCAATCATTATGAGAAGCCTTGCACAAAGAATGAGGAGATTTAAAAAAGAATGGCTTTTTGATTGTTTGGATTTATGTACAACACAACATAATCCAAAGATACACAACAAATGACAAAACATTACTGAACACACTTACTGAGACTTGAACAGTCACACACCTTTGTGCCATTCCTGAAACATAGTACCAGTCATTTCCAAGGTGTTTGATATTTCATTTTACCATGTTCATGTACAGAGTCTCATGTGAATGTTGAAGTCAGCAGGACTCATCCGTGGGGCATCTGGTCCCTGTAAAAAAATAATAATAATAAAAAAAAAAATAACAACAACTGTGGACATGCTGATATCAAGAGAAACTATAAGGCTGCACGACTTTGAGCATACATTGTAGATTTTTCTGGTTAAAATTGCGATTTAATTATATATATATATATATATACACACACAGTGCATAGAATAAGTGAACACACCCATGCTAAAGTTGACTAAAAAGAGGAATAATAAAACATTGATGCCTTAATTAAAAAAATGAGGAAAACTCCAACCTTTAGGGACACCAATTTTATTTGTGAAAGAATAATGTATCACAAATAAATGTTCTTCCTTAAAATACAGGTTGCACTGTCAGGACACCCCTATGTTAAATTCCCATAGAGGCAGGCAGATTTTTATTTTTAAAGGCCAGTTATTTAATAGATCCAGGATAATATGCATCCTGATAAAGTTCTCTTGGCCTTTGGAATTAAAATATCCCACATCATCACATTCCCTTCACCATACCTAGTAATTGGCTTGGTTTTATTTCAGTTAGCCTAATAGCTGGTTTGATTTGTATTGAGAGATACATATAGTGAGATGATCTTATGGAAAGTACCCCATGCCAATCTCTAGGTAAGGTGAAGGGTGTGTGATGATGTGGGATATTTTAATTCCAAATAATAATAATAACAATAGACAATAGCATGCGGCCTATAAATCGTTAAAAAAGAACACTTCAGTACATACACTAGAGAAACATATATTGATATGTTAATTCAAATGTTTCCATTCGTTACAAACACAGTATTTAAAAGTAAACATGGTTCTAAACATTATAATATTCACCATATTAGAGTAAACACTGATACTAGCCTAACATTACTTCTATATTATGCTGTGTTTTATTATCAAACATAAAAAACATCCTCGTGTCGTACATGTATATAACTTTTGCATTGAAAGGTAGCCTGCCTGTCTATAGTTCATATTTCAAAATTTTTCCGTCGATTTCATAAATTTTAGTCTAGCAACAGTTCAACTGCAATGTTAAGTTTATGCAACAATAACACTAACTAATATAATTCATAATACATTTCTTACCTTAAATCTTTCTTGTCTTCTCGCGTTCTTCTTCTTCTGAGGTAAATCCAATGTAAGATCACAGCGTGTCTTCCAAACTCGACGAAAAGCAGAGGACTGGTGAAGTTTGGTGCTTTGTTTTTGAGGTAATGAGCGCGTTCGCATTCCTTCACGTGGAGATTTGCATATCAATCTCTTTTGCGCGTGTGGGCGTGGTCAAATTAAAACTAATGAGCAAGCGTTTGAGGAACTGGACATCTTGTTGGTTTTATACAAATTAGTTAAACAGAGAAAATTTGTTTTCCTTTTGAATCAGATAATTTAAAAGTACACACTTAAACGATTATAAAGATATATAGCTCATGCCTGGGTGAATAATATTCACTGAGTTTTGTTTAGTGGTCGACCGATATGGGTTTTTTGATGGCCGATGCCGATATCTTAGAGAGCAGGGTGGCTGATATAAAGCCGATATTTATATATCAAACATATATATACACACACACACACACACACACACACACATATATAATATATATATATATATATATATATATACACACATTTTATATTTATATAAATCAATATTTAATAAATTAGATAAATTTAATAAATATTTAAAAATATTTAAAATAAATATGCTTAGGCCCTATACTTTAGATGGCAACTTCTTCAATCTGCAATCCTATTACAGTATTTTTCACAAATAAACTAATTGTTTAAAAATATATGAATATGTGAATAAAAAGGAAGTAAACACTGTAACAGGGCACTCAGTAATCTGGTAATTTCATGCGCACTGATAATCATATTTGTTTTACTTTGACTTTTGACAAGGAAACACTAATTTTACATACAGCACACAGTGAAAACGACATGAATATGACACAGTGGGCAACTGGATATAGCACAGCATATTTAAAAATGAAGGATTTTAATTTTTTCGATCGCATCTCCTGTGAAGCTGATCTTCTGTTCGCATTCACTCACTTCGCACCTACCGTCACTCGCAGGAACATGTTTATGCAGGCTACAAATGCACACTTCACAAGATATCACAGCTGGATTCGATTCAATCTGCAAGGTTTGTGAAATTAAATGTTTATTAGATATTCAGAGATTTGTTTAAATTATGTAGATGCGCATTTGCTGAATGTTGACGGTAAATGAGAAAGTATTTTAGCCTGATTGTTTGCCTTTTCGGTTACAAATAATATAGAAGCAAACGCATTACTTTTTTGCATACCATTTACTTTCTTTGATTATAGTTCTGTAGCCACCGGTACTGTCTAACAAAGTATTAGATTTGAGATTGACAGAGAGACGGAGAATGTGAGTGAGCGCTGTGTGATCAGATTCAGGCGCTGCCGTTCTCACTGTTGCCAACTATTTTCAAAGGAAAGTAGCAAACGCCTTCCCTAAAAGTCGCTAAATGTTGCTAGATGATGTCATACCCTAATGAGCATATTCATGCCGTCATCACGTCGTACTTGCGTTCTGCCTGCCTAATGTGTTAAAAAGTCTAAAAAGTCGCTAGATTTGTCGCTAGTCGCTTTTTTTTTTAAAATTCGCCAAAGGGGTCTGAAAAGTTGCTAAAAATAGCGACAAAGGCTCTAAGTTGTCAACACTGGCCGTTCTCTTCTCAGGTGCTGGTGTTCTCAGTGGCGCCCGTCAAAATAAAAGTCTGCAGCGCCGTCAAAATAAAAGTCCCGCTTCAAACACATTGGCCAATCAGAAAAACTTATCGGCCGATGCCGATATTTTAAAAAAGCCAAATATCGTCCGATATATCGGCCGTGGGGATATATTGGATATATTGCTGTGTTAACCCCGCATTGCGGTGTCAAACTTGTACAGTGTTTGTACAAAAGATGCGTGTTAGAAGGTTACGGCTAGATTCTTACCAACAGAAACCCAATTGTGTGCCACAAATGAACGTGAATCAAGATAACCCAGGATTCTGTTTACCCGGGGTTTAGAATGACTCAGTGTGAAAAGCCCTTCAGTGTCTTTTTGCATCACGTCACATTCATTGTAGACCGTGTCACTGATTATAATGGGTTAACACTCTATAAAGGCAAACACTTGCAACAGTGTGAGCTAACAAACAGCACCAGAAAATTAACTGAACTAAGAGAGGACAAAATATACACAGCTAATCATTATCATAATCAGCTGAACAAGGAGCAGGTATGTGAAATAAATTAAACAATGAACGGACGAGACCCCGGAGAAGCTGGCAGCAGACAAGAGCCCAGAGTGACCCAGAAGCTGGCTAGGATGAAGGTGACCCACGGTGGAATCGACGAAGGAAGGAGCCAAGATGGAATCATGAGCCCAACCGACAGAGGTGCCACTGGGAGGTGTGGAGACCCAGGTAGAGTCCAATGGACAAAGAAACCAAGCAACACCGGAGGAGCAGGAGATGAAGGCGGAGCCGCAGTTACGAGCAGCCGAGGTGAAGCTAGGGTGCCAAAGGACTGAGGCGATGCAAGTGGGAGTGAGGATTGAGGCAGAGCTGCAGGGAATAAGGAGCCCATTGGAGACGAAGGGGTGGGGGAACGAGGCACAGCCGAAGGCCCAAAATTCTGTGGCAGAGGTAGATTGATGACTGACCAATGTGGAGCAGAGAGAGCGAGGAGCCATGGAGCTGACTGGTCGACGGACCGAGGTGGAGTATTGGGCTCAGAGGCCCAAGGCAGAGCCAGAGGATTAACAGGAGGAGTTGGGGATTGGGAGGCCCAAGGCATTGTAGCGTTGTTGGGGGAGCTGAGGAGCCTAACAGGACTCTGAACAGCCTGACACCGACAACTGAACAGAAGAGGAGGGAGTGGGAAGCTTATCAGGACCATGAGTGACAAAGGAGACATGAGGCTGGTCATTAGATGACATGGGGCAGGTTATAATGAGGAGGAAGGGCCTGGGCACAGGAAATCATCAGGAAATCTATCACTCCAAACTGAGAGATAGATAACTGGTGTCGTCGTAATTCAAGATATGGACGAGATCTAAAAACCTCTGTTTGCTCTTCGAGGAAGCAATCCGCCTGTGAGAGGAGGATGATTTGAACAGCTGCTAGATCCATGTATTATTCTTTTCTCGGTTATGACATTCACCAGTAGGGGTTAAAATATCTGATATATTAAGCATGTAGAGTAATAAGCCAAGAGTTAGTAACTTAAAGGTAATTAACTGAAATAATCATTAAAGACTTGGTCATCCAAAAATGTCACTTTTATTTTACAGATTTTTTTCAGTGTGTTAAAATTCATTGTATGTTTTATGTATTTTGTTTCCTCAAACAGATCACTGATTCTGGAGAGGACGGAGGGATACGCTGCCTCTAAAATGAGTCTCCATGAGGAGAGAGAGTATCAGACACAGACAGCAGCATCTGCAGTATCCAGCTGTGTGTCTATGAAGAGTAATAACTCTATGAGGGAACCTCCTGTATTAAGTGATGGTACAGTGACCTCTGACCCCAAGTAAGATGGTACATAACAAAGACAGTAACATGGAGATGCAATGAAGATTTGATTGATTGTCATTTTTAGAATATTTATGGTAGATTTGTATATGCAATGTAGATTTGTATTTAAAACCATAGCTTCAAAATTATTAAGACAATATATGTACCGATATTAAGATATATCACATACAGTAAGTCCTACACAGATTTCACTGTCAGAGTAAGGGGGTGTTCACAAATAAACCATACAGATTAAAGATTGAATTAACATTTTACATTTAAGAACAAAATGCCAGTGCTGGCCAGGTTTGAATATCTGAAAGTGCATGATGGGTTGAAAAATATTTTTGCAAAATATTTTCATTACTGTTCCCCGGAAGAAAAGTACTTTGCACTTGAATGTTTTGAGTTTTTCATTGAAATTTTTTTTCTTTGTCTGTTTCTTAATTTATCTGAAGAATGGAGAGAGATGGTCTGATCAGATCTCCAAACTCTTGTCAGACCCACATCACACAGCAAGAGGACACTGGAGACCTGCAGAAACCAGAAAATGATCAACTACAGAGAGTCAAAGACCAGCACAAAACCAGCATGAAGAAAAAGTATGAGAGATTTTTTGAGGGAAACAAACTAGAAGGGAATCAAACCCTTCTGAACAGGATCTACACACAGCTCTACATCATAGAGGGAGAGAGAGAAGGTGTGAATGAAGAACATGAGGTTTTACAGATGGAGAAAACAGCCAGAACACAACACTCACAAGACACTCCAATCTACTGCAATGACATCTTTAAAGCCTCACCTAAACAAGGGTCTGAGGAGAAAGACCAAATCAAGACTGTTCTTACTAAAGGCATCGCTGGAATCGGGAAAACTGTCTCTGTGCAAAAGTTTATTCTGGACTGGGCCGAGGGAAAAGCCAATCAGGATGTAGATTTCATGTTTGTGCTTCCATTTCGAGAGCTGAACTTGATCCGAGATCATCAGTACAGTCTTCACAAACTTTCGCTGGACTTTCATCCTGAACTTCAAGATCTGGACTCAAAGATTTATGAGGAGTGTAAAGCTGTGTTCATCTTTGATGGTCTGGATGAAAGCAGAATGACACTGATGCTTTCAAACGCTCAGAAAGTTTCTCATGTGACTGAGACTTCATCAGTGGGTGTGTTGATATCAAACCTCATGACAGGAGATCTGCTTCCCTCGGCTCTCATCTGGATCACCTCCAGACCAGCAGCAGCCAATCAGATCCCCTCCAAATACATCAACCGTCTGACAGAAATTCAGGGATTCAGTGAGCCTCAGAAGGAGGAATATTTCAGGAAGAGAATCAGTGTTGAGCATCAAGCCAGCAGAATCATCTCTCACATCAGAAGAGCAAGAAGCCTCCACATCATGTGCCACATACCCGTCTTCTGCTGGATCTCATCCACTGTGCTCCAGAAGCTCCTGGAAGAAGATCTGAGTGCAGAAATCCCTCAAACTCTGACTGAAATGTACATCCACTTCCTGCTGATTCAGATCCGCATGAGGAATCAGAAGTATGAAGAAAGAGATCCAGAGAAACTCCTGCAGTCCAACAGAGAAGTGATTGTGAAACTTGCTGAAGTGGCTTTCAAACAGCTGATGAAGGGCAATGTGATGTTCTATGAGGAGGACCTGAGAGAGAGCGGCATTGACGTCACTGACGCCTCAGTGCATTATGGGATCTGCACTGAGATCTTTAAGGAGGAATCTGTTATTCATCAGAGGAAAGTCTACAGCTTCATTCATCTGAGCATTCAGGAGTTTCTTGCTGCTTTCTATGTGTATTACCATTATGTAATGAAAAATGTTGACACATTGCAGTTTATCGATGTGGTGCATAATTTGCTTAAAGGAGCAGTAGATAAAGCTCTTGAGACTGAGAATGGACAGCTGGATCTGTTCCTGAGGTTCCTGCTGGGTGTCTCACTGGAGTCCAATCGGAGACTCTTACAGGATCTACTGACACACACAGAGAACAGCTCAGAGAGCATAAGGAAAACCACACAGTACATTAAAGAGAAGATCAAAGATGGACATGGACTCTCAACTGAAAGATCCATCAATCTGTTCCTCTGTCTGCTGGAAGTCAAAGATCAGACTCTGTCCAGAGAGATTCAGGAGTTTGTGAAATCAGACAAACACTCAGAGAAGAAACTCTCTCCGTCTCACTGCTCAACAATCGCCTACATGCTTCAGATATCAGAGGAGGTGTTGGATGAGCTGGACCTCAAGAAATACAACACATCAGATGAGTGTAGAAGAAGACTGATACCAGCTGTGATCAACTGCACAAAGGCTCTGTGAGTGTTACAATGAAGAGAATGTTTTAGCATAGCAGTATTATCATCTCTGTAAGAAATTATATTGTATTATGTTCACAAGAAATAAAATCATATTGACTTTTGAAATGTAATATTTTGAAAAATAATGTTTTACTCTCTTTCAGTTTTGCTGGTTGTAATCTCACTGGTCAGGACTGTGAACTTTTGGCCTAACTTGTTTATCAGTTTGATTTGCATAGGATAATCTTGTATCATATATTGTTATAAAAATACAAAGAGAAAGGAAATATATTCTATTATTTTATCATCAACTACATGAAATGCATTAAACATTACATTTCATCATGATTTACAACACTGGGGTTTGTGATGAAACTGCAGGGATTTGTGAGTTTAATGAGAAGCTATTAATTAAATCATAAAAATGTAAAAAATAAAATAAATTATTTCAAATATATATATTTTGTTTGTTTGCCTGTATGTCATGACCATTAACTGACATCAGAGAACTGTGAACTTAATTTTATGATTTAATATTATTGTTATTAATATTATTATTGACTTAAATTTATTCTGTCTTATTTTGTATGTGACTTCAACAGTCACCATAGAATGTAAAAGGTTTCAAAATTTTAATGTGTAATTCTAATGCAACATAATACATATCTCTCGATAGGTTGTCGGGCTGTATGGTGACAGAGGAAGGCTGTGGTTATGTGTCTTCAGCTCTGAGTTCAAATCCCTCACACCTGAGAGAGCTCGATCTCAGCTACAATCACCCAGGAGATTCAGTCAAACTGCTCTCTGGCAAACTGAAGGATCAAAACTGCTCACTGCAGATACTCAAGTATGTTTGGCAGTCTGATACATTTGTGTGTGCGTGCGTACATCCGTTTATATATAGCAGGTATTGCTTTTATTCTTAATTGTTAAGATAAACACTGCAATGTTGTCTTGTTTAACATACATTATCAATCATTTTTGACCCAAAAAGGATTGACTAGGGCTGAGCACTATGCCCAAAATCATATATGAATGAATTAATGCATTTTTTCACATTGTATTACACTTAAGTTTAAAACAAAAGTTGCTCAAACTCAAACTAAAAATTAGGTTGTGATTGTCTTTTTGTATGCAATGTAAAACACACTTTAAAACACAATACAATTTGCACTGAAAGGCAATTGTGAAAGGTGCTTTATATGGACATACTATAGCTAGCTATTAATAGGTTTGGTTTTGTGGATATTGATAAGTTTTTCATTAGATCAACATAAAAGTCTGATTTGTTTGTGTTAGTATTAATGAGGTTTTACTGTCCCCCTGACATTTTTTAAATTTGTGGTGTGTATTTGTCTAGTTTGAATCATGGAGGAAATATCAGGATCTCACCAGGACTGCTAAAATGTAGGTATACAAACACCACATGTATCAACAACATAGATTAAAAACTGTCCATGATACAGTTCTAATCTCTCTTCTTGTTTTCAGATGCCTGTGATCTCACACTGGATCCAAACACCGCAAATGCTAAACTCATTCTGTCTGATGACAACAGAAAGGCGACTCTTGTGGAAGAGCCGCAGCCGTATCCGGATCATCCAGAGAGGTTTGAGAACTATGAACAGGTTCTGTCTCGAGAGAGTCTGACTGGACGCTGTTACTGGGAGGCTGAATGGAGTGGCTGGGTTGATATAGCAGTGACATATAAAGGAATCAGCAGGAAAGGAAGAAGTGATGACTGTGATTATGGACTCAATGGAAAGTCCTGGAGTTTGACTTGTATTAAAGGCAGGTTCACTGTCTGGTATGATAAAGTCAGCATTGATATGCCTGTATCTTTAACAGGATCTACTAGAGTAGGAGTGTATGTTGACGTGTCAGCTGGCACCCTGTCCTTCTACAGTGTCTCTGACACACACACACACGCACTCACACATTTGCACACATTCAACACCACATTCACTGAACCCCTCTATGCTGGTATTGGGGTTTTTTATTCTAACAGCTCAGTGAATCTCTGTCAGATTTAACAATCTACAGCAGAGAAAAAGCTTATAATGTTTCTCACACACCAAGTGAAATGTACGTCTCATATGAATGAAGACTCATTTTTTTTAGCTCTGTACAGACAAGTTATTTATTTTCTGTTTAGAAGCTTGTTGCAGTGTTCATACACTTTTAATACACTGGTAACACTTTACAATACGCTCTCATTTATTAACAATAGTTAATGTATTACAGTTTTTCTCAATCGATTTGACACATTTCTCCAAATGAATGTAGTTGCTCTCAAATCAATTAACACAGGACTATTGCATTACTAACTAAGCACTATTATGTTGTCAAAACATTTCATTATTCACTGCATAATGAAGCACTGCATTTTATTCTAGTAATGTATTTATCAAAAATAAATAGTAACATTAAAACTACACGTGTGTTCTAAGTTGATTTGATGATAAATACAGCTGTAGATACATGAATGGAAATGCATGTTTTTTGCGTTCTTCAAAGTACTTTAATGATGAGTTTGACAAGTTTTTCACGTAATTAAATAAGTAAATGTATAAATAAATGTTCTGCAATAGTTGAATCAATGAATTTGATAGATCTTTCCATATTTTCATAAGTCATGGATTGTGGGGGGAAAAAAAGCTGTGAATGTTAGATCCATCCTTGTGCCTCAACCTCTCAACAGGCTTCTTCCTTGGCTTGAAGAAGACTTACTTGGTTCTAAGGGTTGTGATTATATACTGTTGATCCATCTCCAAGAGGAGAAAATGCTGTAAGGAACACCATCCTGATGCTCAAACCACTATTGCACAGCCTTGTGTGCCTCAACAACAGCAGTGGATTACAGCACTTGTTGTCCAGGGACATTGGCTGTGGCACAATGTTTATATTGGGCTGAACTGAAACTGTCCAGTTTCCCTCAAGAAAGACCATAATTTATGACCACTGTAAAAAAATTATGCAGGAGGGTGTTAAATATAACCTGTGCAAATCAGTTATATTTTACTTAAGTATAATAGTTAGCAAGTAAAATATATAAAAATGGGTACATTTTAACTGCACTACCTTTTTATTAAAAGTAATATCTGCAACATTAAAATAATGAGTAAAACATACCCCAACCCAGATAGCACAAGTCTATTTGATGTGATGTTTGCATCTGGAAGACGTATTTTTAAGAGTGTTTGCTCATCTGCAATACGTCTATAGGACGTTTCCTGTCAGATGTCAAATAGACGTTTAGAAGATGTCTTTAAGATGTAATGATTTAGAATGCATGTTAAACTGACATCTTCTAAACGTCTATTTGACATCTGACAGGAAACGTCCTATAGACGTATTGCAGATGAGCAAACACTCTTAAAAATACGTCTTCCAGATGTAAACATCACATCAAATAGACTTGTGCTATCTGGGAATAGATACAGACGGCAACGCGTCATAGTTGGGGGGCGTGGTCGGCGTGGGGGAAAACACAGCGAACATCATGTGTATTTGAATGACAAAATGTCTTATTGCGAAGCATTGACGCCTGCCGACCGGCAAAATATATATTGCTAAATTAACTGCAATCGGGTACGAATCGTACCGTACGATTGCCCATATTTAATTAAAAACTGGGTCAATGACCCGACCAAATGGCCGGAGGTGTCATTTCCAGACATATTTTGTTCTGGTTGAATCTCCAGGTAATAACCGGTAACATTAGCCTATAACTCAATCATATGTTGCGTACTATAACTCCATAAAACCTTGTCACAATTGTACGTATGCTTCACTCCAAACTATTAATCCTTTTGTAAAGCGGTGATCAGTACGAAGTTGCCGAGGGACTGTGCTGACAGTGATCCCTAACTCACAGACTGCAGTGTGTATTGAGTGTAGACCGTAGCGATTGGCCTATCAAGCGAGCCTTCAGCTGATAACACTAATGTGAATGAGACATCCCTTATGAAAAACAACTATAGGAATTTTGTAGTATTTTAGGACAAGATATTATAGTAATCCTATAGGAATACTATAGTATTTTGGGACATACTATAGAAGTACTATAGAGGTATTACAGAACATCACAGAAGTATTACACTACTATTTATTGCTTGTAGCCATTTTGTCCTCCTTTCCGGTTCTGTGTGTTTATTAGGAAGGATGTAGAACTTCAATTCATATAATTTGTTTGTTTATTGGCGGTACAGAAAACGACACAGCACGTATTCGTCATGATTGTCGCGTGTATTTCAATGAGCGCCAAGGCAATGTTTCCCCCCACGGGCTAAATGAACATCACGTGACGGGGCGTTCTCGGGGGCGTTCCCAGACCAACCGACATTAGTTCAGTGGTCGCAAATTGCGCATGCGCCAATTTCAACGTCCAGACGGGAATCACGAATTTCAAATTCAACATCTTTAGGACCACGAAGTGTTTAGCTCTGTTACGTTTTTTAGTTTATTGTTGTTGTTTTTGTTGTTGTTTATCGTGTTGATATAATATAACGCAAATGTTAACTTATTTAATAGTAAGATTTACCAAAATATTTGCAATTTGCTTGCTTCTGTTATCTTGTCGGCGCCACACCCTAGCTGATATTGTCTGAGGTTGGTCGATTTCGCGTTGACAGCGAAGTTACAGGGTCTTATACACCTGCAAATACGAGTAAAAATCTGCATTCATGAGTAAAATATTAGCTGCGATATGCCATTAGTGTTATGTACATGGCTGTTAATGTGGTTTGCTGGAAAATTAGTTTTAAGGTTTCCTTGCATTTATATGATGATCTCTGTGTTAGAAGGGATTGAATCATAAAGTAGGCCTACTTTTATTGTTATTATTTACAGAGATACAGTGTGCCTTTCTGTTGGGTTCTTTCATTTAATGTATGTCAGAAACGGTTTGGTGTTAATAATAGGCATTATTTTACAAATTACTTAATATAGTTATGTTAATATATTTGGCCAATTTGTGCATTTTTTCTTATGTATGGGTTCGCGATGTGCTTAATTCGTTATCCATATCCTCCTTTACAAATATTTAACGTACAAAATTTTCACCTAGCTTTAACTGCTGCTCTCCTCTTTTGATTTTGCATCTTGCAGATGTAATTATGCATCATGCAATAGTAGTGTTGTTGTTTTTAAAGCAAGATGCAGCTTACAGTGATGTAAGCCAAAATGCAGTTAATTTATGTCTTGATTAAATCTATAATCAAAAATGTATAATTTAAAACATTTCTTACTTTTTTTTCTTCCACATAAAGATCTTTATGAAAACATTTGAAGACTGTGCAAGAAGAATATTATAAGTTCAGCCATGTTTCATCCCATGAAGGCGTTTATTTTGAATGGGAAGAAGTTATATAACGTAAGTGGTACACCTTTACAATAAGGTTTTTCATTTGTTAACATTAGTTAATGCATTAATTAAGATGGACTATTAATGAGCAATACAGTATTAATTAATCTTTACTAATCGTTCATTGTTCATATTAGTTTACAGTGCATTAACTAATGTTAGCCTAACTAATGAAACCTGATTGTAAAGTGTTATCACGTGAGTGATATAAAGTTGTATTTCGCTTAAAATTGAATGTTAAATAATGGCTACATTTTTTACCTACATTAATTTGTGTTAAGTGTATACAAAAATGAAATGTTTGTTTGTATCCATATAGTATGTCAGTCCATTGAGGTAAATGAGATCAGCCTCTGCTCTTATTTCAGATCCAGCATTGAAACCACACATTACATCAAATTGCAGTATCTTATTGTTTGAAATAAAATGTGAGAGAGATTTAAGACTTTTAATGTAGCCTATATATTCTGACTTCCCATTATTTTTAAATGGACGGTGTTGAAGAAGTTGTATGTAACGTGAGTCATATGAATGTAAGAGGGCTCTTTTGTAGTTCCTTTGTTAGTTTGAAATGTTTGTTTTTTGGTCAATAAAAAGTAATAGATGAGATATTCTGTGTCTGGCCATTTTTAGGTAAATTTAACCATCTCTGAATAAGTAATGTTTAATTATTTCTATTGACTTATTATTATTAAAAATTAAGTAGATAGACTTTGGCCTGTTAACAATACAGTAATTATTACTCAATTTTTATAAGTAATTAACTGTGTAATGTATTGAGAAATATTAGGTAAACTTTACCAAATTTTGTTTAGTGTGTCATAGCCATTAAATGTAGGAACTCTTTACTCAATAATACGGGATGAAATCCCAAACAATGTGAGTGCAAATTGTTACCTCAATTTTATTGAGTAGATTCTATAGGTTTGTTTTTACAGCTAGGGTGTCTCGGATTTCATTTAAAACCCATCTGTAACCTATCCTTCTACCTCTCTTCCCTCCTCTTACACCTTGCTCTCCCCTTCCCCCCGTCCATGTCTTCTTATATTTTCTTCTCTTGCTCTTTCCACTAATACCATTGTCTTTCACTTTACCATCTTTTCACCCTCTACTCGTTTTTCTACATCCTCAGCTCTTCTTGCTTCTCCTACATATTCAACTCTTCTTGCTCCATCTCCTCTTCCTATACCATCTCTTCCACTGTTCATCTCCCTCTCAATATTACCCTTCCTCTATCCTCTCCAAAACCTCTCACTCTTACACCTTTTACTTTTCCCATTCTTCTTGTTTTTTTTTTCCTTTTCGCCTTTTTTTTATAGTTTTTGTAATTGAGCTGTTTAAGCAATTAGAAAATTTGCGTTTTCTTGTGTTGTGTGTATTACTAACTCGGCAGATATTTATTTGGGGCTAATTGAGAACATTCCAAGTGCAATGGAGAATTTAACAAATAACGGAGTTTTGTTTTTTTGTGTTTGGAAAAATGGTGCACAAATGATTGTGAGTAGGTCAGAAAGCAGCTGTAAAGTTAAACACGCCTAAATAATGCTGTGAACGCGTAATGAGAGATAATAGATGGTGATTGCGTTTTCCTTCTCCCTGATGTTGGATTGCATAGCATTGGTGCATGTATGGCCTTTATTTTGGTAACACTTTGCAATAGGTTTCATTAGATAATACTATGAACTAAGAATGAACAATACTTCTACAGCACTTATTAAGCTTAGTTAATATTAATTTCAACATTTACTACTACATTATTAAAATCAAAGGTTGTATTTGTTAACATTAGTTAATGCACTGTGAACTAACATGAACTAACAATGAACAGCTGGGTTTTTATTAACTAACATTAACAAAGATTTACAAAATACTGTAACAAATGTTTTGTTCATTGTTAGTTCCTTTTAGTTAATACATTAACTAATGCTAACTGATTAACCTTATTGTAAAGTGTTACCATTATTTTTTTGCATCTTTTTTATTTATTTTTTTGGCAACACTTGATCCATAAATACTAACACTGTTTTCTTTTCTATTCTATATCTTTTTTTAAATTATTACACACACTGAACTGGGAAGGGTCACAGCACTTGCATATTGTTGCCCTATTGTTAGTTTAATTGCTTCTATTGCTCTCCTCATTTGTAAGTCGAAATGATTAAATGGAAATGTCAATATATGAAACCACAAGTCAACTGCAGACAAACCTGACAGAGAAAGTTTAAAATACCTCCATCTAGAGGTGGATTTCTGTCATCACATCAGTGAGAAACACCTGTAGCAGCAGAAGAGTTATGGACTTTTTTATTTGACTTTAATTTAGGCCTAAAAGCCATTAGAAAAACCAATCAAACCTTCATTTCGACCAGGGTGTGATATTTCTTAACCTATTTCACATCATCTCAGTCCCTGAGCATATTAATTTAAAACTGAAATAATGTGCAGTGTTAAAAATGTTGACTGTTGAAAGATCATATGATCTAATCTCTCAACTAAATTGATGTATGTTTTACCATAATATCTTGGTCAAATATTTAATGTCATGGTTTTTAGTTAGCCAGGTCTACACCAAGCCAGCAGGAAATGTAACCGTGTGTCTTGGACATATAAGTTTTACATAAGTCACCAACAAGGCTTTTATGCAAAAGTATACTTTCATGCAGTAAGGTATAATTTGACAGATGCTTTCCCAGATTTACAGCTTATACGTGTGTGTGTGTGTGTGTGTGTGTGTGGTTCAGGTAAACCCTATGTTATGGAGACAAAATGTCCCCACAAGGACAAGGATTTAGGATTTTTGTCTCTATAACATATGGTTTACCTGAACCACACACACGTATAATCTGTAAATCTGGGAAAGATTCTGTCATTTGTTGGTCCCCATTTGGAAAACAGTTTATAAATCATTCTACAGTAAGTGTTGTTGTTTTTGAAAATGCAGAAAGTTTTGTGTGTTGGTTTAGAGGTTGGGTTAGCCTTTTGTGTGTGTGTGTGTGTGTGTGTGTGTGTGTGTGTGTGTGTGTGTGTGTGTGTGTGTGTGTGTGTGTGTGTGTGTGTGTGTGTGTGTGTGTGTGTGTGTGTGTGTGTGATGGGTAAGTTTAGGGATTGGGTTAGTGTAAGGGGAGAGAATACACCGTTTGTACAGTATAAAACCATTACGTCTATGGAGAGTCCTTATAAAGATAGTGAACCAGACCTGTGTGTGTGTGTGTGTAATTATAAAGTGAATAACTGAAACTAGTCATTATCAATTAATCAACAGCACAATGTGGGTAGCTTCAGATTAATTTTTTTATCTGTTTATATTTTTTTTTATTATTGTTTCTTGTGTTTTGTGTAAAACTTGGAAGTGCCTGTATAGTGGTAATTGTCATTTATATAACTTAAAGGGTTAGTTCACCCAAAAAATAAAAATTCTGTCAGTATTTACTCACCCTCATGTTGTTCCAACCCCGTAAGACCTTCGTCCTTTTACGAGAATACTTTTTGTGCGCAAAAAAACTAAAATAACGACTTTATTTCAACTATTCATTTCCTTCTCTGTGGGCCTCGAGTGAGTTCACTAGTGTAACAGCGCAGCGCTTCTGTGTTGTACGTCACACGTAGGGGCGGCTGGCCAATAGAGGGCGCTAGGGCGCCGCCCCCCCATGAGCCAGACCACAGTTTATGAGCCACATACATAAATAAATACATAAATAAATAATATATACAAATTGTCAATATTTGTGTGTTTGAGATATTAAATGCACCCAGTATATGTGAAAAATATGATAGAAATTGAAAATGTCTGTTTTTTCTACACGTCCCCTCCAGCTCTGTGCACGTGATCAGCTCTGGGGCGCTGGTGAAATCGCCCCAGAAAGGCGGGTCTCTGGAGCAGTTTAGCCAATTGCTGATTTAAGATATAAATGTTTGACATAATCTGTAGCCGATCAGCAAGCTTCAATCAGGTCAGCTATGGGCGATTCTTTTAGCGCCCCAAACTGCGCGCGCATCTCTATCAGACAGCAACACTATCGGAGCTGTACACTAGAAAGGCCTGGCTAGCTGAATGCGTCATGCTAATGCCTTATTTTGGTGATTACTTTTTAAAACAACAGTGACAGATCCAGCATGGACAGTTACCGGAGTGAGGGAAGCAACACCTGTCTGAGAAAGTAAACAGTTTGAGTTAAGTTTCCAATGCAAATGGAAAGTTTGTGCAATTTGTTTGTTTTTGTGTAAGAATGCCTCAGCCTTGTAATATGGCATTAAATAATTACTGACTTTATCACAAAGCACTGGTATCATGCAGTTTGTGTTAAAATGTGTTTAGGTGGTTATTATTAATAATAATTATTATTATTTGTGTTTATATAGTGTCACACCCAAGGTCGCTTTACAAAGATATGTAAAGGCAGTGGTTCTCAAACTGTTGTACGTTACGTACGTACGTGAGGTGACAGAAGGGGGTACGGGAACAAAATGCTGAATTTTGCCATTCATTTAAGTCGACCTCACCTTAAAATAAGATTTAAACTGAGCATGTTTTTCTATCTGGTAAAATTCTGTAAATACATGACATCCTCGTGCAGATTGCTGCCTTGGCAAATCGCATACTACCGTTCTAGACAATGTCTTTGTAAAATAAGAGATTTAGCACTTACTAGCATGCAGAACAATATAGACACAGGCTGTGCATGGAGATCGATATAAGATTCAAACTCTCTTCGATACAGACACATTCCCTGTGTGAGTTCCTGTGTTTAATGTTTATCACATTATATGAAGGTCCACATGATTGCAAATGTGACATTGATTTTATACAACAGTTCAAAAAACGAAATATTAATATTAAGTGATGTTCATTTAGGCTACAACACAGTTTTCAGTATTTTTTACAACAAAATAACAGCTCCAACGAAAGCCACAGCAGAACTGCAGCACACAGCAGTGTTTGTGAACAAATCTGCGGCTTTGAACGAAACATTAGAGTCAATGATTCAATTATTAATTCATAAATACACGCACTTGCTTCGTTACTGAATGAATGACTCGAAGACTCACCACCTATTGGCAGTTTTAATTTAACATTTAAAAGCATCACTTTGATTTTACCATCATTGTGCATTTCTCAATTGAATTTTTATTTATTTAAATCGATTTAAGGGGGCAAATATTGTCCCTTACTGAAAAAGTTGTGACTGAAGAGTGAGGGTACGAAGTAAGATGTTAAAAGCCTCATGGGTACAACTCTAAAAAGATTGAGAACCACTGGGACTGGGTTAAGGAATAGAACAATCAACATCAAAACACAATACACACACCAAGGGCAGAAAGTAGGCCTAATATACAGAGGTCACTTACAAAGTTAGGTTAAAGATGCAAACAAAGAGGGATTCAAACAAATAGCATATCAATAACAATGTTTAATTTACAGACTGTGAGCTGAAGAGTAATATACAGAATCAGATCAAATATGTGTTTTTGAAGGAGAGAAGGGTGGATGTTGGACGGATGTCTTGAGGAAGAGCATTCAACAACCTCGAAGCCACTACACTAAAAGACTCCCATTACCAGACTATTGAAACCGACAGAATATGACACAGCCCCACCTCAGATATTTTTCACCAGCCGCCACTGGTCACACGCATCACACACATGACCAGCGTCGGCCAATAGTGAGCCTACGTGTGACGTAGCTCTACGCTATCACACTACGCTAACTCACTCGAGGCCCACAGAGAAGGAAATGAACAGTTGAAATAAAGTAAAATTCTCATCGCTTGATAAACTTAAGATTGAGCCACTGTAGTCACTTGGACTATTTTAACGATGTCTTTAATAACTTTTCGGGGAACAAGTTTCAATCCCTTAGAAGCCTATGGAGGAGTGATCCAGCTCTCAGATTTAATCAAAAATATCTTAATTTGTGTTCCGAAGATGAACGAAGGTCTTACGGGGTTGAACAACATGAGGGAGAGTAATTACTGACAGAATTTACATTTTTGGGTGAACTGTCCCTTTAAGTGAGGTAAGTCATCATAAGTGCCCCCCCCCCTGTGATCTATATTGATACAGATATTCTATTTAAGTGGACTAGGCATATGCAAATGTTTGTCAACATGCAAAAATAAAACCATCCAGTAGACCACTGAAGCACCGGAGGAATTTAGAGACATTTACATGAAAGCAATGCAACCCTCGCCATGCAAATGATAAATGATGCCACTGGGATTATGACAGAGAAATTATTCATCCTTGCCTTGACTACCTGTAGACGGATAGGCATCTTTTTTATCTTCTTCTTTTTACATTTCAGTTTATTTTTGCTGGTTTATTTATTTATTTATTTTTTTCAAATTTCTGTTAGGTATATTTGATTGATTTTATAGATTTTATTGTTTTTATCCTTGTCCCAAAACAGACTTTCAATCTTAGACAATTAAATACACAAAATGTTTTAATTATTGCATGTTTAAAATATGATGAAGGGAAACAGTTAATTTATTGTGTGCAATTTTTATTAAACTATTTGTTCACCAAGGATACATCAGTGTCAATGAGGGCTAAAGATGAAACATGAGACATGATGATGTGTCAAAAATCTCAAGAGTCAAATGTCAGAATATAAGCAGAATATTTTTAGCACCAAATTATCAAACTGCAAAAAGAAAATATTACTTAATGTAGTTCAATGTTATGCATATTTTGATTACACAAAATGCTACACAAGAAAGTAGACAAAGTAGCTTAATTCTGAATGATGTCAAAGACAATGTATTTATCAACACAACACATATTTTGAGATTCAATTCAATTCACATTTATTTGTATAGCGTTTTACACAATACACATTGTTTCAAAGTCCACATTACAATTTAGAGTGATCTGTTATCAGAGGTAACTGTCTGAGTTATGCATTTCAGAAATGTAGGCTACATCAAATTCACAGTTGGCTAAACATGTTTTAATTCAAACAATGTAATAATTTAAGGCAGAAACAATGGGCTCACTGAAGTAATGATTATGACATTTAGAAAAATGTAGCATACATGTAATTTATGACTGTCTAAAAAGGACAAGCATTACAGAACTCATGTCAGAATTCATTCATGTCCATGTCCACTGTCATGAACTAGGCTATATATGATATAGAGAAGCACGCGCACAGAGAGAGAGAGAGAGAGAGAGAGAGAGTGTGAGAGAGAGAGAGAGAGAGAGAGAGAGAGAGAGAGCGCGAGCGCTAGGGAATGAAGCAGGGCGTTCGCGTTCTCTCTGTCAAAGCGTTCGCGTTATGTTCGCCTGGTCACGCCTGCCGCATCCAGCACAAACGGGAATAGCATTTCTCTCCCGTCAGGCACCGACACGCTTCCACATTAGAGTCAATAGTTAGGGTTCGGTCAGTTATTTGATCGAAACACCGAGGCCTGTGCTTTTCTCGCCGTGTGTTTCTATTGTATGCAGCAGAAGAATCCATGACAGCCGCATCTTCCATTGATCTGTTGATATCTGGGATCTTCTTCACTGCTGTCCTTTACTACGAGCTCAACATCTGGACACGACCACAGGCTCTTCTCTTTTATATTACAGAGAGAATCCGGTTTAGATTATGACATTTTTTTTGAACACGATGAATGTAGATGTGAACGCAGCCTTTTTATTCATATAAGCAAAACAGTGTTTTTTTAGTCGTCGTGTTTTCGTGATTTAGATTCAGCCATCGTTCCGCGCAGGCCGTGGTTTTAGTCACGGATCTACACGATTGGTTTCTGCGCTAAATGTCGCGAATGTTGTTGATTATCGGTGTTATTTATTGCGGATTTAAACCGTTTTTTAAATCCGCGTGGATGGGGAGCGGCGCCAGGCGCGAATTTGCGTCCGCAGCAAACGACGCTTTTATTTTTGACTGAACTCAATTTTTATTATTTTTATTATTATGCTTATTTTTGTTTTTCGATGAAAATCGCCTGTGTACTAGACAAGGATCACCTTCTGTTCTGTCGTGGACGGGGAGCGGCGCCAGGCGGGATTTTACGACGTATAACCTACAATATATGTTTTACCACAGCTCGATTCCTCATCGTTAATATTGTTTTTTAAGTGTTTAATTCTTGATGAAAATCACCTGTGCACCAGAAGAGGATCACCCTCAGCTCTTCGTCTCATTGCAATACCCTTGACGATCAACAGTTCATCGCGTAAAAGCGACATGCCTCGAAATACGCGCGATTAGAGCGTTTCGACGTCGAATCGAAGAATTTCTGCTGTGCTCATAATGAGTAACAAACCAAAACGTTTCTCATCTTCACTCATGGATGCTTTTGATGCTATTTCGTAATTTGTCTTATCGACAGCGTCAGGAGACTGTCTGTATTCATATTGGATTATATCATTTCCCGTGTGTATTATTCCTCCTGCGTGTTTATGACTTAAGACACTCTGTAAGGTGGATTTTAAATACCATGTTTTTGGTCCATTATCGTCTGGAAGATGGCAGCTGATTAAATTTTAATCTTGATGCATTCTGGCGACACGGGAGGAGAAGAGGAGAAGCGAGTGAATCGGGAGGAGAGGAGAGAGGAGAGGATGTAGGGTGGATACGGAACGCCAAAAGGTACGAATGAATGAATGTATGAACGAAAGCAAGAACGACTGTCAGTGTTTGTGTGTGGGTATGTGTGGGTGTTCAGTTAAAACCAAAACACACACATTTCTATACATCACTGTTTATATTCCACATCTCACGTCACTTCATACACATTTATGTTAATGAGGATATATCATAATTCTAGTTTTTTCTATTGCATTTTAGAATTTGTGTGTGTGTGTATATATATATATATATATATTACACGTCTACACGTCACTTAATATATCATAATTCTAGTGTTTTTTCTATTGCATTTTATTATTTGTGTGTGTGTATTCCACATCTACATGTCACTCCACATAATTCTAGTGTTTTTTCTATTGCATTGTAGTATTTGTATGTGTGTGTGTATGTGTGTGTTTGTACACACATGTATAATAATTTAATGTATGACTCACATACATATTACATACATAGCCTGCAACTAGAAACTGAATGCCCCCCCCCCAATACAAATTTATTAACAAAATTACATTCATATTTAACATCTGAGGACAAACCCATCCCTAAAGTATAGTATACACACACACATGTATAATAATTTCATGTATGACTCACATACATATAACATACAATTAGAAACTGAATGCCCCCCCCCCATACAAATTTCATTAACAAAATTACATTTATATTACATCTGAGGACAAACCCATCCCTAAAGTATAGTACACACACGTATATAAAAACACATCATTGCATACACATATCACTGTATGCACACACATAAGCACACATTCTCCATTCCACAGACCTATATATCATACATACACGCACGCACGCACACACGCACGCGTTGTGGTAATTTTTCATTGGATGTAAATTGAGTTACAGGCCAAAGGCGCGCTGAACGCTGCGGATCGTGAGTGGTGTGTAAATGTGCTGGCGCCAGTGTCTGCTGGTGCATTCTGACAGACCTCCATCTCTCCCCACCCAACATCTCCTCCATCACACACACACACACACACACACACACACACACACACACACACACACACGCACACGCACACACACACACACACACACACAAGCACACGCACACACTGCATCTGAGCAATGCTTTTGAGTAGAGGTGTGTGTGTGTGTGTGTGTGTGTGTGTGTGTGTGTGTGTGTGTGTGTGTGTGTGTGCCTGATTTAGGGGCAAAATATGATTGCTTATAAGTGAGCTAACTCTGAAAAAACTCCCCCTTTGTTTGTCTTTAATTGGGAAAATGGTTAAAAAATAAGGTCAATATTGTTTCACAAATTGCGTTAGTCATATAAGGTCTATAGTACTGTATGGCCATTTTAGATATAATCAAACCAAAAATTATTCAGACACCAGAGATATAATTTTAGATTTTTTGTTTTACTAGTGTGTGCAGGACACTATAGTTCATTTATGTAAGTGAGGAGAGCAAAATAAAGCAAACTGTAACATATTATACACAATAATTCTTCATACAGTGACTACCAGTGAAATTGATAAAAACTGGGACCAATAATGATTCAGACACTTTGAGCTGATCATGTTTTGTTGAAGTGTTTTTTCTTTAATTGCTAATGCAGCTTTTTACACCACAGACTGAACAACATGAAGCATTGCTTGGTGATTGGTTGAGCTAAACTGGTATTATCTAATTGTGTAGTTAAATTTAACAGCTGACAGATATTCAACATAATTCATGTGTGAGAGTCTAACAGAAGGACGGACAAAACCAGTGAAATATCAACTTGTCATATTTTATTAGCATTTTCTAAACTATAGTGAATAAACTGTGATAATGTGAGAAATGTTGAAGGTGTCTGAATAAAGTTTGGCTTGACTGTATAAGTGTGTGTGTTCTGGGATACTTGCCTAAATTTTGAGGATAAATTTGTCTACAGAAGTGAGCTAAATCTGATGACACTGGGACATCAGGGAGCGAAAATATTATGCTAATGCTAAAAAATTAGACGTTTAAGGTTGGTTTTAGTCCTCATTTGTTCTTGGTTATGTAAGTAAACGTGTTTGTGTTTAATAGACAGATATATAGAGAAGAGAGAGTGTGTTAATAAAGACACACTTAATGATCTTGTGAAGATCCACGGATGGTTGAGCGAGCAAAGACTCGAAACACAAACACATGCAAAAACACTGGCTACTAGTCAAAGCAGGAAATGATCTTATATGTCACTTCTCTTGTTTGTTTATTGGTAAAAGAAAAATTGTGAAACGCAGTATATCGTGGATTCTGCATGTGATAAAGAAACACTGTGTAAAATGAACTCATAACTCATAAATAGATAAATACATTGACATTGACCTCTGAGCTGGTGGTCATTCGTTTATCCGCTAACGTTTGTGGTCATATTTATAGCGCTAAATAAATAGGTATTATTTATGTATCCTTCTCGTTTTGCTTTCTCAGCGGTTTGGTGTTCTTGTTGGTAAAAATACTTCTTTTCCCAGTGTATCATGCAGAAGTCATTTATCAGCTGATTTCCTTGAAGCGTAAACACTTTCTAAACATCAGTCTTTGGGAAACCTGTTTGAAAACAGTCAGTAATGGTGACCCTGGACCACATAACCAGTCATAAGGGTACCTTTTTTTTTTATTTATTTTTTTTTTATAAAATTTGAATTAAATAAATAAGCTTTCCATTGATGTATGGTCAGAAATAAATGTTTTATATATTTACGGTAGGAAATTTACAAAATATCTTCATGGAACATGATCTTTACTTAATATCCTAATGATTTTTGGCATAAAAGAAAAATCGATCATTTTGACCCATACACTGTATTGTCGGCTATTCCCACAAATATACCCGTGTGACATGTGACTGGTTTTGTGATCCAGGGACACATTTTTTGCAGTTTGGTTTGGTGTTGCACTATTGCTTAAATGTGTGTGTTGATCTCTCAATCTGACTGTCTGCCTAATGTCTTTAATGTTACTCAGTCGGTCTAGTCATTTATTCCTGCTCTCTGCAACCGAATTAAAAACACCGTGAAGAGTTGAGATGGGAGACTCATTATGACTGTCACCAATAGTGTTTGACGAAAACGGTAGAAGTTTATGTTTTTCTACAGATCTGCTGTTCAAGAGTTTCAGCAAAGGCCTTTAGATCAAAACAATTTGCAATTATGAGAAATACATTCAATCAAGTGAGTCCGAAATGGTGCATATATGTGCATATATGTGATACAATGCAAATGCATGATGGCAGACATAAATTTAATATTTAAGAATACACTAAATAATATTTAGTTATTTTTGAAAACATTAATTATATATTTGCATGCTTTTATGTTAATGAGTAACCTGCCAATGCTGGAAATCTAAAAAATGACCGAATATATAAGTATATCATCTTCAATCTTTATGCTGTTTTTCATCTTCAGTAGCAGAAAGCTGTGTATTAGACTGCCTATAGAGTGTGTATGTAAGAAAAGGTTTGTTTTTGTGATGTTTCATCTTAA
>JAPDVR010000002.1:3068992-3098992 GCA_026230005.1 Gila orcuttii | reverse complement strand
CAATGGGACACACGGGCTCAACAGGTCTTTCAAGTTAGTCTTCCTCCATTTCAAATCAAGTGCGTATTCAGTCCGGTCCAGAAACGCTTCACTCTCTTCACTCACCAAAGCCCTTTTCACACAGAGATTCCGGAAAATACACGGATAAAGTGACCTTGGATTTGACCCGGGTTCGTTTGACTTTGGTTCATTCACACACAACCCGTAAAAATCCCGTAAAGACACGTGACATCGATGTGACATGTAATGTCTCAGCAGCGTCTTAAAGCAGCACTATGCAGTTTTTTTAGCTTAACTAAACAGCTTCGGAGTTATTGGAATGGTTATATGACTCTTTTCGGGTTGAATGGTGGTCGTCTCAAGAGTCCCACTCAGTCAGGCTTTCACTGTTAAAGTTGATTCCTGCGATTATCATAAATTGCAATAATCATGTCTAACAACATCATAACGGACATTGTTACGAAATAATGCGACGTACATGATACACTTTATTGGTGTCATCTGGCATTTAGGCTCAGGTAAGCCTAACGCGGTAGCTACTTTATTATTATGAAGTGCAGAGGCCGTGAGTGCAGATACGCTCTGCGTGAGTTGTATTTACGACAGTAACATTAAATACAAGTACTCTACAGCGACTCTAAGGATCGCTGTTTGACAAAAACAGAAATCCTGCATAGTGCCGCTTTAAGTTTGCTTATGAGCTGCGATTTCTCTGTCGAGAAACCACGCTTGTGCATTTTTTTCTCTGATTCGATCATAAACTAGCGCATTACGTACCGTTTCACTCCTGCTTTCACTTCACTTCAGCGTCATCACACGGCATTGATTACGGCTTTTGTTCACACAGCGCGCGTTCCGGGACTGATCCCGGCAATGTTACTAGGTCCCCAACCCGGCATCAATCCCGGGTCATGTTTGCGTTCACACAGAAGGCGTTCTGGCAATTTCCCGGGATCAACGCGCTGTGTGAAAGGGGCTCAACAGAACCAACCAACCCCGTTACGTAGGCTGTGACGTCACTCCAAAATGGCGACTCGCTAGATGGATAGCTAGCTAGAAATTAGGAAAATAATATCTGTGGTTTTAACAACTTTTTAAAATAAAATCTTAGGCAATGTGATTTTTCTAATATATGTAGCTACTGCCAGTGCCAAAACATGGACGTTTCATTTCCTCTTTAAAGTAACACCAGGTAACTTTTGCTCTCGGGGTCCCCCTACAGTTGGGAAACAGTATTGTCCTCTACTACTGTCGTAAACTCTTCCTACATGCGCGTGCATTTGTTGACAACCATGATAGCCCTGAACACTGTAGGAGGAGGTGTGTGAAATGTCTTCATCCCAGGTACAGTGGCATATATTTCAGCATGTCATATGAATCTAATTTCATAATTTTATTTTTTTCTAACGACAAATGATCGCGATGATCACGTTTACAAGCCAGCGTCATTATAGTAGCCTAGTCTATTGGTTATTGTTTTACTGAATCTATATGATACTTCAATGCAATGTTTGAGTGGTAGATAATAACCATATATCGTCAATATTAATATCAATATCAAGCTACCATAAATGAATCTGAAAATTTGACAAATCGATTTGCATTATAGCTTGAGGCAAGACAAATAATCAATACCTGATTCATGAAGATAAACGGAGGATAAGATAGCTTCCGTAACATAGTCAGGCAGACAAAAAAACACCCCAGCCGACGGGGTGTCATTGGTTGTTGCGTTAAATGTTACCCAGATACAATATTGCTATTTTCTGATTGGCTAACAACACCAGACGAACAACACCAGAGGAAACGCGCTTGATTCCTGCCGGTTCCACAGTGAGAGCGGCGCGGCCAGAGTTTTGGGCGCTGCGGCATATTAAATATATTACAAATAGTTCAGCGTGAGAAATACAATGTGTGGCGGGAGAGCGTGACAAAAGACCAAAATGAGTGACTGTCACGCTCAATGCGTGACACTTGAGAGCCCTGCGATTTTAAGGAAATGGGGGTGGTGGTGGAAGTGACGTATATGCCGTAAGGCAGTCGAATTTTGTAGTTCTCTTTGTTCGCCGGTTACTACCCGAAACCCGAAGTTTAAAAGTACGATTAAAAACGCTACAGACCCCGTCAGGCTATGGCAGACGTGTCATTCAACCTATTGTAAGTCGATGTACCATCACAAGAGACTTGGAAATATATTATGAAGGTTGAAAAGTTACCTGGTGCTGCTTTAAAGTATTAAGTATTAAAGTTCAGAGTGTAAGTGCAGCGTTTGTACATGAATAATTCCTCAGATCATGTGTGTTATTGAGGAGTGTGTGCCGTACTTCACTAAGAGACGCACTCTTTTCACACTCGAAAAGATTATAATTAAAAGTTTATAGGAGTATGTTTTATAAGAAAATGCTCTTTCAGTCTTTCTACTTTAAATATTATGCTTTATTAAATGTGTTACTTGCTGTAATTATGGAAGCCACAGAATAAAACATATTTAAAGGGGTTGTATAATGCCCTTTTCACAAGATGTAAAATAAGTAGGGCTGGGAATCGATAAAAAAACAACAACAAATTAATCGCACAATTTGCTGTGATTAATCGCAATTAATCGTGTTTTCCCCCAAGCTTGTAATCATCAATATTTAAATGTAGAATCATATTAAATTAAACAACACAAAGGAAGTATATTTTAAATAATATTTTAATGACATCTTGTGGACTGTAAACAGACTCTCCCCATCAAATAAAGTGCGTGCAGCAACATTATAAACAAAGTGTAAGTTGAATATTAAAACCATCAAGGTCATCAAAAAGTCTAGATTAGTTTAGAACTTAAGCCAACTGGCCAAAATAAATAATTTCTTTATATGCACCAACAATATAAAAAAAAAAAAAATTAAGTGCCAGTTGAATTTCAAAAAGGTACAGAAGTCTTTGCAACATGAATAACAAAAGGAGAATGTTTCATTTTTTTCACCCAAAGATTTTGCCTACTCTTTTACATCACTGATGGAGTTTTGGTTCCTTCACTGTCGCTTTTTTCCACCTTTGTTGCCATTGGCTTGGCTTGCTTAGTTGGGGACATTACATTTAATTTAATATTCAACAATATTAATGATCTGCCTGCATTGACACTACTATATACAAGAACTGAACTGAGCTGGGCGATGACATCACGGTTTTCTCCAGAGCGGCGTTATATATATATATATATATTAGGAGTGTAATGGTTCACAAAATTCATGGTTCGGTTTGATACGATACAGTGGTGTCACGGTTCGGTACGTTTTCAATACAGCAAAAAGAAAGAAATGCCAGATAAATTTCCTATTTATTAAAAGAAAAATTATTTTTAAATGAGTGAGTTTTCCTACATCTTGAAACTTTTAGTTTTATTAATGGGGGTAATCTTTGAAGGATGAACAAATAATGTTTTGGTCATCACATAAAAAATAACATTTAAATGTGATAATATTTGAGTTTTGAAGTGCTGGAAAAATATGTGTGAAGTACTTGAAAGCATTTTACTATTTCTGCCAAACTTCCATGGTTACAAGTTAGTGTTACTAATCTATGGTGAAAACCAAGACTCGAGGCTGATCTCGAGCATCTCTTTGGATGTAACTACAAAAGCCGCAATCCTACGACAAATCAGCCAACTACCAGTAAATGAGATTTTTTTCAGATGCCTGACATTCCCACCATGGGGAATCCTCTCGAATGGTGGGCATGTAATGAACACCGGTTTCCTCGGTTATCCAAGCTGGCTAAAACTTATCTTGCTGTCCCTGCCTCCAGTACACCAAGGGAAAGAGTTTTTTCCTTGGCCGGCAACACCGTCTCAAGGCAGAGATCAAGCTTGCATCCCTCTCATGTCGATGCGCTTGTGTTTCTAAATGCAAACCAGCGATCCACGAGCTCGACTGAAGACTGCGTGTGGCAAGAGCACAATAGCGACGATGACTTGTGTTAGTCTATACACTTTCAAGTCGATTGAAGTTAGATACAGTACTTATTACTGTTGAAAACTTGGTAAATATAAAATGATTAAATGAAATGTACTCGTTTCAACTGTTTTAATTAGTTTTATCAATACAGTTTTTAAGTATGACGCGAGTTTTAGGATTACAACATTGCGTGTAGCAGTTATTTTCTATGAATTTCTCTGTTATACGTTAAATTAAAATATGTAATGTCATTGTTTTTGCATTAGGCTATGAATTAATAAACATTTATTGATATGAACTATTCATGTCTTTTCATTTACAGTAGCATGAACCATGAGTAGTCAAGTATTGTTTTGATAAGAAATCGACTAGCAGAAATCAGAAGTTGTGCAACCCCTACTGGAATGTGATGTGATTTGTGTCATGTACAGATGCGATGGATCGCATACAAACCATTAGGGTGTTGGAATTGTATATATTTATACTTACTGTAGCGCGCGTACCCTTTGGCGTACCCTGACGTGCACCTCTCCAAAAATGTAACAACGCGTCAATTCTACACGGACGCAAGCGCTGTGATTGGTCTGCTAGAACCCCTTCCTCGGGTTTCACATGCTCCCTCTGCATGTGTAATTGCGCGTCAATGTGGAAAACGACGCAGAAGTATAAATGAAAAACAACGCGTAGTCTATAGCGTAGAGGCTCTGGCGTAGGTCCGACGCAGAAGTATAAATCAGCCTTTACACAGCATGTGTGAGCTTTAGCAAAAACCAGTGAAGTTAATTCTAGTGTTATGCAGCACATTTGAGCTTCAGCAAGAACCAATGAGGTTCATTCTAAGCCCCTTTCACACAGAGATTCTGGAAAATATATAGATATTGTGTCCTGGGATCATTTGATTTTGGTTCATTCACACTGCCAGTGATTTTACGGAATTTGAGAGTGCGTTCACACACACACACACATCCTGCCACACATCCACAAGGTCCTTGCTTTTGTTCACACAGAGCGTGATCTGGGACTGATCCCGGCAATGTTACTAGGTCCTCATCCCAGCATCAATCCCGGGACGTGTTTGCGTTCAGACAGAAGGCACTCTAGAAATTTTACAGCAATTACCCAGGATCAATGCGCTGTGTGAAAGGGGCTCTAGTGTCACGCAGCACGCTTGAGTTTCAGCAAGAACAAATTGACAGGTGCTTTATGATCTACCTCTCCCTTCCATAGAGGTTTTTCCCCTAAGACAATGGGCCTCAATGGCAAAAAAATAAAATATTTGTAACAGTCTGGAAGTTACAGCTGTCCTCAACATACCAAATAAAACGATTTCATGTTGGTAGCGTTGCACAAAATGTGGTCAGACAAGGTCTATGTTTAATATAATTTATTAAAAACTCATAGAATCAGTCTCACTTCTCCACTAGAAACCACAGTTTGCCCAGAAGTGGTAGTGTTTAAATGTACGTCCCTTCCTAGAAGTGCAAGAAAACAAACAAAAATGAACACTCCTACAACTTTTAACACACAAGCAAAATAAAACCGTTTAAATAACAGGAAGCACTGACTTTGCCTGGAGCAACTTTGCTGACAAGAGCCAGAAGAGGGATGGCACACCTCTGTACTGCAATGGATGAAGACCTGAGACGAGAACCAAAGCTGGCATTAGGAACCAAGAGACAGTTGAAAACTGACACACTGGGTACTGTACCGTTTCCTGCAGAGGAGCCAGTGATGCTGGATCTACAAATGTGAACATCTTCACAACAAAGCGCTTGTAGTGGGTTGGGAACTGAAGACCAGATGATCCAGCCACTGGAACCAATGTGGTCAGGTAACGATCATCCTGGTAAGGGCATCTGAAAGGCAAAGAGGCAGTCAGAAACACCTTACTGCACACTAGATGGATAAGACTGGCCTTACTCACCCATCAACCAGAAGGTCCCACTGAGGTAGACTGAGTGGACTAGGGGTTGATGTCGCCCAGCAATGTTCCAGCATCAAGACAATGTTGGGGTCGGTCCTCTCCAAAATGCGCACCTCAACATACACAGGTTCCCGCAGGACTTTTGTGACCGGATAATCAGAATCACTGTAGTAGGATGTGTACGCCTCGTCCCCTGAGGAAGAATACAGTGCTTAACTTGAAACTGCTGCAACCTGGAGTTTTAGAAAGGCTTCAGGCATAAATGGGACAAACACTTACCTTCTGCACAGCCTTTGGTGACACATTGACCATTTGCCAGTCTAAGCTCCACCCTGAGGGGTCCGGGAGCAGCTACTGGTGGAGGTGGAGGAACAGTGTTGACCTCCACAACCAGAGCCTCCACAGAAGTACCAGAGTACCTACACTGGAAGAGAAGCCTGGACAACAAACAGTGAGCTTGTATGCTTTTGTCAAAGATAAACATTTATGATAATGTTACATCACTTACTCAAAATGGCTGTCCCTTGTGATGGAACCAAGTGGTCCCATACCCACTTCATACGAGGAGGTCATTCTGTTTTCATACACCACATATCCACTGTCCTCCTGCAAATAGTAACTGTTGGCATCCAGTCCATTCCAAGCCATGCAGAACAAAACCACAAGCAGCTGCTCACCATCATGCTTGTGCCACATGCAGTGACAGGGAACTGATATATAGCAAAGAAAGGTGTGGATCCCACAGGACTGCAAGCTGGATCATTTCCACCCAGGAGACGGACTGAATCCAGGCTCAATCGGGGCAGCGTAACATCTCTAGCCACCACTACCACAAACTGACCATCTCTTATACACTGGACAGTCACTGGAACAAGGTACAAGAGCAGGTTATTGCTGAAGATCAGTTTAACATGGACACCTTTACATGGACTCAACTCTTACCTGCCTTCCCATAGTAACACTGCTGTCCATTAAAGCAGCAGTTGATAGCTGCACACTCAGCACCACTGATACCAGGCGGTCCACATTGGATCTGCTCATAATCAGCTACAGTACATTTGTCAAGGGGCTCTGCCTGTGCCACTGGCTGCTTAGGCTGAAACTGCTGAGGAAACTGTTGACTAGCTTGTTGAACCGACTGAGGAAACTGTTGACTAGCTTGTTGAACCGACTGAGGAAACTGTTGACTAGCTTGTTGAATTGGCTGAGGAAACTGTTGACTAGCTTGCTGTTGAACCGACTGAGAAAACTGTTGACTAGCTTGCTGTTGAGCTGACTGAGGAAACCATTGACTAGCTTGTTGAACTGGTTGTTGAAACCGCTGGTCAGTTTGCTGGAACATCAAAGTTTGAGGATTCTGGGGAAGATTACTCCACTTTGGAAAAGCATGACAAAGGGTACAGAACCAAACACAAAGTACCAGAGACTGAACAGCACACCAACTTCCTGCCATTGTTCAACAGCTAGTCACACTGTTGAGATGCTGCCCTTTGGTCTTTTTGTACTCTACAGATTTTGGCTAATTAATTATAATCTCTCCCTCTTCATTAACAGTCATGATTCTCCAGACTTGTATGAGTAGGATTTTATGCAACTGGGTGATTCCATTGGTTCATAAGAATAAATATTTCTTGTTTTTTTCCACCCTTATTAAACATACATAAAATCACATATTAGTGGATTTAGCACTGGAGGTGGTGTTGGGAGAAACTTGGCTTTTCAGAAAATTTGAATCAATTGAACCAATTGTGTTTCGAAATGCAACACACTGGTGTTACGCAGCACGTTTCAGCTTCAGCAAGAACCAATGAGGTTCATTCTCGTGTTACGCAGCACGTTTGAGATTCCTCAAGAACCAGTGAGGTTCATTCTCGTGTGTTATGCAGCACTTTTTGAGTATCCAAAAGAACCAATGAGGTTCATTCTCGTGTAATACAGCATGTGTGAGCTTCTGCAAGAACCAGTGAGATTCATTCTCATGTATTATGCAGCAAGTTTGAGCTTCAGCAAGAACCAGTGAGGTTCATTCTAGTGTTACGCATGTTTCAGCTTCATCAACAATGAGGTTCATTCTAGTGTTATGCAGCACATTTGAGCTTCAGCAACAACCAATGAGGTTCATTCTCATGTGTTATGCAGCACATTTGAGCTTCAGCAACAACCAATGAGGTTCATTCTAGTGTGTTACACAGCACATTTGAGCTTCAGCAAGAACCAGTGAGGTTCATGGTAGTTACGCAGCACGTTTCAGCTTCATCAATAATGAGGTTCGTTCTCATGTGTTATGCAGCACATTTGAGCTTCAGCAAGAACCAGTGAGGTTCATTAAGCCCCTTTCACAAAGAGATTCCGGAAAATATACAGATAATCGTCCCCTTGGAATTATAAGGTTCTATCTGCGTTCTGAGCAGTTTTGAGATATTGAGCTTTAAAGTTTTTGCATTCCATTTGACTGTAGAAATAACATTTTTATTTTCTAAATAAAAAGTTCCAAAATGTACACAACTTAAAAAACAACATCACATAATGTAAAGAAGTGGTCACAGAATAAGAATATGTGAATAACTCAATTTTGACAAATGTCAGATAGAACATTATAATTCTAAGGGGACGTAATGTGTCCTGGGATCGTTAGATTTTGGTTACTTCACACTGCCAGTGATTTTACGGAATTTGTGAGTGTTTGTTCACACACACATCACGAAGATCCCGAAAAGATCACATAAAGACATGACGTGTAATATCTCCACAGCGTCGTAAGTTTGCTTATGATCTGCGATTTCTCTCTCTAGATACCCCCCTCATGCAGTTTTTTTTCCTGATTCAATCACAAACTAGCACATTGCACACCATCCCACTAAGCTGATGAATTATCTCAGCATCATCACTATGACACACCCCTTACACCATTGGTCCTGGCTTTTGTTCACACAGGACATGATCTGGGACTGATCCTGGCAATGTTACTAGGTTCTCATCCCAGCATCAATCCCAGGATGTGTCTGCGTTCTCACAGAAGGTACTCTAGCAATTTTACGGCAATTTCCCAGGATCAATGCGCTGTGTGAAAAGGGCTCTAGTGTTATGCAGCATGTTTGAGTTACAGCAAGAACCAATTAGATTCATTTGTTTTATGCATTACTTTTGAGCTACAGCAAGAACCAATTGAGAGGTGCTTTATGAGCCACCTCTCTCCCTTCCATAGAAGTTTTCCCCTAAGACAATGGGCCTCAGTGGCAAAAAAAATAATATTTTTAGCAGTCTGGAAGTTGCAGCTGTCCTCAACACACCAAATAAAAGAACAATTTCATGTTGGTAGCGTTGCACAAAATGTGGTCAGACAAGGTCAAGGTTTAATATCATTTATTAAATACTCATAGAATCAGTCTCACTTCTCCACTAGAAACCATGGTTTGCCCAGAAGTGGTAGTGTTTAAACGAACGTTCCTTCCTAAAAGTGCAAGACAAACAAATGAACACTCCCACACTTTAATACACAAGCAAAATAAAACAGTTTAAATAACAGGAAGCACTGACTTTGCCTGGAGCAACTTTGCTGACAAGAGCCAGAAGAGGGATGGCACACCTCTGTACTGCAATGGATGAAAACCTGAGACGAGAACCAAAGCTGACATTAGGAACCAAGAGACAGTTGAAAACTGACACACTGGGTACTGTACCGTTTCCTGCAGAGGAGCCAGTGATGCTGGATCTACAAATGTGAACATCTTCACAACAAAGCGCTTGCAGTGGGTTAGGAACTGAAGACCAGATGATCCAGCCACTGGAACCAATGTGGTCAGGTAACGATCATCCTGGTAAGGGCATCTGAAAGGCAAAGAGGCAGTCAGAAACACCTTACTGCACACTAGATGGATAAAGACTGGTCTTACTCACCCATCAACCAGAAGGTCCCACTGAGGTAGACTGAGTGGACTAGGGGTTGTTGTCGCCCAGCAATGTCCCAGCATCAGGACAATGTTGGGGTCGGTCCTCTCCAAAATGCGCACCTCAACATACACAGGTTCCCGAAGGACTTTTGTGACCGGATAATCAGCATCACTGTAGTAGGAGGTGTACGCCTCATCCCCTGAGGAAGAATACAGTTCTTAACTTGAAAGTACTGCAACCTGGAGTTTTAGAAAGGCTTTAGGCATAAATGGGAAAAACACTTACCTTCTGCACAGCCTTTGGTGACACATTGACCATTTGCCAGTCTAAGCTCCACCCTGAGGGGTCCAGGAGCAGCTACTGGTGGAGGTGGAGGAACAGTGTTGACCTCCACAACCAGAGCTTCCACAGAAGTACCAGAGTACCTACACTGGAAGAGAAGCCTGGACAACAAACAGTGAGCTTGTATGCTTTTGTCAAAGATAAACATTTATGATAATGTTACATCACTTACTCAAAATGGCTGTCCCTTGTGATGGAAACAAGTGGTCCAATACCCACTTCATACGAGGAGGTCATTCTGTTTTCATACACCACATATCCACTGTCCTCCTGCAAATAGCAACCGTTGGCATCCAGTCCATTCCAAGCAGAACAAAACCACAAGCAGCTACTCACCATCATGCTTGTGCCACATGCAGTGACAGGGAACTGATATATAGCAAAGAAAGGTGTGGATCCCACAGGACTGCAAGCTGGATCATTTCCACCCAGGAGACGGACTGAATCCAGGCTCAATCGGGGAAGCGTAACATCTCTAGCCACCACTACCACAAACTGACCATCTCTTATACACTGGACAGTCACTGGAACAAGGTACAAGAGTAGGTTATTGCTGAAGATCAGTTTAACATGAACACCTTTACATGGACTCAACTCTTACCTGCCTTCCCATAGTAACACTGCTGTCCGTTAAAGCAGCAGTTGATAGCTGCACACTCCGCACCACTGATACCAGGTGGTCCACATTAGATCTGCTCATAATCAGCTACAGTACATTTGTCAAGGGGCTCTGCCTGTGCCACTGGCTGCTTAGGCTGAAACTGCTGAGGAAACTGTTGACTAGCTTGTTGAACTGACTGAGGAAACTGTTGACTAGCTTGTTGAAACTGCTGAGAAAACCATTGACCAGCTTGCTGTTGAACTGACTGAGGAAACCATTGACTGGCTTGTTGAACTGACTGTTGAAACTGCTGAGGAAACTGTTGACTAACTTGTTGAACTGGTTGTTGAAACCGCTGGTCAGTTTGCTGGAACATCAAAGTTTGAGGATTCTGGGGAAGATTACTCCACTTTGGAACAGCCTGACAAAGGGCACAGAACCAAACACAAAGTGCCAGAGACTGAACAGCACACCAACTTCCTGCCATTGTTCAACAGCTAATCACACTGTTGAGATTCTGCCCTTTGGTCTTTTTGTACTCTACAGATTTTGGCTAATTAATGATAATCCCTCCCTCTTCATTAACAGTCATGATTCTCCAGACTTGTATGAGTGGGAGATTATGCAACTGGGTGATTCCATTGGTTCATAAGAATAAATATTCCTTGTTTTTTCCATCCTTATTAAACATAGCCTACATAAAATCACATAGGCCTATTAGTGGATTTAGCACTGGAGGTGGTGTTGGGAGAAACTTGGCTGTTTTGAAAATTTGAATCAATTGAACCAATTGTGTTTTGAAATGCAACACGCTGGTGTTACACAGCACATTTCAGCTTCCTCAAGAACCAGTGAGGTTCATTCTCATGTGTTATGCAGCACTTTTTGAGTATCCAAAAGAACCAATGAGTTTCATTCTCGTGTAACACAGCATGTGTGAGCTTCCGCAAGAACCAGTGAGATTCATTCCCATGTGTTATGCAGCACATTTGAGCTTCAGCAAAAACTAATGAGGTTCAATCTTGTGTTTTGCAGCACTTTTTGAGTATCAAAAGAACCACTGAGGTTCAGAGGTGTCAAAAGTATTCACATTCATTACTCAGGTAGAAGTATAGATACTAGGGTTTAAAAAGACTTCTGTAGAAGTTGAACTCAACTTAACTCAAGCTTTTTAATCAAGTAAAAGTGTAAAAGTACTGGTTTCAAAACTTCTTAAAGTATAAAAGTAATGTAAGGGAAAAAATGCCATTTAGGACAAAAGCTTAGGCCGCGCCACAGGGGCCTATAGTGTACTACCCCACCTCCTCAAACAACATTTTTCTAAAGGCCATAATGTTATATTAAAATGTTAATGTTGAAAAACGGGATGCACTATATATGCCCATTGAAAATGAACGCATTTAGTACAATGCAAATACATTAAAGAACCATACTGTATATGTGTACTACTGAGCGTTAACGTGTTTCATGGAGCGGAAGATATGATGACTAGTTGCCTATAAGTATTGTAATGGTGCAAAAAGTCAAACTTCAGAAGCATGTTATCAATAACCTTTATTGGAATGTAAATGTACATAAGCTTAGCTGCAGGAATCTGTGAGGGCAACGTACAAGAAAATTGGTGTACCCAGGGCAGGCTTAGTAACAATTACCTTTGTATGGTTTTAGGGGTGTAACGGTTCACAAAATTCATGCTTCGGTTCGATACGATACAGTGGTGTCATGGTTCGGTAAGTTTTTGATACAGCAAAAAGAAAGAAATGCCAGAGAAATTTCCTATTTATTAAAAGAAAAATTATTTTTAAATAAGTGTGAGTTTTCCTACATCTTGAAACTTTTAGTTTTATAAATGGGGTAATCTTTGAAGGTTGAACAAATAATGTTTTGGTCATCAGATTAAAAATAACATTTAAATATGATAATATTTGAGTTTTTAAGTGCTGGAAAAAGATGTGTGATGTACTGGAAAGCATTTTATTAATTCTGCCAAATTCCATGGTTACAACAAGTTAGTGTTACTAATCCATGGTGAATGTTGCTGATCTGTGGACTTAAAACCTATAACTAGTTCATTCATGGAACAATGTTTCTCCTGGTTTCCACGTCAGCGCTGTTTGATCTGTTAATAACGGATACATTTTAATGCTTCTCACTAGATCTCGCAGCAATGTTATTACTTCAGTGGCGAATTCAAATGCTTTGTTTACAGTGTCGCTTGATCAAAATCGTCTCGCGCTGCACTGACATTGATGGTCCAAACTGATAAATGGTCCGTGAAGCACAAAATAATGAGTAGCTCAGTTTCGTTCCGCTTTCATTACGTTTGCCATTTGATATTGCGCAACGTTGTAGTGGTCGCACCAGTGCGGATTTTGGTCGGCAGGAAAAATGGTACAATGAATCGTTCGGTTTGTAATGCATACCGAACCGAAAGCCTCGAATACGAATACATGTATTGTTACACCCCTAATATATATAAATGAACTAAATTAATAACTTTTTTTAAACAAAAATGAAACATCACTGAGCTTACTTAAGCTGGACTGTGATGCTATTTTCTTCTGGAAACTAATTTTTTTGCATTATTTTCCTGTTATTATATCTGTAAAGCTGCTTTCATACAAACTGTATTGTAAAAAGTGCTATATAAATAAATGTGACTTGACTTAGCCAGCAACTGAGACAGACCAGTCGGTTTTCATTATCAGGGGACAAAGAAGCTCTTTTTCTGGACAGTGTGGCCTGAGAGTGAGAACAACCTCTCACAAGGCACTGCGGTTGCAGGTGTTGACAGGTACATGTGCTCCTTTTTTCATTGACCACCACTGCAGTGGATACTGCTCCATGTCAATTTTGGGCTCTGATTTGTAGCGGTCCAGGCAGTTGTCTATGGACTATTCATCATCTGAATCTGAATCGGATGAACCAAGTAATAAGACTGACAGACTGCTCTTCTTCTTCTGTTGTCCTGCTGTGTCTGCAGATGCTTGTTGCATCAGCCTCTCTTCCTTTACCAGGTTGCTAATTGAGTTCCTTACCTCATTCCTTTCGTCTTTGGGAAGACACTTCGGGTCCTTAAGCCTGGGGTCCAGGGCAGTAGCCATGTGAGGTTGTTGCTTTCCTTCCATTTAGCTCTGTGGTAAACACCTTCTTGAACCTCAACACATAGACCGGGTCATCATCTGATGGCTCCATAACTCTGGACAAGAGGCACAATGCTGGTAACACCACTGAACAGGAGATGTGCTGCTCTCCCCGATGAGTTCAGTCACATTTCTGCAGTGGAAATGTTTGAAACATGTCAGTAAATTGTAATAAATTACACACACACACTTACACACAAAGATGGATAGAACACACACATAAGACACAGAAAGAGAGGAGAAACACAAAGAGAGAGAGAGAGAGAGAAAACACAAACGAAATAAAGAGGGGGATAAACCCACACAGAAGACAGAGAGCACAGAAAGCAGGCGCACTTGTTCCATGGCGGATAGCTATTATAATGCCGGGTTTGCCAGACTCACGCCAGGAGCGGTTCACAGCCGAGGAGACCGACGTTCTCGTCAGGGCCGTGAAAGACAGAGAAGTGACATTGTATGGGGATGGGAGAAACCCACCCGAATTAGCTACGGTTAAACAGGCGTATAATCATTTGGGTAAATGTATAAGCTAGATTTACCGGGAGCGCAAGTTCATTCCCTAATTTACCAACATACGTCTGTGGAGGTAAAAGTCTGCTGTGTGTCGGGTGCAAAATAGGAATGATACATGCGTCGTGTACAAAGTCAATTGCGCTGGGTGCAAGATAGGGCCCAATGTGTTAAAGGTGCTCTAAGCGATGTCACACGTTTTTTAGGCCGAAGCATTTTTTGTCACATTCAGCAAACATCTCCTCACTATCCGCTAGCTGCCTCTCCCCTGAACACACTGTAAAAAAACGCTGTCTCTGTAGACAGCCCAGGCTCCACACACGGCAACAAACACAAACTGGGCTAACCCGCACCACGAAACATAACAAACTTTTCCAGCCAATAACTGACAAGAAGGGTTTGGGGGGTTAGTGCGCAAGAAGTGACGTCACCCGACATCGCTTAGAGCACCTTTAATTATTTTTAACTTTGCTCCAGTTTTAATATTTAGCAACTTCCAAAAAATGTTCAGCGCATGCCTCTGCAAAGTGGCGCTCTGTGGTCTGACTCACAGTAAGGGAAAACGAACGCAATCGCCACTCTTCATCTGTGAAGTGTGCTGTGACACTCAAGTAGTTGTCATTGCTAACAGATGACCAGTGATCTCTTGTGAGAGCATCATATTTTACTTTCTCTAATATGTCCATCCTCAGCGCCCTCTCGCTGTCATACAGATTGTGTACTCTCGACATAATCGCTTTTCTCGAGGGTAGATTGTAAGACGTGTCTCCTGATGCAATTTGAATGATTTCTCTCAGTCCCTCGTCTAGCACAGTGCTAACTGGGCTGCAGTTTCTAGCTATCCATTTAGCTAAAGCATCGGTTATTTATTCAGTTACAGGTTTGGTCAGGGCCTGCCACGATTACTGTACTGCAGTGACATGGATTGGCGAGGCCTTCCTGTAGCCTCTCTAGTTACGTTGCTATCACCTGGGTACTTTGCTTTTAAATTCCTCCTAAAACTCCATCCTTGTCCTTCTCCGTCATGACAGGCAGGGCTGGGACGATACACCTATCTCCCGATTCGATACTATCACGATACTTGGGTGCCGATACGCTATGTATTGCGATTTTTATTAAGAATTGCGATTCTACAAGTATTGCGATTCGATATTTTTTTAACACTAGACCATCTGGAAAAGTTAAATCATACACTTATACAGACTGTACATGATGTATAAGATAAGTCATATTTACAAAAACAAATCATCACATCTTTCTGACTTTTATTTCAGAAGCATCATACAATACTACATTCTCTTGAATAAATTATCCAATAACAAATAATTTTTTTAACAGTCACTTGTCGCCACTTAGTGGCGAAACAATGTAATCAGTGAATGCATTATTTTAAGCACCAAGTTTCTATCAAAAGCTGATTTTGATCGCTAACGTAGACATCAGTGTTCAACTTTAAACTTTTATCCAAGTACTTCTATGATAATTTTAACTGTTGCATCACAGAAATAATGATACTATGAGGTTGAAAAGACTGTTTGTAAAGCTGTTTCATGACAACTCTCTCCGGGTCAGCGGCAGCACAGCACAGCTTTGAATGTTGCGATATGATTTTGTCAAAGTTTAATAGACAGACGAAATGAAAGATTGCGTGGATGTTTGAATCAGAGATCACATCTTTTAAAGATGAATCGTGCAGCTCTATTGTCTTATCTCTCTCTCTCAGTATATGAGTATGGCGAGGGCTTTTCAGTGCTTTCATGTCTCTTCCACACGTCCACTTGTATGTTACGTCACTCAACACTCATAGATAACGACACATTTCATCCTCTGTTGGAACGAAAGTGGCTAACTTCTGTCAACCACATCTACAACCAAGGACAAAAATAAAGCAATTGAATTTTAATTAATATCGATTCTGGAATAAAAAAAAACAATTTTAGAATTGTAAAAAAAAAAATTTTGCGATAGCTAGGTGAATCGATTTTTCACCCAGCCCTAATGACAGGGTGACTTGGTTCGGCACACTCACAATAGCAGCCGCAACAGGAAGTCATTAAAACGAGGCAAAAAAAAGTGATGTGTCAATTGCGTTATTTTTTTTAAATGCGTTAAACATCTCAAATTAATCGCAACGATTAACACGTTAATTCCCCCAGCCCTAAAAATAAGTCTCTGATGTCCCCAAAGTGTGCATTTGAAGTTTTAGCTCAAAATACCCCACAGATAAATTAATATAACATGTTAAAATTGTCACTTTTTGAAGGTGAGCAAAAACGCACCGTTTTTGTGTCTGTCCCTTTAAATGCAAATGAGCTGCTGCTCAGAGGGCGGAGCTTCAAGAGCTGGTGTCCTTTTACCTCACACAGACACACACTGAAAGTTCAAACTGGAGTCAGACAAAGATGGAGAGACTCAAGAAGTGACAACATGTAGAAGCAACATTTCTGAATGGTTAGTTGATGAATTTATGTAGCTGATGTGGAGTTATCTTCTAGTCATTGATTAGCATATTCTGGCTTGATCATCTATAAATTGTGTTCCGGGGGCGGATTTATGTAAATTTAAGGGTTTGTGATGTCACTAACCCGTGAAGTTGCTCATTGTAGTCCCTACCAGCCGTTTGTTGTAGTCCTTAAAAAGCAATTTCTTTAAAAGGAAATATCTTTGAGGGTCGTAACTTTGCAGATGTTGTTTATGCTCAAACAGCAACATTACACACTAACTAAAGTTAGAAAAGTGAAATCATAATCAACCACCCCTTTTAAAGATAATTGCAACTTTTTATCTCACAATTGCGAGTTTATATCTCGTAATTATGTCTTTTTTCACACGCAATTGGGAGATATAAAGTCGTAATTGGTTGTTATAAAGTGAGAATTGTTAGATATAAACTCGCAATTGCGAAATATATACTCATAAAGTCCAATTCTAAGGAAAAAAAAGACTGACTTTATTTCTCAGAATTGTGTTATAAAGTAAGAATTGCGCGACTTTTTTCCTCAAAATTGCATGTTTATATCTCATAATTCTGACTTTATATCTCGCAATTCTGAGAAATAAAGTCAGAATCCTGAGATAAAGAGTCGCAATTACCTTTTTTATTTTTTATTCTGTGGCGGAAACAAGCTTTCATAGTAATTATTTGTGAAATTTACTAGACATTTCTGCGGAGCAGAAACAGCAGAGACGCCTCGTCATTGGCTGGATCTTCAGCTGCCGGTGTGTGTTGTGTGTGTGTGTGTGCACTTGTGTGTGTGTGAGTGTGTGTTATGGGCTCTTCACTTCATTTACTGACAGAGACGAACTCTGTGTTTGAGGGTGTTGATGGGCTTTTGTGTGTGTGTGTGTGTGTGTGTGTGTGTGTGTGTGTGTGTGTGTGTGTGTGTGTGTGAAAACCGTGCACTCGTGTGTGTGTGTGTGTGTGTGTGCGTGCACTCGTGTGTGTGTGTGTGTGTGTGTGTGTGTGTGCGTGCACTTGTGTGTGTGTGTGTGTGTGTGTGTGTGTGTGAAAACCGTGCACTCGTGTGTGTGTGTGTGCGTGCACTCGTGTGTGTGTGTGTGTGTGGTTTGTATGTAGCCAACTTCGTTCAGTCAGTATCATGTGTCTGATTTCCATAAGGCTGTGGATCTAAATGTGTCTTCCTTCATTTGTTTAAAATCAGTCAATGTGAACCTCAGTGACAATCTGTGTGTGTGGACGTGTGTGTGTGTGTGAGCAGTCTCACTTGAACCGGCATCTCCGGTGTGGAAGGTTTACACACAGCTCTTACTGTCCTACGTACGTTACATTACTTTCTTATCCATATTTTAGGGACAAATTTTTACACAAAAGTGTGTTAAATATGTCAAAACGTCTACGAATGTGACCAACCATAGTTCCCCGAGAAGGGAACGAGACACTGCATGGGAGAATCAGACGCTCTGCGGGATTGAATAGTAATTCAAAAAAACGTTTTATTATTAGTAAGTAACTTCATTGATCTGATGAACAGATTCAGATGGTCATCGATCGCGAGCCTCTTATTATACGTCACTTACTGGATGAATAACTGCATATGTAATATTGATTTGAGTCTCAATGATTTTATCATGTGAGAAGAAAGAGCGTGTGGAGCGAGACGAGAGCATGAGACCAGCGCAGAGATCAAGTGTAATATAAAGTACAACATACCATCAATCAATACAGCATTTATAATGTTTGTTATGTTAGCATGAAGCCTGGTGAAAAAAAAAGCTGAGTATACTTGCACCCAGACTAATTGAGTACACTTAAGTGTGTTAATGATTAGTTAACTTAAAGTGTGCTATTTAGGAACAACTTATTTTGTACTAAGTATATTTTAGTTGTAATTCAGTTGTAAAGCATAACTTTAAGTGTATTTAGAGTACTTTTGTGTGCTAAATTGGAACAACTTCAAGTATACTTTGGGTCTAATTACATGCTTGATTAGTGATATTAAAGTGTACTTTATTTGTGTTACAAGTACATTACAAATTCATTACGAATGACTTCGAAACATACAAGCAATATACCATAAGTGTATTATATTTGAGTAAAAAGTATATGCTCAGTAATACCTTTGGCTTATTCCAAATACTACTATTGTATACTATAATGTATCTTGAAAGTTTACTTTCAATGCATTGTTACACTGATAATTTCCAGCACAGTTAAAATATACCTAAAATATATTTTTAAGTAAAGTGCAAATAAATCTACTTTAAAAAAAATAAACAGAATTTTCACTTCAAGTATATTTTTCTTAAATATACTAAAGTACAATGATTTTAAAGTGCGTTTAAAGTAAAAATAGGTAAAAGCATGATGCTAATACTTTTAAGATAGTACAATTTTTTGTTAGTATATTTGCAATGTACTATTGAAAAAGGGAATATATTTCAAATACAATAAAGTATATTTTTTGTCACTAGGGAATGATGGGCGTGTAATGGCGTTCTTCTTGTAGGCCGAGATGAAGCCTGAGGCTTGAGTTTAGCTGTTGCCCAGGCGTGAGCTGCTGTTCCTGGAGGAAACACTCCTGATAAATCGTCTGATATCCCGTATCCTGGGATCAGGGAGTATTTTTGTAGCACCATCAATAGAGACGGAGCCCGCAGGGGTTTCACCACACTGGCTACTGTGAAAAAGAAATGAGACATAGATCATAGCAGGGGAAAAAAGACATCCAGAGAGAGAGAGAAATACAAATGAGAGAAACGGCACAGCCCTTATTGCAGCGTTGCCATGGCGACTGCGAGACAGCCACACTGACCGATCGATGCGTGTGTGTGAGTGTGTGTATGAAGAGATCTTGCATCACTGATCCTAAAAATTTGTTTTTCCAGTCTTAATGATCGCAGTCACACTGTACCGAAACACTCAATCAGATTTCAGGCCTGTCATTCACGTTTTAGCTCAGCTTTAGTTGTTACTAATAACATCTAATTTCCTCAGTCTCTCTCGACTTTATGCAAACACAAGCGTAAAATGCTAAAATCGCTGTGAGGTTTAGTGTCGTCTCTCTTGAGCATCTAAAATATTCAGGTTTATGCTGGATTTAGTGCGTAAATCATGTTGTTTACGCGTTTTATACTTAATATTGCATTTTAGATGCTTTCATTTTTTGATTATACTGGATGGGTTTGCAAAAGTTTATCAAATTAACAGCATATCTTCACGTATTCTGATAAAAAGCTCTTTCTGTAATGTAATGTATTGCATGTATCTGTGATGATTATATTGTTATATACAAACAGAGATTAAACACTCTCGCTACAGACACACCCCACACTTTATTACATATCAAAAGGAACAATTAAAGCACAAAGCTTATCGCAATTTATTGGACGGGTGGCGCGTATTTTTAAACAAAGTTGCGAATTTAACTGTAATATTGCTTAAATCATTTGCGAATATAGCAGTGTTTCCATCCCATGTGTTTAAGAGAACAAAATCATAATTTCCTGGGAAACTGGTGCATAATATCAGTAATAAATATTTTGAATATGAGGGAAGATCAAAGCCGTAAAGAATATACAATATTGTCCGTATATTTTGATGGTTTAATCAAACTTGTAGGGTCATTAAAAACATAAAAACTCCCCTCAGGACACACTTTTGGTCTCTACTGACTGTGTATGTACATGACCTAAAAACCAGGGAATGTTTAAATGAGGAATGAGCTGTATATGAGAGTGTGGAGATGTTTCCTGAGGCTGCAGGTCTGCGTTCAGGCCTGTGGCGTGATCAGCCTGTGGCGTGAGCCGCTGCTGTTCCCTGTGACGTTATGATCATCTTTGCAGAAACACCGCCTGAGGCTGCAGGTCTGCGTTCAGGCCTGTGGCGTGATCAGCCTGTGGCGTGAGTCGCTGCTGTTCCCTGTGACGTTATGATCATCTCTGCAGAAACACCGCCTGAGGCTGCAGGTCTGCGTTCAGGCCTGTGGCATGATCAGCCTGTGGCGTGAGCCGCTGCTGTTCCCTGTGACGTTATGATCATCTCTGCAGAAACACCACCTGAGGCTGCAGGTCTGCGTTCAGGCCTGTGGCGTGATCAGCCTGTGGCGTGAGCCGCTGCTGTTCCCGGTGACGTTATGATCATCTCTGCAGAAACACCGCCTGAGGCTGCAGGTCTGCGTTCAGGCCTGTGGCGTGATCAGCCTGTGGCGTGAGCCGCTGCTGTTCCCTGTGACGTTATGATCATCTCTGCAGAAACACCGCCTGAGGCTGCAGGTCTGCGTTCAGGCCTGTGGCGTGATCAGCCTGTGGCGTGAGCCGCTGCTGTTCCCTGTGACGTTATGATCATCTCTGCAGAAACACCGCCTGAGGCTGCAGGTCTGCGTTCAGGCCTGTGGCGTGATCAGCCTGTGGCGTGAGCCGCTGCTGTTCCCTGTGACGTTATGATCATCTCTGCAGAAACACCGCCTGAGGCTGCAGGTCTGCGTTCAGGCCTGTGGCGTGATCAGCCTGTGGCGTGAGCCGCTGCTGTTCCCTGTGACGTTATGATCATCTCTGCAGAAACACCGCCTGAGGCTGCAGGTCTGCGTTCAGGCCTGTGGCGTGATCAGCCTGTGGCGTGAGCCGCTGCTGTTCCCTGTGACGTTATGATCATCTCTGCAGAAACACCGCCGGCGTCGATAAACACAGCGATCATAACAAGCCCTGACCTTCCTCACAGCACTCTGAAAAACACTGGGCTTTGGGTTGTTTTCAACCCAAGGGCTGGGTAAATATAGGACAGAACAAATGTTGGGTTAATTTTACCCAGCAAATTGGGTTGTTTATTTAACCCAGCATAATAGGTTGATTTAACCCAACATAGTTGATTAATTTTTACTATAATACTAGCGTTTTTTCCTTTTCTTTTCTTTTTTTTACTTTATACATTAATTAATGTCTACGGATTGATTTTAAATCCTCTAAACTTAAAAAAAATACTCGATACAATGACTAGCTTGCATGATAATTCCTTTATTTTCAATCGTATTTTACAGTTTAGTATATTTTATATAATTTTTAATATATATTTTTTAATATATATTGCCAAAATTTAAGCGCATTTAACAAATATTAGAAGTAAAAATTGAAACATTTAGAAGTAAATCAAGTGTAATTGACCATGTTCAGCGGGGTAACTTCTGACTTCACACCCTGCCCTGCGTTTCACTCACAGAAGAAATATGCGGCGACAGGCTCCATAAACAATCAGCTTTTTGAATAAAATCATCAAGTTTTATGCAAGGCATCCGGCGTTTCCATCACGCGAAAAGATCGAAGCAACACTCGTTTAGGCGACTCACAATCGTGGGCCTGTATGTTGCTTTGCATAAAATTAAGCGATATACAGAACAATAATATGTTTAGATAAAATAAAATTTACACAAACCTGTATTTTACTGAAGACATGCACCAATTTGAAGAAGCTCCACTGCTCTCTCCTGAATAGGTTGCGAAAAGCCCAGGATCTGGGTAACACAAAAACTACCCAAACACTGGGTTGTTACGTCTGACCCAGGATCTGAGTAACACAAAAGCTACCCAAACACTGGGTTGTTACGTCTGACCCAGGATCTTGGTTACACAAAACTACCCAAATACTGGGTTGTTACGTCTGACCTAGGAGTTGGGTAGCGCAAAAACTACCCAAACATTGGGTTGTTACGTCTGACCCAGGATCTGGGTAACAAAAACTAGCCAAATATGGAAAAAAGAACCCAAAAAAATGACCCAAAAGGCTCAACCCAGGCTTTGGGTAGAAAAAATAACCCAAGATTTTTTAGAGTGTGCATTTACAACTTATTATCCTCTGTGTGTGAATGAAGTGAAAATAAGAGATTCTGATGAGCGGTGACGGCTTAGATCAGAAGCAGAGAAGTCACTGGAGTTTTAGTATGCGTGTTTGGTATTAAGTATTTGTCTGTAACCTGAAACAGTGACCCAGCGATGAGGCAGGAGTTCTGAGTTTTACTCTCATCTCATTCATGTTCATCTTCTCTGTGTTTCTCTGGAATGAATTGACTCAGTCCTCTGAACTCCACACACACAAACACACACACACACACACACACACACACACACACACTGTTAACTGCCTCTCTCTCTCCAGGTTCATCTGACTCTACAAGGAGACTGTCCCGCCACTTTCACCTTGTCCGTTCCTCTGTCGTTACCATGGCGCTGTCACCGTGGTTACTGTGGATGTGTCCTGTGTTGCTTAGCAACATTGCTCCCTCTGAACAAGGTAAGCTCTGCATCTTAAACACCTGTAGTTCTGTGGAGAGACCCGGTCCGGCCCGTGCAATGTGTGTGTGTGACGCGTCTGCAGTGTTGGGGGAAGTTACTTTTAAAAGTAATGCATTACAATATTGCGTAACTTCCCCCCCAAAAAAGTAACTTATTGCGTTGCTTAGTTACTACAGTGGTGCTCAGAATTAATGGCACCCCTGGTAAATATGATCAAAAATGGCTGTAAAAAATAAATCTGCATTGTTTATCCTTTTTATCTTTCATTCAAAAAATTCGCAAAAATCTAACCTTTTATTGAAGTAAAAGAATTGAAAGTGGGGGGGGAATCACATTATGAAATAAATGCTTTTCTCCAAAACACGCTGGCCATAATTATTGGCTCCCCATTATTAAATACTTTTTGCAATCTTCTTTTGCCAAGATAACAGCTCTGAGTCTTCTCCTATAATGCCTGATGAGTTTGGAGAACAACTGACCAGAGATCAGAGACCATTCCTCCATACAGAATCTCTCCAGATCCTGCAGATTCACCAGTTCATGTTGGTGCTTCTCCTCTTCAGTTCACTCCACTCATCAGGTCAGGGACTGGGACGGTCACAGCAGAAGCTTCATTTTGTGCTCAGTTACCCATTTTTGTGTTGATTTTGATGTGTGTTTTGGACCGTTGTCCTGATGGAAGATCCAACCACGGCCCATTATAAGATTTCTAGCAGAAGCCGTTGGGTTTTGATTTTTTATCTGTTGGTATTTGCTAGAATCCATAAGTTTGTTTTTTAATAACAACAAAAATATATATATTTTTGGCAAATGTTAAAAGGACATTGTAGCAATGTTCAGGGAAGAAGGAGGCGGGAACCGCCGAACATTCAAACATACTTTATTTAAAATAAAACAATATATTGTTATATACAAACAGAGATTAAACACTCTCGATACAGACACACCCCACACTTTATTACATATCAAAAGGAACAATTAAAGCACAAAGCTTATCGCAATTTATTGGATGGGTGGCGCGTATTTTTAAACAAAGTTGCGAATTTAACTGTAATATTGCTTAAATCATTTGCGAATATAGCAGTGTTTCCATCCCATGTGTTTAAGAGAACAAAATCATAATTTCCTGGGAAACTGGTGCATAATATCAGTAATAAATATTTTGAATTTGAGGGAAGAACAAAGCCGTAAAGAATATACAATAATATCCGTATATTTTGATGGTTTAATCAAACTTGTAGGGTCATTAAAAACATAAAAACTCCCCTCAGGACACACTTTTGGTCTCTACTGACTGTGTATGTACATGACCTAAAAACCAGGGAATGTTTAAATGAGGAATGAGCTGTATATGAGAGTGTGGAGGTGTTTCCTGAGGCTGCAGGTCTGCGTTCAGGCCTGTGGCGTGATCAGCCTGTGGCGTGAGCCGCTGCTGTTCCCTGTGACGTTATGATCATCTCTGCAGAAACACCGCCTGAGGCTGCAGGTCTGCGTTCAGGCCTGTGGCGTGATCAGCCTGTGGCGTGAGCCGCTGCTGTTCCCTGTGACGTTATGATCATCTCTGTAGAAACACCGCCTGAGGCTGCAGGTCTGCGTTCAGGCCTGTGGCGTGATCAGCCTGTGGCGTGATTTTTTATCTGTTGGTATTTGCTAGAATCCATAATATCATGAATCTGAACAAGAAGTCCAGGACCTCCAGCAAAAAAATAGGCCCACAACATTAAAGATCCAGTGGTATATTTAACCAGAGGCATGGGGTACTTTATATCCCTGTTTGCACCAAACACATCTGATGGGTTTGCTGCCAAAAAGCCCTTTTTTAGTTTCATCTGACCACAGAATCCAGGCCCTTTTGAAGATCCAGTCGTGTCTGACAACTGAATATTCTGGAGTTTGTTTCTGGAGGAGTGAGGAGGATTTTTCCTGAAACCCTCCCAAACAACATGTGGTGATGTAGGAGTTGTTTGATATATTTTTTTAGGCTTTCTGACCCCAAGACTCAACTAATCTCTGCAATTCTCCATCTGTGACCCTTGAAGAGTCTCTGGCCACTCAAACTCTCCTCCTCACCGTGCATTAAGACAATATAGACACATGTCCTCTTCCTGTCAGATTCGTAACATCTTTAGTTGATTGGAACTTCTTAATTATTGCCCTGATGGTCAAAATGGGGATTTTCAATTCTTTAGCTATTTTCTTACAGCCACTTACTATTTTGTGATGCTCAACAATCTTTTGATCCACATCAGAACTATATTCTTTGGTTTTACTCATTGTGATGGATTATTAAGGGAATTTGGCTTTTGTGCTTCATCATATTTAAACTCCTGTGAAACAAGAAGTCATAGCTAGACAATTTCATGTTCCTAGTCACCCTGGTGTGCTAATTTTAAAAAAAATATTAATGGGAATATACTTCAGAGATATTTGACTCGTAAAAAATTCTAGGGGTGCCAATGATTATGGCCAGCGTGTTTTGGAGAAAAGCATTTATCTCATAATGTGATTTTTCCCCCCACTTTCAATTATTGTACTTCAATGAAAGGTTAGATTTTTGCAAATTTTTTTAATGAAAGATCAAAAGGATGAAAAATGCAGATTTATTTTTTACAGGCATTTTTGATCATATTTACCAGAGGCAACACTTTCCACAATTCTGTGCACCACTGTATTTATGAAAAGTAATGTATTATATTACTTTAGCGTAACCTTTTCTCACTTGGGCTGGGCTTGCTTGTTTGTTTTTTAATAACAACAAAAAAATATATATTTTTGGCAAATGTTAAAAGGACATTGTGTAGGAATTTCTCCCATCTAGCGGTGAAATTGTATTTTGCATTCAAACGAATTGTGCTCTCCAGCGCCTCCCTTTTTCAAATGCGTGTTGCATCTACGGTAGCTGTTATGTACCAAAAAGCTATGACAGGATGTCTTCTAATAGCACTTCATCGAGTTTTCCTTCGGGTGAACAGGGATGTTATTTCAAACAAACTACAACTTGACACAACGAACAAACGAATGTTACAGTATGAATTACTGACTGACTTGCCGGGTCAGTGAAGCGCCTCTCGCTGCTCTGCTCCTCCGTTTCTGCTGCTTTCAGTTACGTGACGCTGACTCTGAACAAAAACGCGTTGTGGAAACGCGTTGGTCTAGTACTTTTTGACCCTCTCTGCTATTATAGTTTTTCAAGATGGCGGAACGACATGGAAGCCTCCGTGGACCTACCCGTCACATGTATATAAAGATAATAAATTCTTCATTTACGAGGATAAGTCAGATAATTGGCAGAGGTATTTGTTCACCATTGAGGACATATTTATTAATAAAAATATTTATTTTAGATAATAAAATACCTAAAAAACTACACATTGTCCCTTTAAGACTTTTTCACAGCTAAAGTGAAGTGAATAATCCTCAGACTATTGAAGGAAATGCATGTTCACTCCTGTACAGTAGAAGGCGCTGCTCAAACAAACCTTTCAGCTGCTGATATTCTGGATTAAAGAACAATAGGATACAGAAGAAATTCTGAGATTGCATTTTACTGTTTTTATTCATTGTGAGGAATACTGAATGTTTTCGTGCAAGATGAGTAAATGCATGTTCACATTTAGTCTAGAACTAAAATAACCATCATGTTTACACACACACACACACACACACACACACACACACACACACACACACACACACACACACACACACACACACACGCCTCCTCACTTTATTTCTCTCAACATGAGGAAAGGAGAGCTGGCAGTCAATAAATGTGAAAAAGTAACTAAGAAATATTGTTGTAAATTTGAAAAGTAATGTAAAAAGTAATCTGATTACGTATTCAGGTACGTAACTAAGTTACTTGTAATGAGTTTCCCCAACACTGCGTGTTGTACAAGGTAGGCTCTGCATCCTTAAACACCTGTAGTTCTGTGGAGAGACCCGGTTCGGCCCATGCGATGTGTGTGTGTGTAACGTGTGTGTGTGTCATCAGGTCTGAGTCGAGCCGCGATGCCCTTCGGGCTGATGAGGAGAGAGCTGGCGTGCGAGGGATACCCCATCGAGCTGCGCTGTCCAGGAAGTGATGTCATCATGATCGAAACGGCCAACTACGGCCGCACTGACGACAAGATCTGCGACGCCGACCCCTTCCAGATGGAGAACGTGCAGTGCTACCAGCCAGACGCCTTCAAGATTATGTCACACAGGTGTGTGTGCGTGTGTGTATGACTCAAGCTGATGCGTTCAGATTTTTAGCTTCTCTCTACTACTGTCTTCGTAAGTGTCCTCAGCAACACTTCTTTGTTTTTTCCAATTTGAATATGTTCATTCACTAAATACAAAATGCCTCATTCTGCCAAGATAGATAGATAGATAGACAGATAGACAGATAGATAGATAGAGGGGTAGATAGATAGATAGAGAGATAGAGAGATAGATAGAGAGTTAGATAGATAGAGAGATAGGTAGATAGTAAGAGAGTTATATATATATATATATATATATATATATAGATAGATAGATAGATAGATAGACATATAGACAGACAGACAGACAGATAGATAGATAGATAGATAGATAGATAGATAGATAGACATATAGACAGACAGACAGACAGATAGATAGATAGATAGATAGATAGATAGATAGATAGATAGATAGATAGATAGATAGATAGATAGAAAGTAGTGGTGGCACGGTACATGAAAAAACATCCAAACCGTTCGGTTGTCTCGGTTCGGTGCGTGTGTGCGTCGCACGGTTCGACGCATGCGCAGTGTAGCCTCGTGCCCGTACGGACCTCAGACAGTGTTTACTTTTCGCGCGAAATAAGAGATGTGTGGACATGACAATGGACATACATATGAGGCTTGTTCGACTTGAACCGGCGCTGCACAGAGCGATCGGTGAATAACACTTTTTGCATAACTCCGTGTGCTTTTCAATCACTCTCGCGGTACTTTGATGTCGATCGGTCTGTGCAGCGCCGGTTCAAGTCGAACACGCCTATAGACAGTAAAAGTGGAGTATGGAGTGCTGCAGGTCTCGTCACATATAGAAATGGCAAGTGGGAGCAGGGACGTGCAGAGAGTTCCTCAGGGGCAGGGGCTCAAATGTAAAAAAAGGGCATATATATATACACACACACACACACATATATATATATATATATATATATATATATATATATATATATATATTAGTATTATAAGTATAAACTACTATTTTTAATGTTTTTTTAAAGAAGCCTTTTATGCTCACCAAGGCTGCATTTATTTGATCTAAAATACAGAAAAAAACAGTAATATTGTGAAATATTACTACAATTTGAAATAATTGTTTTCTATTATAATACACTTTATACTATTATAATATACTAACCTTTGATACTTTTTTCAGGATTCTTAGTTAAAAAAGGAACAGCATCTTAAAATAGAAATATTTTGTACCAATATACACTACCGTTCAAAAGTTTGGGGTCAGTCATTTTCTTTCTTTTTTTTTTTTTATAAAAGAAATTAATACTTTTATTCAGCAAGGATGTGCTAAATTGATATGAAAAAGTGACAATTGAATAATTTAACTTATAAAATAATTTCTATTTTAATTTAATGTTGTTCTATTTAACTTTTTATTCATCAATGAATCCTGATCCTGAAAGTATCACAGGTTCAATAAAAAAACTGTTTCCAACATTGATAATAAATCAGCATATTAGAATTATTTCTTAAGAATCATGTGACACTAAAGACTGGAGTTATGGCGGTTGAAAATCCAGCTTTGCATCACAGAAATAAATTATATATATATATTTTAAAGTATATTAAAATAGAAAAATATTATTTTAAATTGTAATATTTTTTTAAATTTAAGTAATTTTTACTACTTACCATTAATGCTACTTTTGGACTGTTTTGTGCAGTGCTTTGCAGTCAATTAGCATCCACTAATTTAACGACGCAGATTAAGATCGCTTCATAAATGTAATTTTCAAACGATTTATGAATGACCAGAAAATTAACGCTCCACTTCACATTGTCCAATGAAATTTGAACTTCTTGTGCACTGCATGTGCCTGATGACGATTGGTCGGTGTATTATACATGACAAACAGGCTTCAATGAATTATGTCATATTTTAAAATATGTGATATGTTGATTTTTATTTGAATTAACACACTATCTTTTATTATTGAAATTTTTTTTTTTTAAATTGCCGTCGTGCCATATAGGCCTACTCAATGAAATAACCATATTCGGCTCGAGAGCATCGGTTCCGAGCAGTCTGTGGAAAACGTTTTACACAGTGCATTTTCATTTTAAACGCATAACCTTCGCTACGGTTGCGCCTGCTGTCCACACACACTACTCCAGAGTTTTCGACCCTCGAAGGGAGACTGATCTCTTCAGTCAAGTCCGAAGCAAGACAGTCACACCCAAGTGATGCAACCCATAGCAACGCGTTATGGCAACGAAACCTCAGACTCAGACTGAAGAAACGTAAAAACATACGAGTGCGCCGCTGCGCAGAGACGCAGAGGGGAGAGAGAGAGAGAGCACTTCAGAACTCCTGACCTGATATTTAGATACACTATTCAATAAATATATTTGTTTGACAGGGAAGCTGTGCGCAAACAGGAATATATATTATTTTTCAAAAAAAAAAAAAAAAAAGCACCCCAGAAAAAAGGGCACTTTCTCTCCAGGAATAAAAGGGCAGGTGCTCAAGCCCCCATTGATGTCTATGTGTGCACATGCCTGAGTGGGAGATATAAGGAAGGCTAACCGGAGTTGGAGGATGCGCCAGCGTCATATAAGTCCGTGTGGGAACATTTTGGATTTCATGTTATGATATTTAAATGTATACAGTGACACCAAGTTTAGATAAGAACTCCAGTCATATGTT